>CM031603.1:87523099-87553099 GCA_018398815.1 Conus ventricosus
ACAGTGCCACTCCGACACAGCCAGTTCAGTCATGTGCCCTCAAGAGAATCCAAAGTTGTAGTCTTTCCCACTGTCAACAGGACTTTCCCTGTGGTCAGTGGTCTTTCCTCACCGTCACTGGACCTTTCTCCAGGTCAGCCTAGTTAAGGCAAAGAAGAAAAAGAAACACCCGAAGGTGCTGGGGAGGACCCAGAGAAGCACTGTCTTCACCTGCCTTTAGAGCAGTCCTGTACCACCCTTGGAGGCCTGCGCTGTGTTGACGATGGGTACAGGCACGCGCAGGACACTCCATTAAGATATCAAGGGACATAACTGCTCCTGAACAGAGGTAAATCAGACTGCAGAGAGAGAGAGAGAGAGAGAGAGAGAGAGAGGTACGCGTGACCCCTCTCACTTTCACTCAACATTAACCTTCTCCCTGTGTGTCTCAGGGAATCTTTCGCCTGTCTCTTACTGTCTTACTCCCACCCTCCTCATTCTTCCCTCTTTCTCTCTCTGCAATTTTCTGTGTTTCTGTCTTTCTGTTTCTGTCTGTCTGTCTATCTGTTGCTGTCTTTTCTCTCTGTTTGTCTCTGTCTCTGTCTTTCTCTCCGTCTTTCTATCTTTTCGTCTCTATCTGTCCGTCTGCTTGTCTGTCTCTGTCTGTCTGACTGTCAGTCTATGTGTGTGTGTGTGTGTGTGTGTGTGTGTGTGTGTGTGTGTGTGTGTGTGTGTGTTCGGAAGGAGAGAGAGAGAGAGAGAGAGAGAGAGAGAGAGAGAGAGAGAGAGAGAGAGAGAGAGCGTTTGTACGCACACACGCTTTGGAAGTGTGCGGGTCCGCTGGATACGCAACCGTGAGTGTCATTGTTTTCTTTTTCTTTTCTTTTTTTTTTTCCCCAGAGGGGGTGGGGACGTTACGAGGGCTGATGTAAGAGCTCACAGAAATTTCGTCAGAAAGATTAAGCGCTCCAAATGAGTCCTGGTAACAGCACCAAGAACAAACTCAGGGGCAGTGTCTGTTCAGGCTTATAGTCCGGCGGACCACGCACGGTACATTCTGGGTTGTCGACACGTTAAGAACAAGTTCTGTCCCGGAAAAAGCAACAAACATGACATAGCTATCTGAAGAACATAGACAGCGCTATAATTGAAGGTAGCTAAACTGTTGGCATCCTTAAGGTGTATGAAACTAGGCTCTATCGAGAGCGTCAACCATTCCATTTATTTGCATACTCCCAGATATAAAACAAACACACACACGCACGCACACACACACACACACACACACACACACACACACACACACCACACACACACACACACACACACACACACACATACACACACACACACCACACGCACGCACGCACGCACGCACGCGCGCGGACACGGACACACACACCACACACACACACACACACACACACACACACACACACACACACACACACACACAGAGGCGAACAAGGTAAGCCTTAAATTCCGATAGCCATATGGCGGTGGAGACGGTGGACTGATAGAGATCCACCGTGTCCAGGACACAGTTTATGCGAGACGAAGACCACCCCGCTTCTTCCACCCCATTAACCTTCCCTGAACTGAATCAGGCCTCAATTCACTGTCGGGTGGACAGAGAGGGTTTTCGAGCCGTAAAATAAATTCCCCCCCTCCTCCCCCCCCCCCCCCCTCCCCCCCCCCTCCCTCCCCCCCCTCCCTCCCCCACCCGAGTGGTTTGAACTCTTGACTGTCGGCCCCACACACGCTCTAATCATTGAAATGCGCTACCTTTCTCCCTTCACATTCACACACACACACACACACACTTCCAAAAGGATCACAAAAGGAGGAAACCAGAAGACCACCACCGCAGTAACTGGAGTAGTCTTTAAGTTAAGGGGGCAGACCGGGGTCCCGTGAGCAACCAGCACCGAGCGCTTGTAAAAAGAACCTCGGAACACACACACACACACACACACGCACGCACGCACGCACGCACGACACACACACACACACACACACACACACACACACACACACACACACACACACACACACACACACACACACACACAAGCAGGCACGCAAACACGCACACATGCACGCACGCACGCGCGTGCCCCCCCCCCCCCCCCACACACACACAGAGGCAAACACTCGCACGCACGCATGCACGTACGTACGCACGCACGCACGCACGCACGCACGCACGCACGCACGCAAGCACGCACGCACGCACACACACACACACACACACACACACACACACACACACACACACACACACACGAAGTTTCGGATATAATCCTGGGGAAAACCCAGCTAAACAAAAGCAGACGCAAACAAACAAAAAACAAAAACAAAACAAAAAAAAAACAACAACAAAAAAACAAAAAAAGAAAGAAAGGAAGAAAAGGTAAGAATAAAGATAAGAATAATAGGTGGCTGAATTTACGCAATAGAATTCAATAAAACGTAGAATAACACGTCGCTTCGCGTTGCGACGCGATGCGACACGATGAAAAGAACAAAACGGAACGCGATATAGTACAGTGTAATGCAGATCAGTACAGTTTACAACACAGCCGTGTGTGTGTGTGTGTGTGTGTGTGTGTGTGTTGTGTGTGTGTGTGTGTGTGTGTTTAACCGGCAGCCCAACACAGAGATGTCATGCAGTGCACTACAGTGAGTGTGATATAGTACAGTAAGGAGAACACAGTACATTACAACACAATACAATAGAAGGAACAACGACACAATGAAATACGATGACAATACAATAGAAGAAACAACGACACAATGAAATACGACGACAATACAATAGAAGAAACAACGACACAATGAAATACGACGACAATACAATAGAAGAAACAACGACACAATGAAATACGACGACAATACAATAGAAGAAACAACGACACAATGAAATACGACGACAATACAATAGAAGAAACAACGACACAATGAAATACGACGACAATACAATAGAAGAAACAACGACACAATGAAATACGACGACAATACAATAGAAGAAACAACGACACAATGAAATACGACGACAATACAATAGAAGAAACAACGACACAATGAAATACGACGACAATACAATAGAAGAAACAATGACACAAGACAATGAAATACGACGACAATACAATAGAAGGGACAACGACACAATGAAATACGACGACAATACAATAGAAGGAACAACGACACAATGAAATACGACGACAATACAATAGAAGGGACAACGACACAATGAAATACGACGACAATACAGTAGAAGAAACAACGACACAATGAAATACGACGACAATACAATAGAAGAAACAACGACACAATGAAATACGACGACAATACAATAGAAGGGACAACGACACAATGAAATACGACGACAATACAATAGAAGAAACAACGACACAAGACAATGACATACAACAACAATACAATAGAAGGGACAACGACTCTATGAAATACGACGACAATACAGTAGAAGAAACAACGACACAATGAAATACGACGACAATACAATAGAAGGAACATCGACACAATGAAATACGACGACAATACAATAGAAGGAACAACGACACAATGAAATACGATGACAATACAATAGAAGAAACAACGACACAATGAAATACGACAACAATACAATAGAAGGGACAACGACACAATGAAATACGACGACAATACAATAGAAGGGACAACGACACAATGAAATACGACGACAATACAATAGAAGGGACAACGACACAAGACAATGACATACAACAACAATACAATAGAAGGGACAACGACTCTATGAAATACGACGACAATACAATAGAAGAAACAACGACACAATGAAATACGACGACAATACAATAGAAGGGACAACGACACAATGAAATACGACGACAATACAATAGAAGAAACAACGACACAAGACAATGACATACAACGACAATACAATAGAAGGGACAACGACTCTATGAAATACGACGACAATACAATAGAAGAAACAACGACACAATGAAATACGACGACAATACAATAGAAGGGACAATGACACAATGAAATACGATGACAATACAATAGAAGAAACAATGACACAAGGCAATGACATACAACGACAATACAATAGAAGGGACAACGACTCTATGAAATATGACGACAATACAATAGAAGAAACAACGACACAATGAAATACGACAACAATACAATAGAAGGAACAACGACACAATGAAATACGACGACAATACAATAGAAGAAACAACGACACAATGAAATACGACGACAATACAATAGAAGAAACAACGACACAATGAAATACGACAACAATACAATAGAAGGAACAACGACACAATGAAATACGACGACAATACAATAGAAGAAACAACGACACAATGAAATACGACGACAATACAATAGAAGAAACAACGACACAATGAAATACGACGACAATACAATAGAAGAAACAATGACACAATGAAATACGACGACAATACAATAGAAGAAACAATGACACAATGAAATACGACGACAATACAATAGAAGAAACAACGACACAATGAAATACGATGACAATACAATAGAAGGAACAACGACACAATGAAATACGACGACAATACAATAGAAGGAACAACGACACAATGAAATACGACGACAATACAATAGAAGGGACAACGACACAATGAAATACGACGACAATACAATAGAAGAAACAACGACACAAGACAATGAAATACTACGACAATACAATAGAAGGGACAACGACACAATGAAATACGACGACAATACAATAGAAGAAACAACGACACAAGACAATGACATACAACGACAATACAATAGAAGGACAACGACTCTATGAAATACGACGACAATACAATAGAAGAAACAACGACACAATGAAATACGACGACAATACAATAGAAGGGACAACGACACAATGAAATACGACGACAATACAATAGAAGGAACAACGACACAATGAAATACGACGACAATACAATAGAAGGGACAACGACACAATGAAATACGACGACAATACAATAGAAGGAACAACGACACAATGAAATACGACGACAATACAATAGAAGGAACAACGACACAATGAAATACGACGACAATACAATAGAAGGGACAACGACACAATGAAATACGACGACAATACAATAGAAGGGACAACGACACAATGAAATACGACGACAATACAATAGAAGGGACGACACAATGAAATACGACGACAATACAATAGAAGAAACAACGACACAAGACAATGACATACAACGGCAATACAATAGAAGGGACAACGACTCTATGAAATACGACGACAATACACTAGAAGGAACAACGACAATGAAATACGACGACAATACAATAGAAGGGACAACGACTCAACGAAATACGACAATACACTAGAAGGAACAACGACA
Source organism: Conus ventricosus (assembly GCA_018398815.1). Taxonomy (NCBI): domain Eukaryota; kingdom Metazoa; phylum Mollusca; class Gastropoda; order Neogastropoda; family Conidae; genus Conus; species Conus ventricosus. The sequence continues at coordinate 87,528,487 of CM031603.1, forward strand.
ATGAAATAGGACTACAATACAATAGAAGGGACAACGACTCTATGAAATACGACGACAATAAACTAGAAGGAACAACGACATACGACGCAAATACAATAGACGGGACAACACACAAGAGACAATGAAAATACACGACAATACACTAAGAAGGTAACAAGGACTCCTGACAATGAAATGCGGATGACAATACATAAGAAGGAACAACGACACAATGAACACACGACAAACCACTAGAAGGAACAACGACACAAGAAAGTGAATACGAGACAAAACACTAGAAGAAAAGACGAGACCTACAATAAAATACACGAATAATACACAGAACGGAACGACGAGACCTGACAAAAAATACGAACGACAATACCAAGAAGGAACAACGACACCTTGCCAATAAAATACGACGACAATACACCCTTTAAAAAAAAAGAAGGAACAACGACACTGACAATAAAAAACGACGACAATAACACTAAAGGAACAACACCTACAATAAAATACGACGACAATACACAAGAAGAACAACGACTCAATATAAAAAAATGATGACAATACCAAAATAAGGAAAAACAATATGAAATACACAAACAATACCATAAAGGAACAACGACCCAATACAATAGAAAAACGACAGTACAACAAAAAGGAACGACGACTAATGAAATACACGACAAACAATAGAAGAAAAACAACTCGTTGAAATACAACGACAGTAGAATCGAAGAAAAACAACTAGATGAAATACTTTCGACAATAACAGTAGAAGAAAAACAACTCAATGAAATACGACGACAGAGAATAAAGGAAAAAGCGATTACAAGCAATTAAGACCACACTGAAATGCAATAGTCAAATACAATACTATACGAGTCCCGATCCAGTACGTAATACATACAGTAACACTACAATATTAATAGAAGAAAAGAAAAGAAGATGATGAAGGAAAAAGAAGAAAAGGAGGAGGATAGAGAAGAAGAAAAGGAGAAGGAAGTAAACAGAAAGAAAGAAAAACGAAAGAAGGAAGGAAGGAGAAAGAAAAGAAAGAGAAGAGAGAGAGAAAAGGAAAGATGAACAAAAAAGAAGGAGCACACGAACAAGAATTGAAAGCTACTGGGGTGCGATTTTTTTTTTTTTATTTTTTTTTTTTACTCCATTACTGATGCAAAACTGACAGTAAGCTCGTAAGGAGGAGGTTCCCCCATAAACAAGCAATGTCTGTACGACCAAAAACTTCCTCTTTTCTTCAACGGCCCTTGTCCATTTCTGTCAAACGCCTCGTGATGACCCCGACGTCGCCGGGCTGAAAACCACCTGACTTGACAAGTGCGTTGGAGCCACCCCCCCCCCCCCCCCACCCACACACCCACACCCACACCCCCACCACAAAAAGCGAAGCATTGTACAGTGCCGAACGCAGCCTGAAGTCTATGCCACCTTGTCAGTGTGAGCTTTTAATCGGATAACCTGATACTCTGTCGATCTTAGAACCGCAACAGTGTGTTTGGTGATCCGGGTGGGAGTGGAATTGGGGTGGGAGTGGGAAGGTGTCGGGACGGTGGGTGGGTGTTTGAGGATTGGTAGTGTGAACGTGGTGGTTTGAGAACGGACTGGGGTGGGGTTGGGAGGGGGGGGGGGGGGGTTTGGTCCGCTCTCTCGGATTGCTTCGGATGGACTTGTCCCTGGTAATGAAATTTGAGAGCGTTATCGAATCTTTCAGACATTACTAACTACGGTCCTTTCTTTGGCGTGTTTGAATTCATTAGCTTCGAGTCATAATGTCGTCCACTTGAACGCGCATGCGCTTGCACACATACACCCGCACGCGCGCGCAACACACATAAACAACAGTGACGCTCACACACCAACATACCCACATAAACGTGCGCGCGCGCGCAGCGCGCACACACACGCAACACACACACACACACACACACTAACACACTCATACACACACACTCCCATGCACACAGACCCGATACTCGCGCAGCACCCACACATTGCACACACACTCCACCACTCACCCAACGCACGCACGCAACTGCACCCACACACACACACACACGACAAACACTCTCTGTCTCTTTCTCTATCCTGTCTCTGTCTCCCCCACCCCCCACCCTCTCTCGCTCCGTAGAGAACTAGGGAAAGGGCATGCCTGGGGCCACGTTTCCCGCCTTCACTCATACGGCAAAGTAACCCAAATGCCCCTTTTCCCCTGTTCTCTGACAAGTAAGACTTCAACAATACACACATGGACAAACACACAAAAAAGCACCCACTACCACAAAAACCACACACACTCACACACACACACACATACACACATGCACACACACACACACACACACACACTCTATCTCTTTCTCTCACATTTAAATTTCCATAAAATCCGCACACTTCTCTGACTAATTTCCAACTTACAAACTTTGGTACATAGACAGTCAGACAACGGGGCAAAAACACGATCACTTAATTTACGGCACGCCGGCAAGTTTGCACCTACCTGTCCTTGTAAACGAAACACACTCAGTTGGGGTTGCGCCACATTGCATTCAAATTTCGAGATCAGGCTTGTCGACGTGGCACGACCCGGGCCGTCATTGTATGGAGATACTGCACAAAGAAGGCTGTGTCTAATTGCGCCCTGGTGTGACCACTGTGTTTTAATTGTGTTATTTTCAAATGGCTAAAACGTTACTGAAGAACAGTTTTTATTCGAGCCATAAAGTTTTATTCTTAAACTGCATTTAGAGAATTTGTTGGAAAGAATTAGTTGAGTAAGTCAGTGAAGGCAAGCTTAACTAGTCACATGATTGCACCGCACAGCGTTCATTTTCTTAAGCGAAGTAAACACGGCTGATTCGTACTTGATTTGATGTTAAACTACAGATTCAGTGTTTAAGGGGAAGCTGATTTGTGTATTAAGAATGTGTATACTTTTCTACTTCTAATAACCAGTTATCCTCCTTTAAGTGTGCCCTTAAGCAAACTGAATGGGCGATTTTGAATGTTCTGGCAAACAAACTAGATAGGGTTAGGCAGACCTTAGTACCTCTACCAGTATGGAGAGGAGTATGTGTGCTAGCACTATCTTTTATATAAATGCTTCAAAATATACAAAATGACGGATGTACAACAACCTACAAACCTATGTGTATCAGATAGGCTGACACACGCGAGACGCGCGAACCTTGTTTACCACAGCGCACGGCAACGACCAAAAAAATCAATAAAGCGAGAGACATGGGCTTGCCATGTGAGGGGTGGGGGTGGGGGGGTGTATTCATTTCAGGTGACACGCGCCAGGTTCGTTACGCGTTGTAATGCCATGAAGGTGTTGGTGTAGTAAAGATAATTACTGGGTCTTGTGCAGGTTGGTTTGGTTTATATAATATCTTGATCATGGCAAACAAAGATAGTGGGAGATTTTTAAGCGACAATACATGACAAGCATTTGAGTACCATCACAATTGTTGTTAGATGCTTTGGCTGAGTTGAGAGCGGGCAGGCGGCAGGCCCTTTATATATTCTCGCAAACTTAAGATAGATTGCTCGTTTGTTGAATCCTTATAGCTAAAAGTTTTCTCATGTCTTTCTTTCACAGAATCTACTCTATGAGGAAGATTTGATTAAATGTTTTCAACATGAGGAGATTAGAATTATTGACTAATCCTTACAAGAACAATTCAACTTCAAACACACACCGCTCAAAAGTCCGCAGCATGAGAAGAGAACCAGCGCTTCACCCTGAAGCGGTCTAAGGTCCAGTGCTAAGCCGTTCCTTCAGCGCTTCATCCGGAGCGCAAAGGTCACAGAGGCAAGAAGCCGTTTTCTTTAGCGCTTCACCTGAGCTTTCAAAGGATCACAGTGGCACAGCCGTTTCTTTAAGCCTTTGCTGTCTACGGCCCTGTTACATACTTTAAGGCTGCCTTTTTGCCTGCTAAAGTCAGTATTTACTTAAAAAAAAACCACTAGGATCACTCTGCCAAAGCATTCCCAAAGCCTGGAGAAAAAGAGGAGGGGTTGTGGGGTATCAAACTTTTTTGTGCACTTGCGGCTGCTTTGAACTTGCAACCAAAGAGCCACTGCATACAAAAACGCAAGCACTGTCTTGCACTAAGTGGTGTTACACATGACAAATAATAAAGCTCTGGTACACCACACACACTCCACCCCCAGAGTCCACCCCAAGTTCATATTAATTATTTAATTAAGTTACCCCAAGATTTAATTAAGTTATCTTCAAGTTCTTAATAAGTTACTTGATTAAGTTTTTTAATTTAAGTTTTGAATCAAGTACATAATAAGTTCTTGATTAAGTCATCCTTTTAGTACAACCAAAGTCATATTAAGTATATCTTTATAATTATCAAAAAATGACAATCTATGATTTTATCTTAAATAGTAAATGTCTAATATATACACACACACCCAAAAAACGCGTCAAATCGTTTTTGAGGAATCCTCTTGTCTTGCTCAGCGTTTTCTGCATAGATTTTAATGAAGGCCTTCACACCCAAAGCAACCACATTGATTACAATTCTGTCTATGAAATGCTTTTTATAGACTCTATGTCTTTATTATTGACTTTAACATTATATAATACCCATGAATCTATTTTATTAAAATTTAAAATTAATTTCTTAAAATATTATTCCATTATAAATGGATCAAAATGATGCTTTGTTATTGGCGGTTTTGGCGTGCTGTGTCTTTTCTGCATTTAGTGGTTCAGATTTTTTGATTCTTTTGTTTCTGCTGTCTTTCTTTATATATATTTATAACCAAATAACTGCCCCCAGCAGCAGCAAGGGCGCCAAACAAGCAACAGTTTAATTTCAATATTCCATGAAGACATTGGGGCCCTTGAAACACATGGAGTTTTTATAGCTGGCATTGATCTACTTGTTCTGGCTTGGCGTGTTATGATTTTCATGATGATCATATTCGTAACATTAATTTTTTTTGTTTGTTTCCACTCTGCAATTTTTTTTTCCTGCTTCAACACTCCCAGGATTTTAATTCCCCACCTGGTTTCAGCGTTTTCTCTGTTTTTCATGGCTTGTTACTTCATCTCCACCTGATCAATGTTTCCTGGTTCTGATGATTTTCCAGCTTCGTTCATTTGAAGGGAAATAAAATCGATATGATTAAAAGTTATTAATCCAATGATTAATGGCGACTAACAATGTTACCAATCTATAGTATAAATCAACATCCTAAGACTCTATGGACTTTGTTAAAACTGATCTTGCGTAAAATCATACGTTAGATCTTGTTCAGAATCAATGGGAGCAAATCTACTGAACTATTGATGACAAACGAAGAACCGTTGCCCAACAACACTTTCACCATTCAAACCCCAGCTGCGCTTCATACCTGTTATGATACTTTAATAATGTCTTGTGGGCGTCAATCTGTTGAAATCTGTTTCCAATGCTGAATTCAGTCCGAGGAACTGTGTTGTTTTCCCCACACCTGCTAAAGAATCAGCCTCTCCTTTTTGGGCATAATAGCTGATCATCAACTGGTCCCATTCATAAGTTCAGGAAGGTTTAGGCTGCTTGTAGCTGTAGGAGATCAACACTGTTCAGGTTTTTTATTAAATTTAAAATTAATATATTTTTAAAAATGACACTGAAAAAACTGTTGCAAACCTTGTATAACCCATTCCTGCTGTTATTGGAGGCTAAGGTAGGATACGCAAATGCTTGGTAAAAGCTGGTGTAAGAATTAAACCACAAGATCGTGGCAAACAACTATGGAGGATTCAGAAAAGCTAATTGCTATCATTGCAGCTTCGTTGCCACGAAAGATTTCTAGTAAGAGCAAGGTAATAATTCCCGAGAATATTAAATATGTTAAAAAAAATACATTTAATAAAAAAAAATGGCTTTCACGCGCAATAATGATGCGCGCTGTGTGAATGCGCCTTTGCTTTAGCGGCAGTAATTTTGCATTTAGTAAACGGAATATGGCGAGAGAAAAAGGCATAACAAAGCAATGGAGAACTACAGCTCCAAAACCCAAGAAAGGCAGAGACTAGCAGTAGATTTTATAATGACACACTGGAACAGACAGGGGCATCAGCTTACACATTTAAAAATGTTATCAAGCATAAAGAAATATTATCTAGTAACAGGCAAAACCAGTCCCCCCACATTGCCCCCACCAAAATTCATGACTTTTAATCAACCATCAGAAAAACAAAAGATGCAAGAAAATCGCGTATTGTCGTTGGCAAGACCGTCGTGATTTTGTTGCACATAATATTGGCTGAATAAAAAAATGAACACAACTTCTATTATTTCACCCAAAGATAATGAAAGGCATCACAGCAATTAAAAAAGCTAAGGCCAAGCACGGGGGTAATTATCAAACATGGCAAAGGAATGGTTATCTAAACAAGCGATTTGGCAAATTTATTTACCTTCACCAGACGAATACAGAGACGCACCTTTGTCAATACAACTCCAAACGACACCCATCAATGACCTTCTATATTTACCCTCTGATACGATTAGACGAAAAAGATTTAAAGGACGCACTCACAGTCATTGACATGGCTTCAAGATACAAAGAATGCGAACCATTTACACAAAAGAGTGCTTCTGCTGTTGCTGTTGCCCATAAACCACTGATATACCTAACGAGGGCCACTAACTTATCCTCGCAGATTTCAAGTTGAAGCAGGAAAAGAATTTAAAGGCCAAGTGAATCATTATTGTTAAAACACGGAGTTACTATTAGACGAGGCATTCCGGGTGTTCACAATCACAGGCTTTAGTTGAAAACTTTAACAAACAGTTAGCCGAAAGACTTTTTTCCTACCGTGATATCACAGAGAGCTGAATGACAATTCTCGCAACACAGAATGGGTTAGAAACTGCCCTCATTTTTGCGCGCAATGAATAATCAGAATTTAAAGGCCTAAAACCAGTACAAAAGCATCAAAAGAAAACAATAAATGTTGCTGAAGACTCAGTACACCCGGCAAACTATATACCATTTGGATTGAACAGTAAGGTACCTTTATTTTACCGTGGGAACAGAAGGGGACACATCGCATTAGTGCAACAGTCCAGTTTGGGAGTGTTGACCCATATGAAATAAAAGAATTGTAAAGATGAATCCGCCCGTGTATTAATTTACGAGGACACTGACACAACAAAACAGCCAGCCCATCAAAGACCTTTTTTGAAAGAAGAACAGCCAGATAATTCCGCCAGGCACAGTCCGCTTTTAGATAATTTACGGTTCTCCGTGCCCCATTGCATATGAAAACTCTGGAGATTTACAAACAACCCTTTTGTGTTTTGTTCGAATCAAATGACATCTTTGTTAACAACTGTTTTGTGTTGATCTCATGTAGATTAGATCCAGTTTACGTTGTCATGATGAAAAGTGCTTAAGTGCCAAACAATGGCTTCTTGTAGTTGTCATGTGATATTGTTTGACTGCACAAAACACAGGCGAGATATTCCCCTTCGCTTTCGTAATGAATTTTTCTCCGTGGTACTGTCGACATACTTACAAATTTGACCTTACCCCACAACCTCCTTGATCACCTTCAGATAATCAATCCATCATCTTTCCAAAAACCTTCTTGTGTATTGAATGCAAAGGCGAATCTTTAGTAATCTGAAGTTTCTATCAGGTAAACAATCCTGTGCCTGCATGCCCTTTAAGCCACTTCAAATTCCATTCTTAAGATGTCTTCAGTAGGTATATCTATAACAAAACTGTCTGTATCGTGTAAAGTACTCTGACCTCAGATAACGAGGCTTAAAGTAGTCGTAAAGAAATTCTAACATCAAAAGCTTTGATAATTCCTAAACAGTAAACCCAAAAAACCGGTTTGTCCAATTTGGACTTTCTTTTTTTCATGCATTATCCAAAAAGCTGATCAATGACATCTTCTAAAGTCCTGATAATTTTGGTTTTTGAAGTCAGCATAATTGCTTTCTTCCTTTGGTGACTAATCTAACATCTTTTGCGCTTGAGCGGATTCACCATAAGTCTTCCAAACACTGTTGTTTCAATCAGCTTGAAAAAGTCTTTTCTCTGAAGCATCTGTGGATTTAATTTCTGAGGTCAGTGTTCTTCATGATGTATGGTTCATGAACTGTTCTTGATCAAAAGCAATTATGCGATGGACAGCCTGTTAACTTTAAACCAAGTCTTAAATAAAATTGTAGACGTCTGTAATGACAGACAAAATTTTTTTTTGCCTCGAAAGATTAGCAAATTATAGTTGGTTCTCTGGATCCATCTTAACTTTCTGCTGCTAATGAGGATAGTCATTATGCAGGCCATGGAGTTCATGAGGATATTCTTAAATCAACTTCTAGAATGAAACCACGCTGGTGATCATGGCGCCAAACTACCACACAACCCTTTAATATGCCTTTTGAATATTAGTTGTGACCTGTGTACATTTTTAAAGTGCGTAATGAAGCGATTGGCGCCATATCCCATCTCATACAGATTGTTTGCATCTAAATACATGAGATAGTTAGAACCTTTTACTTGGAACCATAGTCATCCAAGTATTTGTTTTTGCTTTACAGTAATGGCGACGGCCATACTAATATCCTCCACGCAATCCGTTTTCAATCCTCGAATCATTGGTAGGGACCAGACAATAAATCAATCTGTACTCATTAAACTTTAAGAAAGACGATCCCAACTCTCCAGCGCAGAAATGTAATGCGCAGTATCCAGGCTATAATGTGTTCATGCAGGTCTTTCTGTAATTTCAAAAGTACGTCCCCGCCAACTAACATGTATCTTCCATTAAATAGGAAGTCATGATAGTCTCCCATCGTTTACCAATCTAACATTTGGCCAAGCATCTGAGCATGCTGTGTATCGGAGTCGCTGATGTCCTTTCCTCAAGAGACTAAAAAAAGAACGCGCCTTTAGGCGGAAGTGTGTCTTCGTCAAACCATTCCCCCAAACTGTTCATGTACTCATAAGGGGTAAACGCCCTTTCCTAACAAGAGTTGTTCAAGAATATACTTCTGTTATTGCAGGACTTTTAAGGACATAGCCAGTGACTCTAATGGAACCCATCAAGTGCTGCATAGAGTCAATAAAAAGACATGTTATTTAGATTAAAGCACATGGTACTTTTTTCTGATGACTGTGCAATGCATGACACCCAGAAGGCATCGTCCACTGCTTTTCATTATAAGGTGAGAGTCTAACCTCGCAAGTTATGAAAGAATACAGGCAAGCTTCCAGTCATTGATCAAACTTTAGTTGATGATTGCATTTGTTATGCGCTGCAACACCTCTAAACTTCCCACTAAAGTGATCATGGTCCTCTTACTGTGGGGTTTACACACTTGGGCGTTAGCTCTAAAACCGCAACCAACAATGCGTGGCTGAGTCATACTATTTTGGTCTTCCATGCGTCATCATGATTTCAGATAAATTAATTATTAGAACAGTTCATTACGCACTTATGCAGCATGCGCTGTAAAAATCTTCTAGCCGCATTTGGGCCTCTATATAATTTCTGGTTCTGAATAAACGCCATCCGAACCTGACAACAATAAGGCAAATGGAACAAATCTGATGATTACTCATTCAAGACTGTTTTTTTGAAGTTTTTGTGGCCTGGCCCTTCATAAGAATCACAATGATGAATCAAAGTCGGCGGTAAACAACATATGGAGAATGTTGCAGTTTTTTTTCCAGTTCTAAAACTAACTTTAGACACCGGGTGGGGCTAATTAGTTCTGTATTACAGTCCTACAGAACTTTTACATGTTTTATTATGTTCTCCATCGCAGCATGCAACAGATGGAATTTTGATAAAACATTTTTTCTGCAGATTCCCTTGTTTGCTATGTTTAGTTTGTAGTATATACTCAATAATCTACTCATTGTGCGTATCCAAAAAAATGTGTAATGGGGTACCCTGCTGGAAAAAACATTAGAATAAGTCAACATGATTTTGTCTGTTCGCCTATTGTTGAGACTGTTCATTGGACACTTTAATTGGCACCAAATTTGTTTCCTCGTCCCATGTGTATACATTAACAGTTATTGGGTTGTTTTGTTCTTCCAAACTTGATCAATTTGGTCTACAACTACACAGAAAGGAAATTCCATTGAAGTTTAAGATCTATGGCGTATTGCCCGATAGTTTAACACTCTCTCTGCGTGTTCGCGGACATGATCAGCTTGCAAGAACGCACCACATGATACAGTGTTGTCTGACTTTTTTATGTTTAAAACTGCTCTCTTTAAAAACCAACTCCCGAGGTAGCGGAATTTACCTGGCCCTTACAATCGGTGCAACTTTAGCCTGTTTTAATCTAATCTCTAAGACATTCGCCCTCTGACAATCCAGAAGCCTCCCCCCCCCCCCTTTACATTTTAGCTTCTACAGCGGCAGCTCAAACCTGTTTAAGCAGTTCGTCTGCCAACCGGTGTGTGAATCCGTTATGAGAAAGATATCTGTTGTGTAGTTGAGACCCAGACTTCTAGAATTTTCTTCATTTATTGTACCTAGTCAATTCAAACAGCAAACATTACTTTAACGGCGGTCTAATGTTAGTTTGCCTGGAACTTGAGATAAATAGCATGAACAACGCTTGCCTGTACGTTTGTTGGTCAATGACTTTCTAAAACAATATCATTCAGTGCTCTTGATAAACGCTCTCTCTCGAGGCATTCCTTCAAACAATTCGTCTTGTCCTTCATAAACTTAGCCATGCTGTCTTCTTTTCTAAATCCAAAATATTATATTAAATTAAAAAAAATACTTAATCAAACCAATATCAACGGTCTTTTTGCGCTTGGACTCATAAACTAAAGTAATATACACCTTTTTGGTGTTGTTTAATGTAGCTGTTTTAGAACAGAGTTTAATGTCCTCGTTTAATTTTTTAAGCATTCCATTTTATCTGCACGGGTCTGGCTGTTGAGAAACTTGTCCCCCGCCTTTCATTGAAGATCAACTTTTGTCTTTTTTATTTTGTAGTCACAAATTCGCCTGTAAACATTAAAAATCTTCATCTGATTGTTTTGAAGTCATACAAGCGCTTATTTATTGTCAGTTGAACGAGCTAAGTTTAGCTGTTATTAGTTGAACCAAGCTGTGTGCTTTTGAGTTTAGTTTTTATTTTTTTGCTAGCAGCACCTACGGCTAATGAACACAGGCCGTGTAGCAAATAACAACCCCGAGAGGTTAAAGCTGCGGGTGCGCCTAGGCCCGTTGCAAGAGACCAACACTTTTTCCTGCTGAATAGAGCCACTTATATCGATGCTCCATAATAACAATTTAACAGCATTAAAGGCAGCAGAATACACTTTCGTTTGGTTTCTGCTGTATTTTGAAAGTCTTCACTAGTAACGTGCGCATTTGCGTAATGTTGGTTAATCTGAAGGTTTTACTTCAGGCTTTCTATAACAGCAGAATTGCAAGCTATCTCTTATTTCTCCTCAGCCATCACCGTCTGTAGGCACATTTGGAAACACCTGAACAGACAAGCTTTTTAAAAAATGAAAATAATTTAGTATAATACCTATCTCATCTGTTTTCACGAAAATTCAGCTGCCATCATAAAAAAAAAAACAAATGTACATTAAGCGGTTATTCGCTTCTGTCTTCTTTATCAATTTGAATGTTTATTTTACGTCTCTCACGTTTCTCCGCCGCTTCCTACAACCTCATTATCACCTCTGTTGACCTAGGTCAATCCATAAACCCTGTTTTAAAAAACATAAATTTTGTTTTTTTGTTGTTAAATAATCCATCCGAGTCTAACACTGTGAAGATGTAAAACCGTTTAGACACTAGGTCGGCTTTTAGGATTTCGACCCACTCCCACCCCCCAAACATTTTTTCTTAATTTTCGTCAAATATGTGATTAAGGTCTAAGCCCGCTAGCGTAGATTTGGTTAGGACTGCGTCTAATTGTAAAATCACTTTCCGTTATTTTAGGATTAAAAAACTTTTTCACTTGCTTCTTTTTGAACGTTCGTCCATCTTCAGCACAGCAATAAAATACCTTAAGAGCGATCATGCTGCAACGCTAAAACTAAAATTCCATATAGTGTCTGCCTGCTTCTAGGGGATTATTGTATGATGAATCACTTCTTCGTAATAAAGTGGTAATTTTGACTGTATTGTTGTTCAATCACCTTGGCTAAGTGAAGTTGCTAACAACGTCAATACACTAACGAGATGTCAGAAAATGCTGAACTTTGCGTCAGGTGTCTGATGATCCTGATAACGCTTTGTAACATTTAAAGTTAGATTATGGACCATCTTTCTTTTAATGCTCCGTGAAAGTATTGTGCATGCGCTTTTTTAACAACTCAAAATCTAAGGGAATGGAAAAACGATTTCCATACGCAAAATATACAGCTACATCAGTCTTTTTTGCTGCTTTAGCAACCTGAGGCGAGTCGGGCCCTATCAAAGCTTTAGTCTTCTTCATTTTCATTCCTTGAAACGCAAGTCAACCCTTTCGTTCCCCGGTAGCCATAGATCAGATATAGGTTTAAAAATATGTCTGCATTATGTAAAGAAAATATTTCTTTGCCCTCAAGTTTTATAGAAATTTTCTTACGATTGCCCGCCCCAGATTCTAGCACAACTGTCCTGGTTTGGGTCTGTTGTAGAATCGAGCGCTATTTATGAAAGTAAGACGCGCAGAGCCTGCACAATCACTTCCTCCGCTCCTAGTCTGGAATTAGACAGTACAGAATTTGATCTGCAATCAATAGTAGATGGATTATTTGGAACATAATATTTTCCCTTATTCCCTTCACGCCAAAAGGGCTCTTACAGTTTCTATGCGGGTCAAGAATCGAGCCAAGTACATGTTCTGGCATTTTTATGAAGCAAAATAAAAAGTTTATTATTTTAAAACATGGCAGGAATTGAAGGCAAGAAGATTATGATGTTTTTGATCGTGAGACTGACATGAGTGAAATGATCCTTTAACACTAGCATCGCTCAACGCTCTCAATGCACAGAATTAACAAAAGTACGGTCGGACATTTTACAAAAGTTTAGGTCAATACCCTCCCGATTTATAGAGCCCAAATGAATTTGAATTAGAAGATGGTCATTTTTGTTTGTAAAAAACGACTCAAGGCCAGCATGTTTTCGGCTTACAACTAAACCCGACCCCAATCAAAGTTTTTAGCTGTGGGTTCAATTAGACAATAGACTCAGTGTGAAAGACAAATCGCCTTGGCATAGCTAGACAGAAAATAAGGGCGGAGGCATGTATTTTTTTGGGGCCCCCCCTTTTTTAAACTCCAAAACACACTACAAAACTCCCGACAGATAACCAAATGCAAAACATGGAACTTAAAGAATTAAATCAATCAGCAGGCGAATTAATAAATACAATAGAAGCAGAAACCAGTTTTTTCAGAAGAAACAGCGTTAAAAACAATTAATGATTCCCCATTGCCTATGCGAGAACTAACGGCCCTTGATCATGCTTTAAGAACCATTAGAGGCGAATTAACAAACAATTTAGCAAAACTAGGTGAACTAGATGAGCATATAAAAAGAGAAAAAGAAAAACTCGTTGAGGCTGATGACGCCAACTTAGGGCATGATATTAAAGAAAGAATAACCCAAAGACTAAAAGATCTTGAACAAGAAAGATCAGCAAGACTAGAAGTGCTGTCTACTAACCGAAAACAATTACGAACTCAAGTGAGCAGAATAAGAGAAACTATCCAAAGAATTTATATGAAGACACGAACACTAGCAGAACGAATACGAACACTGTTTAGAGAGCAAGGAGTCACATTAGTAAGCGTTATAACAGCCTTAGGATTTGCAATAAGTACACTAGTGATGGCTATTACAGGCGGCGGTGGACAAGCTTAGTGCCTCCACCGCCATCACCTGATAAATCATGGGTAAAAAAACAGCTTGATCATCTTGCGAATTTATAAAAAAATAGCGTAAAGCATAGACGCTTTACCCGGAATATTGGGAGTATTGTCAGCTGGCTTTTGTCTACTGCAAGCAAAGTAGTTGGCTTTATGGCCGAGCACGTATGGTCATTAGTTCTCTTAATAGTTGGGTTAATATTTAGTAAGATAAAGACCAAGTAATCCTAGGCCATTAATCCAAGAACAAGCGCTGTCTTTTCATATTCATGGTCATCGCGAACAGAGTCCCGAAGCTTTGCTGAGTCTTCAATGACTTTTGGGGTTTGGACTTCGGAATTAAATGACTTAATCTTGGGTGTTTCTTTTATTGTTTGTAATATTACTGGCTCAGAATTTATGTTGTTTTTTCCCAACCTTCTGTTCATTGCCTGCTATAAGAATTTCATTATTATAGTTTATTAATATTCCTACCTGGAGTCTGAGGTCAGAAGGCAGCATGTATAAACCAGTGCCAACAGCAAAGTCTACTTTCGATCTTGCGTATTGTAAAACATTTTGGTATCCTTTAATACTTGAAGGTAAATCAACTGTAGAATTAATGGCGTCCTCTAAATTTGCTAAGTATTGTTTTTGCGCGTCAAAGCCAGTAGAAGGATCAGTTATGCTCGATCTTGCCTGTGCTTGCGCCCCTAGCAAACACCAAACGTAAGTACGAATAGAGTCGTTTATTCGTTCTATTCCCGCCCTAGTTAGGCCCTTAGAAGTGTCTAAGATAAATGTTGTCCATGCTGTTTTATGCTCTTGCTGTAGGACCCAGGCTGAACAGTTTTGCTGAAAAGAAAGTTTTGAAAGGAGGATGCCAGTCATATTTAATACTTTCTGTGCGTGCCCCGAAAATAAAGGGTGCCTAGGACCATGATTATGATCCAACTTTTGTCTAAAGCCTGTCTTGGTGTTAATATTGAATTCGTTACAGATCCTTTCAAAAGCCTTCATGTCTATTTGTTGCTGAGTGGATTAAACGGTTTGTCATTTGGTAATGGCGCTTGCATTCAGTCAAAATACGTCTGAAGGTGTAATAGAAATGAAATCTGTACACTGACCTCACCAAAGGATCATGGTGATTTAAATGATCAGCATACGCACTCCACACCCAGTTGATGCCAAAACACAGCAAAGTTTAACTGGTTCTGATAAAACTGCATCGGATGACTAAACCACGCTTTCTTGATGTGGTCGTTTTCAATAGGGGGGTTAAGATAGCTCTTCAAATGAGTACTCACCTTTTTATGAAAAGGGCAGTCTGGGTCACAGAAATGTCGAGGGTGTCAGTTGTTATATTTTTAAGATTGTAGTGCGCCCAACAGAATATTTTGCATCAGTATATTTGAATGCACTCATTTTTAATTTGTTTTAAAAAATGTTTGTAACAATAACAACTCAAGACCGCCCTTCGTTTTTAGAACATGCTATTAATAACAAATGCGGAACCAGAACGGTCGCGCTCCATGAAATATTTTACAAAGTCGTATGGTTTAATATAAGCAAAGCCAAGAAGAATAATAAGGTTCTAAAAGTTAACAGAGCAGGGACCAAAATGAGCCAGTTAACAATACCTATGGTTATTACGGTTTTGCTCACTAAAAGAAGCAATGATAACTTTGACATTACTCTCAAACTTAACAATGCAAATCTAAAAACAATGTTAACATTTAAGCTTGAAGACGAAGGAACATCTTAACTTTTTTGATAGAGAGCTAGCTAAAATGTTAGGCTTTACAACTAGCAATTTACCCACTCATAGTTTTTATTGCTGAGCCAGACAAAACTACTTATGAGGGGGAAAATCCGCTCGATCTTGCATTACATTCATTACTCTATGTTCATTTGGATGAGCTGAGCACTGATGAAAACTTATATGATGGAAGGCCCTCAACTGTTTTAAGAGCTCTTCCGTCAGTGAAAGCAGCATATTGCGATTATGAAATTAGACAATTCCCTAATTTTACGTTTAAAAGATTAGTTTGTGGGAGTCGGATCATTTAATTAAAAATCAAGACAAAACAGGAAAGTCGTGAAATGTGGATAACCTGCACATTGTTTTGGAATAAAATAATACCTACTAACAGAATAATTCGCTTGGCCAGAAAAACCAGGAGTTACATTAGCGCCTGTGAGGTGTATAACTTAAGAATTAAAAAGACCTTGCAGACGTTTGCGGACTTTGAACAGAATGTGAATACACTTTGTATGGTTTTGAGTACACTAAAGATGGTGATTTATAAACCTAAGGTTACGTCAACAAAAGGTTTCCTAAAAACTAGAACAACTCAACTAGCAATCTAGAAGCAAATATGTTGGCCAGTGAAGAGAAAAAAATAGTTCGAAAACCTGACCTCAAAAGGCACTTAGAACCATATTAGATGAAAATAAATTTGAATTCATAACCAATTTAACATTTTTATGGCCGTCAAAAAAAAGTTTCAGAAAAGGGCTTCTACTCTGGGCCCTTTACATGTAAGTCTATACCGATACGATAATAGTCGGAAAGAAATTGAAATAACAGCCGTAGGGAAAAAACAAAGTAACATCCTCCACAGAAACAAACAGTTGTAAAAAAAGCTTCTAACAAAATTACAGTTCTTTTCCAAGCAGAAAATTATAATTAGGAGACACTGGTTCACAATAAATATTTGAAATTTTCAGTCTTTAAAGATGTGGAGAGGGATGGGGTTGTGGGCGTTTTGTGATGACCTGATAAAAGGAATTAAATATTAGCTCTGGCAAAAACTTAGCGTTAAACACCTTAACGTTACCATCGTCGTTCTCACAATGGCGAGGATATTAAGATCATAACAACAATCAACAAAATCACTGTTGACTTAAATAGAACCAATCGTTACAGGAACTAAATGATTTAATCTTACACATTTAGGCCTCATAGGGTTTTTTATTATACTGAACAAGTTTGACGGAGAGTAATGAAATAAAAATAATAACCTGAATAGATTAACTCTATATAAAACTATGGAGCAGTTAAACTTTATGACACAAACTCCACATTGCTCATTAATTTGTGGGCAAGACTGGTATGTGAAAAACAATATTATCCCTCAACCTGTTATCACACATTTATCGTTAAATTTAATCATATTGTGTTTCTGTCCAACAATTAAAATGGAACAAGCATATCATAATAGAAGGTTTATATGGACAGATGAAGACAAATATTTAGTTAATCCTAGCAATAAACTGAGTGATGTTTAGAACAGTTTTATAGACTGTTTGAAGGAACGCAGACACTATTTATTATAGATGACTGTTCGCAAAAGAGACATAGTTACCAGAAAACACTTTGCCGAAACTAAGCATTCAGCGGAAGGCATGCTGGGATAAGTGTGTGGATTTATGCAAAATATAACTCGGTTGATTAAAAGACATTTAGAAGAACATTTAAAAGACTGTAGTTATAATTCACACGAAAGACAAAGATCATTTGAAGAATGTTTGCGCTAAAAGAATTATCGAAAACGACCAAGAAAAACATAGGATTTAAACAAACACTAAAATCTGAAAAGTTAGTAAATTAGTATTGAAAACGGATAACCCTACACAGTACGTTGTTTTGTAGATAATCGTTTATTTTTTAGTTATTTGAAGTCTTACTTTGTCAGAGAACAGGAACGGGGCTATTCTGGGTAACTTTCCCGCACCGAAACTGGGTGAGGCGGAAGTGGGCCCAGAATCCCCTTTCCTGTTCTCTCCTGTCCTATATCTTCCACTCCTCCGTCCCAAATAGACAAACACCGGCGTTGACATGCAAAGCACGCGCACAGAACCCATCCGAACAGTAACGTCTCTGCTCATTGCCCCACGCTCCCAGTTTTGGGGGGGGGGGGGGGGGGTGTTTACTTTTTTCCGTCTTGGTGTAGACTTCCCCCTTTTCTCCCCTTCCTCTCGACCCTTCCCCTCCCCTCCCCTCCCCACTATTCGTACCGCCACAAGTCATCCCTGTCTGCCTTCAGCGACCTAGACGACCTCACACCTTGTAGACACCTGACAATTTCGTCGCATGCCAGCTTAAGAACTCAAAAGACGCTAAACGCAAAGCAAAACAACAACAACACAACAAAGAATGAAAGAAACAAACAAATAACCAACATTCGTCCGATCACTTCCCCCCACGTCAAGAAAAAAAACCAAAAAAAAAAAAAAAAAAAAAAAAAGAGCAGCAACGCAAATAAATGAATATTTAAAGCCAACCTACCCTACCCACCTGCTCAACTCCCCGGCTCCCTCTTTTGAGCCCTCACAACAGTCACCCCCCAAGCCCCCTTTCTACCCCCCCCCCCCCCCCCCCCCCCCCCGAATTTAGAATAAAAACGACGCCGACAGCATTCAACACGCCTGTAACCTGAGTGCTTTCCCCCTTCACCCACTGCTCGCCTGATCTATCATTACCTGTATCGTTTTTTGTCCACAAAGGTCAGGAGGCCTCACACACAACACACACACACACACACAGTGCGCTCGACGAATGTGGAGCCTCCACTATCCTATGACAACGCCCTGTAGTGTCTACAGACCCCTGTTGATCAGTAGCGAGGGCCGTAGTGTTTGTTCTCAATCGATTGAAAGCGTGGAGGATTGGTGGTTGGTTACACTCCTTGTACTGCGAAACCAGCCGAGAACGAGCCATGTTTGCTTGGACTTGTGCCTTGTCCGCCTGTCTGTCTGTCCTGTCTGTCTGTTTCTTCTGTCTCCGTTTCGCTGTTCCCTGTTTCTTCTCTTCCCCCTTCCCCATCCCAACCCCACCTGTTTTTCTTTTTTTTTTTTCTTTTGTGATAGCCTCCTAACCCCCCCTCCCCCCCCCCCCGCCGATGTAATCGTCATTGTGGCAAATGGCATAATAAACCTATGGCTGCAGTCAATATGCCTCTCTCTCTCTCTCTACGTGTGGAGTGTGTGTGTGCTTGTGTGTGTGTGTGTTGTGTGAGCGCGTGCGTCCGTGCGTCCGTGTGTGCTTGTATTTGTTTGTGTCTGTCTGTGAGCGCGCATGCGTGTGCATGTGTGTGTGTGTGGTTGTGTGTGTGTGTGTGTGTGTGTGTGTGTGTGTGGGTGTGTGTGTGTGTGTGAGAGAGAGAGAGAGAGAGAGAGCGATAGAGAGACTTAGAGAGAGAGAGAGGGGGGGGGGGGGGGGGGGGAGTGGAGAGAGAGAGAGGGCGCGGTTACAGAAATTCGGGATATGACGTCACTGGTTCTATGACTAACATAACGGGCATCTGTAGACTGACCTCCTTCCGTTCCACGTCACCTCTGACCCCAGATACCGCAGCCAGGTATGTCCCAAAATAGTTTCCTACCATTCAGTATCATTAGTTTCCTTTTAAACATCTGGTGTACATTTTGCTGCACATCACACACACACACACACACACACACCACACACACACACACACACACACACACACACCACACACACACACACACACTCACACACACACGCACACACACACACATACACACGTGCGCACACGCACATACACAAGACACACACACACACACACACACACACACACACACACACACACACCACACACACACACACACACACACACACGAGACTGAGAGAGAGAGAGAGAGAGAGAGAGAGAGAGAGAGAGAGAGAGAGAGAGAGAGAGAAATGAAATGAAATGAAAATAGTTTAATGAGTTTAGGCCTCTGCCCATTTTCATGGAGTACAGAAACATCAATCAATGCGGGGGAAAAATGCACGTATATAGACTTTCATACAAATTAACAGAAGGATGTATCAAATTACACCATCTTAAATATTTACAACAGTGAGTTTGCGCTCTCGTAATCTAAATGCTTTAAAGAAAAACCATGCAAGTTTTCTTATTGTCGGACCATCTTGACTAGCCATCATGCTTACAAATTTGGCTCTTTGAAAAAATGTGAGGACGTTTTTCATGATATTTGGCCTTAATGCTGCATATGCTTCACAATTAAAACTCATATGTAATTCAGTTTCTTCTAGTTCTGGACAAAAAGGGCAACTATTGTCAACGTTTATATCCCCAGAGACATAACGGTTTTTATGAATTCTAAGCTCACTTATTCCAAACCGGACTCTGATAAGGGTGTCTCTAAAGCATTTTTGTTGCACACAATCTATGTATGCTTCAGGAATAATTGAAGACTTGAAGAGTGAATATAGATTGAATCTGTTACTTTCATTTATGTTTGACGTCCATTCTTGACAAAAGTGTCTTTAAGTCTTTGCTTGAACAATGACAAGAAGCATGTCTCATTGCCTACACCTTGGGCTAACCAGACAAAGCTGAATCCTTGCTTTTGTAGGATGCATCTCAGTTTGGAAACCCAGTTTGTTTTACCTGCATTGTCTAAATTCATCAGCATCTGGTATGCTTGTTTTGGCAGGCGTGCCTCTTCCATTTTCAATAAACGAAACCAGTATTTAACAGCGCGTACACAACAGTTGATTTGCAGCGGATATCTTCCGGGGTCGCCATAGATTATTTTGTTTGGAGTACGACTAGATACATTCAGAAATTTTTTGCAAGCGAATACATGTATACTCTCCACAGGATTGTTTTTCTGCTATAATGCCCCAAACTTCACAAGAGTACAGAAGTATTGGTTGGATTTTGACATCAAAAAGTTTGAAAAAAGTTTTTCCTGGACATTTTTATTTAGCTGATTATATATTCTAAATAGGTCGAACAGCGTTTTTTTTTCCCTTTTGTAGCTAATCGTCTGGCGCTTTCATAGGAACTCATAGACGTAGTGAAAGTGAAACCTAAATAAACGTATCTGTTTACGACTTCCAAAGGAACACCGTTCATAAACCACTTCTCATACCTGCTCAGATACCCTCCTTTTCTAAAAACCATAATCTTTGTCTTGTCTCTATTAACCTTAAGACCAAGATCATCACACGTTTTCAGAACACAATCAAGCTGCGTTTGGAGACCATGCGGGGAACATGACAATAGGGCTTAAGTCGTCTGCAAAGAGGAGAATAAATAACTCGGCTAGATCTGGTAAAAGCTGGATACCATGTTTTCCATGAGTTTCTAAACAAGTAGACAATTCATTTATTATTATAGAAAATAAAGTAGGACTTAAGACACAACCCTGACGCAGACCTTGTGGACACCGAAAAAGATCTGTGAGTTCACTACCAACTTTTACACATGACATCACCTCTTTGTAAATTGCTCGAACAGCATTCAGAAATGCAGAAGATGTCCCAACTTTGTACAGAGCTTTCAACATGGTACTTTGTTTGACAGAGTCAAACGCTTTTGATAGGTCAACAAACGCCACATAAAGTTTTCCTCCCTTTTTAGACAAACATTTTTGAATGGTTTTGCATACAGTGTAAAAATATGATCTGTTGTGGAATACCCACGTCTGAAACCAGCTTGATTCTCGGATATTTTACTATTATCTTCCAGCCATTCATACAATCGTTTATTTAAAATAGCAGTATAACATTTACCAACAATACTAAGCAGTGATACACCTCTATAATTTGTCCGTTCGTTCCATATCACCTTTTTTATGAATTGGAACGATAATAGCATTTGCCCACGTTTGTGGGTACAATCCCTTAAAAAAAATTTCATTGAAATATTCTGTTAGAAAATTTATTACTGATGCGTCTGCCGGTTTCAGCATTTTTGCGTGTATGTTGTCAAAACCACATGCTTTCCCTTTCTTAAGGCCCTTTATTGCTATTAGGACTTCTTCTCGGTGATGGGATGGTCAAGTTCATCGATGGAAGGAAGGGTGTCAGCTGGAAATTCTTCCCCTCTCCTCTATGTTCCCAGCATTAAAAACCTTCTTAAAATATTCAAGCCATTCATTCTTTGTGATTTTATTACTTGACTGCCTTTTCTTACCGAGACCAAGATTTACATTAACTTTTCTCCAGAACTCTTTAGCATTTGTTAAGTTGTCTGTCAGGTTTTTGTTGTAAGGGATTTAAAACTTACTCGTTTTTCTTTTAACATTTTGTGGTAATCGCTTCTGGCTCTGACAGCACTTTGTTGATCTGGTATTGATTTAGTTCTTTTAAATCGACGCATTTTTGCTTTCGCCTTTCTCTTATTGTTAAAGCATTCTTTATCAAACCAGCGAGCCATCCCTTTTGTTGTTATGAATTTTGACTTTCTTTATCATACATTGACTGGATTTTTGTAGGCAGTCGACGAATTCATGTAAGGCCATGTTTATGTCTAAGTGTATTAACGCTTGTGCTCTTTTCATTTTATCTTGAGATTGAGGAGTTTGTAATGAATCTGAAAATACACTAACCTTTTCGTCTTCCCATACCATCTTATCCATCCATCGTGGTTTTTGTCTCATCATGCTGTTATCAGGAGTTTTGCATGAGCTACATTTGAGTGTTAGGGTTACTGGTAAATGGTCTGATTCGATACAGTTGGTGTCAACAGTAAAGTCAGACAAAAAATCTTCACGAATCAATCCATTTGACAGAATAAAATAGTCCACTGTACTTGAACCGGCTTTGGAAATATAAGTCACACAGTCGTCGAATCCATATTCTTTCAGTCCGTTTAGAATAGAACACTTCAGGACATCACATAATAACAATAAATGGTTCCCAAATCCGTTGAAAACTACGTCTTGGGATGATTGTGGAAAGATACTATCCTCTTCATCACTGTGACGTCAATAGTTTGTCACATTCTTGCCATTTTCCTGGCCTGTACGGGCATTAAAGTCACCAGCCATGAGGATATAAAAATCATTTCTGGTGCTGAATAAATCAGCTACACAGTGCTCAATGATGTCTATTCCGATTCCATCACATGATTGATCATACACGGAGAGTCACGAGGTGGAATATAAACGAAAAGACATATAATACATTTATCTAATTTAAATAAGTCTTTCGAAATTTCGAGAACCACGAAATTAGAGTACCTGACGTTAATCTGTCTGACATATACTGCGGAACTAAAGTTAAGGGCCGGCCTCTGATTTCAGCAGCTTTCCGTATGTATTTTTCATGCCAACACCGCGTGACGAAAAAATGGTCAACTTGGGTTTTCCCAAAGCCTTTCCCACTGCTGCACGTGCCTGACCATGTTTGCAAGAATTGCAGTTCAGCAACACCGTTTTTTAGGGGCAGTGAAAAGGTTGTCAAAACACGAGACTTTTCTTGAAACTTTGCTCGAATTTAGCTGAAGAAGCAGTATTGCAGTAGGTTTTTGGCATTTTGCATGAGCAAACCATGGCTATACTGAACACTTCTCAACGAAAGTTGCACAGGAATGGGTATTTAGGGGCGCGCACCAGAGCTCTGATTAAGCATGCCTCCAAGAACGAAACTGACAACAGTGGATCGAGGACGGGCGCTGAGATGGCTGCAGGACGGCGTTTCCGGCAGAGAAGTTTCCAGACGGCTAGGAGTTAGCCACTCTGTTATTCAGCGGCTCCACCAACGCTTCCAGACTACCGGAAGTACTGATGAGCGACCTCGGTCTGGGCGGCCAAGATGTACAGATGGAAGAGACGATCGCTACCTCCAGGTCTTGGCTCTACGTCACCGAACCATCACCCGCAGGACGTTGATAGGCAACCTCAGGGCCGCTACCAACGTCACCATAAGTCGCATGACGGTGACCCGTCGTCTGCGTGAGGTGCGCCTGCACTCAAGGAGAACTGTCGTCCGTGTGCCCCTCACACCACGTCATCGCCGGGCCAGGATGGCGTTCTGCCAAAACCATCGACGTTGGAACAGACAGCAGTGGGGCAGGGTACTCTTTACAGACGAGTCCCGGTTTACTCTGTCTTCCTGTGATGCCCGCATACGCGCTTGGAGACGTCCAGGTGAACGTTTCATCGACGCCTGTGTCCAGGAACATGACAGGTACGGAGGCGGTTCAGTTATGGTGTGGGCTGGCTTCCATCTGCACGGGAGGACCCCACTGTACCGTATTAGAGGCAATCTTACCGGCGTACGGTACAGGGATGAAATCGTGACGCCTCTGATCCTCCCTACACTGCAAGCCATGGGTGCCGGCGCTATACTCCAAGACGATAACGCGACCCCTCATCGCGCTAGGGTGGTCCAAGATGTTCTGCAGCGTCAGCAGATTGTGAGGATGAACTGGCCAGCCCGATCACCCGACTTGGCGCCCATAGAACACCTCTGGGATATCCTTGGGCGCCGGGTGAGGGACAATCACCCCCCACCTGCTGATGTCGACCAGCTCTTCCGGTTCTTGCAGCAGGAGTGGATGGCAATCTCTCAACAGATGCTCCAGAACCATGTGAACTCAATGCGCTCACGGATCGGTGAATGCCTTGCAGCCCAGGGTGGGCACACCCGTTACTGAACTTGACCAAACTGAAAGAACTTTCTTGCAACTTTTCAAAAGGGGGGTGGGGTAATTCCGACGTTTGCTGCGCGAATGAAATTTCTTTGTTGGTGATTTTGTTTACATGAATCGAAAGGTTACATGTCGTATTAATCCATTTCAAGAGTTGAAGGTGTTGCTTTGATTTTTGGGGTTATGAGAGATGATTCTTCTTCTGGCCCTTAACTTTAGTTCGGCAGTGTACTTAGCAAGACAATGTTTGACGAGGACAACAACTCCTCCATTTCGTCTTCCTTGTTTTGTCAACTTTTTGGCTGGAGAAGTGAATGCTTTGAAATCTTTAAGCGCATGGAATT
>CM031603.1:87558099-87563099 GCA_018398815.1 Conus ventricosus
TAGCCGCGAGAATTTCGCGAGCAACTAACCCGTGCTTGTTGCGAGGAAAGCAAGAGATGATAGGACCGAACAAACCGGCGCAAATCGAAGTCAGGTTAAAAATATAGCATCGCTACACTTCGATCTTAGCCAATAGGCCGAGAAGCGATGAATGATAATACAGCATCTTCCTCAAGCTCATCTTCTTGTCGGGTGGTGGGGGGGGGGGGGGGGGGGGGGGGGGGGGGGGGGGGGGGGGGGAGGCCTTCTGATCGTTTCATGCACCGATCACCGGACGTCACGTCACTACTTTTCGGGCCCCGGTCAGAGGGCATTGCAACTGTCGGCCATTGTCTTTCGCAGGCGAGAGAGCCCCACGACACGGTAGCGATCTTTCGTCAATTCCTAGCCTCGCTTACCGTTTAAAGTGTGCTAAGAAACGCTGCCAAACATTCCTGGCGTTTAGCGTCTTTGAAACGCGTGTCGAGTACGCGTTAAATCAGAATACGAGAGGGGAGAAGATTGCTTCGGCGCATTCCCACGGTTCAGAAGTAGTCTCCGAGGTTATCGTACAGAAGCAGAGTGCTGTTGACATTCTCTCTAAAGTGCTGCTAGACTTGGATGAGGTTGTAGACAAAGTTAAAGTTCCCCATGACCTGCCACAAGCCTTCATGTCAGACAGGGTCAAAGGCTTTCCGGAGGTCAGTGACGTTGTGCCCCAGATTATATTAGTGCTGGAGTTGTCTTTTCTTGGAGCAATCTGATTCGAAGATCCGCTCAGAAGTGCTCCTTTTTGGCCTGAATGCTGTCTGTACTTACTCATGTTTTCGTTTTGTTTTGTTTTATTTGTTTGTTTGTTTTCTTTCCTCTGTGTTTGCTCAAACAATCAACATCACTCAATCGTGCTGGGTGAGTAATCTAATGGTCCTATGTCCACGCACCGCTTTGTTTCCCATATTTTCTGACTGACAGTTTGTCACCGCCTTGCTGACGATTTCTGGACCTCTGTGCTTCATTTGGTCTGCTGGAACGTTACCCAAATCTAGTGCCTTGTCTGGTTACATGGTGCAGACAGAGCCGCCCCCCCTTTCTCCCCCACCCCCCGTCCCACCCTCCACACACACTTCTTTCTGCAGAGTCAGAGCGCGTCGCCTGATTCGCTGCTGATGTTGACAGCATGATTCATAAAACTGATGTGTAGTTTTAGCTTGTGATTTTCCCCTCCTTTTTTTGTGCAGTATTAAGTCCTTCCCATTACGTTTGTTTGTTTGATGATTTCTCCGCTTGTTTTTGAGGACTGACTATGCTTGTCCTCTACAGTTGCAGACCTGGGCTGTTTTGACAACGTAGATGTTTTCAGTGCATCAAACGCTGCTTTGGAGTTGCCATCTTTCATCCTTGCTTCAGTATGAACGAGTTGGTTTACAGTCAGTTTCACCTTGGCCTTTGTCATTGAATGCTTTATGTTTCAGGCACCCATGCATCACAGGGATGCTGCTTTGGAATCAACTTCATTTTACTGTTTATATTCATTTTTGTGTTGCAGACAGTTAGAGGGTTGCTAGTCGATCCTTTCTGCTATGCTTAGGACTTAATGAAGCTCTTCTTTGATGCTGTCAGTGAGATCGTGAATATGATCCTGTAGCATGCTAAATGCAAGCAAGAAACCTCATTTACGTGTGCTTGGAAGATGGCTGCAGTCGGGATATCCTTCTGCTTCATCAGGTTAGAACTTCTATAAGGACTGTTTTGCTTGTGGGTCTTCCCCAGCTTGAGGCTGATGGCGAGTGACCGTCCACTCATGATCTCTGTCAGTGTCAGCAGTAGGGGAGGTTCTGGTCAGGACTATGTTAGTACTTGAGTTGTACCTTTGGGGAACGGTGTCCACAGGACTGTTTGGCAGTGTGCCGCTACGGGGTGCAAGCCAAGGTGACCTTATGTCTGCTGGCCAACAAGAGGTGCTGCAGTCCCCTTTTATCAGTCTGTAATGCCCTGAGAGCCTGTTCTGTGGAAACAACAAGAAGAGTAGACGATGAGACAAGATTTCCTTTCAGGTGCCCCAAACCCTTAAAACACAACTTCGGTCATGTGTGCATCTAAGATTATGAGGATCACTTCACGGAGGTGAGGAAGGGGGGAAGAATACGTTCTGGAATGGGAGATAACAGATGGCGGTTGGGTCCGTTGCGGTGCGGATCAGGTTCTTTGACAGGTTCACAGTGTCTTAAAGCTGGTGGAGTTGAGAGTGAGGAGAAGACGAAAGGAGTGGGGAACAGAGGGAGGGGGGAGGAGGAAGGGAAGGGAGGAAGCAGCGGAATTATTATGTCGTTCAGCGAATGAAGTACATTAGCTGAAAGTTAATTGAGTTAAGGATTCTCTCTCTCTCTCTCCTCTCTCTCTCTCTCTCTCTCTCTCTCTCTCTCTTCTCTCTCTCTCTCTCTCTCTCTCTCGTGCGCGCCGGCGTGCGCGCGCGCGCGTATATATATATATATATATATGTGTGTGTGTGTGTGTGTGTGTGTGTGTGCGTGCGCGCGCGTGTGTGTGTATGGACGCAGTGTATAATGTACTCATTGTCTGCGATTTGATTTTGATGATGTGTTTTGACAAGGAATACGAAAACCATATTTTTGGATGGCGCAGAGGAGAAAATGACGGCCCTAGGAGAGAGGTGGGAGTAGGGGGAGTAGAGGGTCAGGAATCCTGAGAGGACTCGCTCTCCTCCACCCCCGTCCGCCCCTTCCCACAACATTCAGAGTAGAGAGATCCAGAAACACTGGAGCTTCCTTCTTCCCTTCCTTCCGTCCCGGGACTGGTCGTGATATTTTCTGACTCAAACTTGGCCTAGGATGGCGGAGCAACACGCGGAGTGAAGGGGAGAAGGAAGCAGTGCCAACCGAACATCGCATCTCTGATGTTTAACACACACTCAAAAAAAACAAAAAAAAAAACGGATAGAAGTTGTAGGAAATCTTTGTATATATGCCGGCATCCATGCTACGGAAGACACCTGCTGTTGAGTCCACAGGTGTCTGATAGCATTCGCACTGGTTTGTTTCCGATCTTGCGTCCGATTTGAAGGGGTGGAGGGGCCTTGCTTGCAAACAGACTGAAGACTACGAGTGATTAGGGACGCTTTGCTGGAATGCGGGCGCGGGCGTGTGTGTGTGTGTGTGTGTGTGTGTGTGTGTGTGTGTGTGTGTGTGTGTGTGTGTGTGTGTGTGTGTGTGTGCGCGTTCGTATGCGCGTGTGTGTGTATATATATGTGTGTGTGTGTGTGGTGTGTGTGTGTGTGTGTGTGTGTGTGTGTGTGTGTGTATGCGTGTTGTTGTTGGTGTTGTTGTTGTTGTTGTTGTTGTTGTGTGTGTGTGTGTGTGTGTGTGTGTGTGTGTGTGTGTGTGTGTGTGTGTGTGTGTGTGTGCGAGCGTGCGTGTGTGTATGTGTCCGTGCACATGCCCCTATATTAGTGTGCAGTGTCTTTATTTGTTCTACTGGCTTTAAAGAATGGCAATGCTTAATTGTACACGTACTGATCTCGAGAGGCCATGATATATTGATTAAAGAAAACAAAACAAAAAAAACCCAGCAAACAAACAAACAACCGAAAATACGAAACACGTTATGTGGTTACCACTCTGTCTTGTTTCTGCTATTTTGTTTTGCACCGTCCAATACAGTTTGATCTTCTGTGGGAAACTAGAAACAGATATGGTTTTCCAGATGGTGTTGAGTCATTGCAGACAAAGCAAGAGCGAGCATCGCTTCGCCTCGTTCTTAGAGCTTCCGTCCTTGCTCACGATAGACCAAGTTACCTTTTCTCTTCTTTTAGTCATCGTCCGAAGTTCACCGAAGTGTTGACTGCTGAAAGTTGTCTGAAACTGCGGCCCAATGTTTTGTTTTTCTCTCGACCGACTCCCTTTTCGGAGGTCCTTGATGCTTTTCCAGGTGTGGTAGTAGGTTCGTGGAAATCTACTCCACCGCCTTTCAGTGCGTTAATGTCATCAGCGAAAGGCAGATCGCGTAGACCACCAAAGAATATTGAAATCTGAAATCCAGGAGCATATTTTTTTTGCATTATATTCCACAGGTAGATGTTGAACAGAATAGGAGAATAGGGACAGCCTTGGCGCATTCCCCACGGCTCAGAAGTAATCTCCGATGTGTCATGCAGGAGCACACGGCTTGTTTGACTCTTTCTAGAGTGCTGGAATGATATGAATGGGGTTATTCTCAAAGCTACAAATCCTCATGATTTATTACAAATTTTCACGCAAGACAGGATCAAAGACTTTTTAAAAATCTATGATGAAGTTGTGGCAGAGATCTGATTGCGGTTGAAGGTGCCTTTCTATCGACCGTGTAATGTAGAAAATATAATCAGATGTGCTCTTTTTCTTCTTTTTTTTCCCTTCGTCGTGTTTTTTCTTTTTATTTCCTGAATTCTATCAGTTCTCTTCGAAGTTCTTCCGTTTTTGTTACAAATCTGTTCAACAGGACAGTCAACAACACTTTAGTGAATTGGCTGAATAAACTGAAAACCTGATGTTTTGAGGGAGTTGCAGGCTTCTTTCCATAAGTGGGCAGAAACCGTGTCCGTCCTCAGAGCCACTGTTTGGTTTCCTATGTCCCGCGACAGGCAGTGCCAGAACGGCAGGGTGTTTCTGATCCTTCGTGCTTCAGTATTTTTATTCGCACACTACCCCCCCCCCCTCCCCCCACTCCTTCCCCATCCCACAGTGTTCTTTAATTGACGGTTTTTGCTTCTTGTTTAAGAATCAGATTCTTCTGGTTCGCTGCCGATGTCGACAACCAGGTTTAGTACATCAGGGTTTGTTTTCAGCATGCATTTAGATAGTTTGTTGCAAGATTTACTCCTCTTTCTTCCGTGAGGAGGAAACGCTTCCTGTCTTTTTTTTTTTTTTTTTTTTTTTTTTTTAATATGTAGCTCTAAGCTCTAGTTTGTTTTGGTCTTATTTGCGTTTTGAGTCTATCAAGGCAGCCCTGTGTTGCCGAATTTTATT
>CM031603.1:87568099-87572333 GCA_018398815.1 Conus ventricosus
TATTATTATTATCAATATCATTATTATATTATCATTATCATTGGTATATTCTTCTTCTCCTCCTCTCTATTATTATTATCATCATATATTATTATTATTATAATTATTATCATTATCATTATTATCATTATCATCATCATCGTTATTATGATTATGATGATTATCATTCTAAATGGAACGACAAATCAGGCAACCAAGTTTCGTCCACGAAACTTCATGACTAGTACTGCAGGTGTAAGTCCCTTTGGCCCGTGACGCTCGGACTTATCATGGGAAAAAAAAAAGCGTTGATTGCAGCCTGGCATGTTCTCTTAGACCTAATGGGAAGAAGGTTGTACCCTTTCGCCCGTTTGGTAGTTCACCCTTTAACGTTTGGTCATTTTTTTCCCCTTCACGCTAAGAAAACAGAAGACTCAAATAAATCTTCACATTTCGCCGCGTTAAGTCAACAGTGTTACTAATTTGATTAATTAGATTTACCGTGCACATCACCCAAAACATATCAATAAAACGGATATTTAGAGAGAAATAGGAGGCCGGGAGGGGGGTTGGGAGAGAAAATGGTTTCCTCCATAAAATTATGTTTGATCAAAACAGGCGCCACTGAAGAATACCGAAGTGAGTTGACAACCAGAACAGGCGCCACTGAAGAATACCGAAGTGAGTTGACAACCAGAACAGGCGCCACTGAAGAATACCAAAGTGAGTTGACAATCAAAACAGGCGCCACTGAAGAATACCGAAGTGAGTTGACAACCAGAACAGGCGCCACTGAAGAAAACAGAAGAAGTTGACAGCAGTGCAGGATCTTCTGTGGTGGGATGTCTTAAGACGATCTGATATTAGTTGCTCTTTGCGGACTGTTGATGCTGTGGCTATCTACGGGGTGACCGTAGTAATCAGTGGCATGGTGAGTAAGGCTGCAGAGAGCCATGGGAAGATGAGGAAGAAAAAAAGAGAGAGTAATGCGTTGTTTGCAACATAAGTATCACTGGCACATAACTGTCAAGTGAGTTTTAAAAAAAAAGAAAGAAACAACAGAAAGAAAAAAATAATAAAAAGGAGAAAAATCGAGTATGGTGTCAGGAGAAGACAACAATGAAGAAAAATTCCGAGAATATTTTTTGTTGTTGTCTCGATTCGGCGATATGAGATAGATTTCTTTACTTTCTGAAAGAAGTATATCCCCCTTTCTTTGATTGTTGTTGTTGTCGTTGTCGTGATCGCCATTGTTATTTCAGTCTGTCTGTCTTTCCTTGAAAGGCAGTCCAGTGTCTCCTGTCAGATCTGGAGATGATTTAATGTAACGTTACAAAACAGATTAGTTGGAAAATACAGGGAAAGAACACAAATTTCTCACCATCTTTCCTAGCTCAAACAAAACCTGCACTGATCAGCTGTTGTAGGTAAACGGCTTTGACCAAGAAACACAGACCAATTTTGCAGTGCACTCTTGCTCATTCTTTTTTCAGATGGGGGTGGGATTGGAAGGTGTTGGTAGGGGAGAGGGAGAGAGGGTTCTACATTTCGTGTTTATCCGTGTCCAGTACATAAAGCGTGTTTTGTCTTTTTTCTCTGTGTGAGTGTGTGTACGTGCGCGCGCGCGCGCGCGCGCGCGCGTGTGTGTGTGTGTGTGTGTGTGTGTGTGTGTGTGTGTGTGTGTGTGTGTGTGTGTGTATTCGTGTGTGTGTGTTCGTGTGTGTGTGTGTGTGTGTGTGTGTGTGTGTGTGTGTGTGTGTGTGTGTGGTTCGTGTGTGTGTGTGTGTGTGTGTGTGTGTGTGTGTGTGTGTGTGTGTGTGTGTGTGTGTGTTTTCTGTTGTTTCTTAGGCAAGTTAACAATTTTCGTCTGACCTTCAGATTTGGCATGGTAATTCGTTAAAGTGCTGGGCACATGAAGAGCGAATTACATGTTTGCTATACAATCACATTAAGTCTCGAAGCGATGTCGGTATTCGAATCGAGTCAAAACACACCTCACTACTGGCATTCAAGAAGACTTAAAACAAGTGCTTATTGTCAGCCGGAATTGCTCAGTTGTGAGAACGTTAGACAGAAGGTCTTAGCGTCCGTGATTCAATCTCGAGCTCCGATACTTGCTTTTTCTTCAAGGGATTCGAGGCGTATTTAGTGAGGCAAAGAGAGTGAGGTGGGGGGGGGGGGGGGGGGGGGGGGGGGGGGGGGGAGGAAGGTGGGGGATAGAGTGGACGGGACAAGGAGGGATTGGGTAGGGTGGGGGTATGGGATGGGGGGAGAGTAGTTGAATGGGACTATGAAGAAGCAGTTAAGTTGCACGTTTGCTCATAAGTGACATGCCTATCAAAACCTTTTGTAAGGAATAAATGTCTCTCCCTCCCCCCTGTCTCTCTCTCTCTCCACACACACACACACACACACACACACACACACACACACACACACACACACACACACACACCACACACCCACACACACACGATCGCACACACACACACACACACACACACACACACACACACACACACACACACACACACACACACACACGCTCGCACACACACACGCTCGCACGTACGCACACACACAGACACAGAGACACACACGCACACACAGACTGACTGACTGAAACCAATTTATTGTCAGATTAACTCAAGGTTGCACACACAGACATACACTCACACACACACACACATACACTCACACACACACCACACACACACACACACACACACACACACACACACACACACACACAAACACACACACACACACACACACACACACACACACACACACACACCACACGCACGCCGCACGCGCGCGCGCGCGCATGCTCTCGCTCGTACACGCACAAGACACATACATACACATACACAGAAAACACGCACACATCTCTCTCTCTGTCTCTCTCCATTTCTCTCTCTCTCTCTCTCTCTCTCTCTCTCTCTCTCTCTCTCTCTCTCTCTCTCTCTGTGAACGTGTGTTTTAACAACTTGCAATTTGACCCTTTAAATGAAAGCAAGTATATTCACTGAACAAGGTAAACCACTGCGAGGAAGAATGCGAAAAATAGGAACTGATTTGAATGATCGTGTAGAAAATAACCAGCTCTTGTACTTACTTGATTTTTTTATTCTTAGCAAGCACTTCGCAGGAGGCACTCCTCTAACAGTGTGTTACATGCTTGTGAAACGCTCGTCAGCAGTAAGCGGACAGACGGCGGACGCAACACCCTCTGTGTTGATTTACACAGTGTTTATTTAAAGCTTGAAGAGAGACAAACAGATAGGAAAACGACATTTGACAGACGGACACCATAACCCTTCCCTCCCCAGGTTCAACGTGTGTTTACCAACGATGATAATGGAGCGATTTCGTGACACCCTGTGAGAAATCCCCCACCCCCCTGCTGTTAACAGCTCTGCTTTTCAACCCAGTGCCTTCCACCCACCTATAACATAGCCTCTCCCTCCTTCCACCGGTCTCCTCCGTCACTCTCCCGACCTTTTTTTGAGACGTTTCTTTCTGGGTTTACAGAGCGTAGGTGGAGAAAGAAACGGCTGAATCAACAACATTCGATTTCTGTGGCAGTGGTGTGTAGAGAATGGCTGGGTTCACACACAGGGCATTTTCAATGAGCATGGAGATCAAACGTCATAGGGGTGTAGGCGTAGGAGTTCATTCGACCAAGTTTCGCTCCGCGATGAATGAAACTTGAGCCTTTGAATAGTGGACAATCATGCCAAGCTATTCCAGCAAGTGTCGCTATTAATGGAGACCCACGGATTACACCTTCCTGTGTTCCTACTGGAGGATGGCTTAGACAGGCTCCGTCCGTATTGTTTGCAGTCTGTATTCCTGGTCACTGGTCCCACAGGCCGTCTGATGCGTTTCTGCTTTACTCCTCACAAATCCCTTTGGTTTCGCATTACGTTCAGAGTGTTTTTCCTCTGAATTAACGTGTACGTCTTATGTATGCTGTTCTAAATAATGTGTGAAGTCTCACAATTGGGCTCTTGGAACTAGTGTTTTACATATGTTGGAGAGCTTCACTTCATTTAGAAACCATTCTTGTTTGCGGTTCGTGCTCATGCAGGATACCCAAGTAACATCCTTTGGATTAATGACTTAAGATCATTGACTGGATCATTTTAACTCTTTTCCTTTTTTTTCTTGTTTCTTTATTTGTTTAATTATTTCTCACTTCCTTTTTGTCTGTCTTGTGGAAAAGACAAAACGACTCGTCTCGTTTTTGATC
>CM031603.1:87572433-87574933 GCA_018398815.1 Conus ventricosus
GGGAGGAAAAATTAATTCTCTTAGCACGTGCCTTCGCAGATTTTAAAATACTTTTGAGTTTAGGTGTTTCGCCCGTCGCCCTCCATTTTAACGTCTCCTGCACCCACCCTGATCACTCCTGTATTGCTGGACCTCTTCTCTGTCGCCTATATCCTTGAAGGGCCCCACACGTCAGCTCCCAATCGTCCAGCCTGTCCACCTCAAAGCACTTGCCGTCGTTTTCCACCCCCATGCCCTTGGTGACACCTTCCCTGTCCTGTCTTCCAAAGGCACATTTACCTCTTCCCAGCGGAGAAACTCCGAAGCGGTAATACCAATAGCTCAAAAACATGAACCCCAAAGCGCGAATGATCAACGTCAACTGAAAAGCGTCAGCGTCAAAAAGCGTTAACATCTGTTTTCGTTACAACATACCCGTGTCAACTGGGGCTCTTGACTTCTGCTCCTTTTAAAATCTCCGACGTTGAATGACGTCCTATTCGAGAGTTTCTTTCTGTCAAACTATTGGAGCTGACTGATTGAAGTCTAATGGTATTGTCTGTTCCCCGGTCGTGTTAAGAGTGTTCTATGCATTTTCAGCGATGACGCCGAAGAGAAGCGTTTGTACAGGAGGAAGCCCCGTGCGAAAGAAATGTTTTTCATTGGACATAGAACACAACACATCGCACACACTGGCCCTTGTGTGCGATACTTTTGAAATACTCTCAAACATTCACACACGTGGAGCTTCAGGTGGAATAAGAGGACTCCTGAACATTCGCTCATTTCGATGTTAAAATTCACGTCGATAGACGATTACAGACTCGCTCTATTTGACATGCGCTCAATCCGAAAATATTAGGAGTTTGAGCCTTTCGTATGCGTCCACTTCCGACTACATCATAGTTGATTGTTGTAGGTACTTCTTGCAAACTCCTCCTTCACCCTTCAGCGCCTCCTCATCCTCACATCTCATACTGGCACATTGACCCCCCCCCCTCCTCCTTCTCCCCTGCCCTTGTACCTCTCCCTTGTTGCGGGATCCGTGACAGTTTCTCTGCTCGAACCCCTCCCACCGCCATATCCGCCCCAACCTTAATTTCTCAGAGAAAAACGAATAGGAGTTTTCTTAAGATCAAGAGATAGATGGATAGCAGATGGATAAAAAGTTAGCAGTTATTTCTGTAATCTTGATAACGGCATTACATCAGTAAAAAACATGAATAGACTAATTGGTAAACGGATTATTGTTTTAACAGATCAAAAGGACATATCTAAAGAAGTATATATTTTATTTTTTTATAAAGCACTATACACAGATAATGCAGTTGAAAGTTGTGACATAAAAGATTTAGTGGAAGACATCCCCTGTTTAAATGAAACAGAAGCAGCTGAATTAGAAGGTCTTATTACATTAGAAGAAGCGACACATGTCTTAAAGACGATGAAAAATAATAAAAGCCCCGGTTCTGATGACTCTACTATTGAATTCTTTAAAGTGTTTTGGAAACAGGTTTCAAATTGGTTCGATATTAAAAACGGTTGTCGACAAGATTAAGAGGACCCAATTCCACCGTACTTGTTCGTGATTCGTTTCGAAATATTAGCCATTATGGTCAGGGAAAAAATCGAGATATTCGGGGAATTAGAATGGATGAAACTTGATACAAGATATCCCAATGTGCTGATGGCACAGAGTTTTTACTCGCACTGCAGTCCGATTTACTTGTCAGTGAAAGTGAATAAACATCTGAAATTTACAGTGACTAGATTTACATGTGGAATATCGGATATCTTAGTTCATCGTTTTTGTTATAGGCAGTGTTGTAATTCTGATCTTGCTTGTCCATTAAGCAAAAAACGCGTCTAAAAATGAAGTTAACTTTGTATGGCAGTGTACTTCCTTGAGTGAAGTTAGAGATAAGTTCCTTCCTCGTGGATATTATAGGCAACAATCTGTGTTACGACTCATCTTACTCATGGCTAGTGCTAGAGACAATGTTGTAAAAAAAAGTGTGCGTTATTCTTACACAAAGCTTTAAACTTCAGAGCGTAGCATGTTCTTGATTATCTGCTGTTTTGATTTTGCTCAGCATATCTATAATTATCATCATTTTTGGCCTTGTTTAATCCATCCCCTTCACTACGGGCCGTGATGTATAACGAATAAATCACCCGTATCCATATCTGTCCTTAGCCCGCACGTCTGGCATTGCAGTTTCAGTCTAATGCCACCACGCCCATCCACCCCACCCCTTCCCTTCCCTGTCAGCGTTGTAGGCATCACACGGTTACCATGCCGACCCTCCACATCCCACTCTCTCTCCTCCGGTTCCACATTTCCCCGTCACTGGCCTCTCTTGCCATGGCCCATCCCGCCCCTGCCTCTCCTTCCCATTCCGGATCCCCTCGCCGACACCCGACCAGAATAGAGAATGCGGAAGAACTGACCCACCCTGTCTGTAAAACGCGCGCGCACACACACACACACACACACACACAACACACACACACACACACA
>CM031603.1:87584933-87586236 GCA_018398815.1 Conus ventricosus
CAAATATTTCTTTTTTAACACACATTTTATTCAAGTAATATGAGAGCTGACAGATGTTCAAGCATTTAGTTGTTTGTCATTGTTTGTTTGAGTTTGAAATGGAAAATAATGTTTTTCTCGAAAGTCAAAACGTTCTAAGATTTTTAATGGGTCTGCACTTTATGTTTGTATGTATGTATGTACGTATAAATGTATGTATCTGTGTGTGTATGAGTGTGCCATTCAGTATGTCCAGGCTTGTATCTCCAGCATTTCTGAACGCAGCGTCTGCAAAATTCACACTTTTGCATGTCTTAACATTTCTTGAGAGAACGTCTGAGCTTTTTCCACCGACTCTAGCGCATTAAAAGGAATGAAAAATCATTGCTACCCACGTACGTCCAGTGACAGTCCCCATGAACTTGCTGAAACCGGCAGCCTCGTCATGAATTCACCTAGGACAATGACAGAGAGAGAAGATAGAAACTGAGGTCTTCATGAGAGCAAGGCATGAAGGACAACAGAATTTGACCCTTTCTTGAAATGCTGATCGACGAGGATGAGGATGATGAAGATGATACTAAGCAGGTCCATTCCGGTCTGAAACTGCATGACAGGGATGTACTCTATGTTTGCCTTCATAATATATTCCGACGTGAACAGGCCTGAGAGATCAGACACCTGCGATGTTAGGCAGGCAATTTGTGCTACACTCTGGATAATTCCTGTCTTCCCCACTGTGCCCATAGCAAACTCAGTTCTGGGCAGGTACCGGTCATGGGCCAAAAAAATCCCACAAATAGAAATGGCTGTGATGAGAATCGAACCATGAACCTCCCAGCCGGGAATCTGCAACACTAACTACTGCGTCTTTGCAGCTGATTTCTCATGCAGGATTTCATTTTGTGTGAGGGGCAGGGTGTGTGTGTTTAAAGAGTTGATGCCCATCATTAACTTTTGTTCCCTTCACTACTCTATCTACCCCATACCGGGGTTCATTGTACAGGTTGCTAGCACCTCGTCGTTGTTCTTAGCTGTTTGCCCAACAAAGACTGTAGACTCCTGTGCCTGAACAGAATGTAACAAAAATGTGTGACTTTGATTGTACAGCGCTAATTGCAATTCATTTGATATCAGTCAAGAAGGGTTCACTTTCGTTACTTTAGAACACGGCAAATAAATAAGAGTGACCAAGATCTGATGAAACTGGGGAAAAAGTCCAACAAAGACAATATGATTCAAGTTAACACCAGACGAATAAATTTATGAAAATGAAAATTAGTGAAGTGATTAGATTTGTCCATGCCTATCGTTTCCATTGGAG
>CM031603.1:87586336-87605108 GCA_018398815.1 Conus ventricosus
AAAAAAAAATTGAAACAGCTTAATCAGGAAATGACAGATTTTCTCCAAATGAAACTAGAATATGTCAGTGAACAAGCACCAGCAGACAATAACCTCAGGTTGTGAGTTTGAATACCATCCATTGATATATCATTGCAGAGGCTTTAGGCCCATTGCTGAGAACATTTTAAAGAAGAGTTGAAGCAAAGTTTGAGTTTCATGCATTTGTCAGAGGCATTTTGAGAGTGCTGTTAACATCGTTTATTTATCAACAGACCACGCAGATGTTTGTAAATGTTGAATCCAGTTGATGCGAGGACAGTCATAAAAGCACGACTTAGGTGCAGCCTTTTATGCAGTCTGAAATAAGTAAGTTGAACTCTGTTGCTTAGTGAGAATTATTCCTCAACCACCACAGTCATCATAGACAAAATTGGCTTTAAATTAATCGCTCATATCAGTCATGACAGACACGATGTCTTAAATTTATGTTCCTCCGAGTCGACTGTCAAGATGACCTTGCTGTCCATTTTTCCTTTTTGTTTTGTGCGTAAAGCAAGTAAATGCCAAGGTCCACTGTGCTGGAAGACATGGTACTCGAGGTGTTAAGGGGGTGGAATGTGCGAAGCGATCATTGTCGTGATGGGTATCGACTCCAGAAAAAAAGAATTGCAAAGCACCTCTCTCACAGGCACTCGTTAGGTGATATGTGGTATCCCGCATGTGTGCAGACATGATATATCATCCATGAATTGATTGAGAAGTGAAGGATGTACTTCCGTGGGTGGCTTTGTGGCTGTTCTTATCATTATATTTCATTTTTGACTAGATAAATATTGACTGCTGGAGATTGGACTATGATAAAAAGGAGCTAAATGTATTCATGTTTTAAATTTAAGGAATACACGATGTGCACATCACTGTTTACTTAGACGCTCCGGCGTCTTGCGACGCATGAGGCAGTCAAGTCGCTCCACTGTGCACGGTCCTCAGCCAGTTTGCTAGTGTCATTCCCTCCTCGGTCAACGAGTCTGAGGTCTCTCTCCACTGTCAGTCGCCAGCTCACCCTGAGTCGTCCTCTTTTTCTCTGGCCTGCAGGCGTCCATTTAATGGCCTGGTTTGCAGGTCTTGATGAGGGTAATCTCAAGACATGACCCATCACTGTTAACTGATATATTTTTTCTCCAAGACTAAAGAATAAACTGTGGAAGTAATTCTGTCTAAAACAAAAAATATAGGTATAGTAGATCTCTCATTTACAATGGAACTAATCGAGATACCCCTCCCCCCCCCAAAAAAAAAAAAAAAAAAAAGCAGAAGAAAAAAAAACCCGATCTGTTTGGACTTAAGACATAAATCAGGACAAATCTGATCAAACAAGAAAAAGAAAAGAAAAAAAAAAAGAAAGAAAAACCAGTAGCAACGACTATAGCTAAAAGTGCTTAAGTAATAAAATCCAGCCAGGAATACAGTTTGACAACGATTAAGGGATACAGACAAGATAACCAGGCCTCTGCTTCTATACAACGAACTGCCATGCCATGAGAAACAGGCGCTAAACGAAGCGGTAAATTGGTTGCTGGGGGGCACTATGCAAGTCCTGGCGGTCCTAGCTAATCCCATGATTAGAGTGCGGCCGACCCCCATCGACTGTTAGGCCGACCCGGAATGAGTCGAGAAGCGTGAGATGGGTACCACGCGGATCCCACTTCATACCCCCATCTGGCACCCTTGTGGGGCCGTTAATCACTCATTTGAGGGGTGGGAAGTGGTGGCTGCCTAGCAGGGTCGGGCATGCCACGGCCCAGGGGACCAGGGGCGGGCCACGCAGTCATCTTGATGATCCGCTGTCACTCCCAAAGGACCGACGGCTCGATAGAATGGCGTGGCTTGGCCGGGGATAAACGCTGGTTGACGTCGGCGCACATTCCGATCAGAACGCGGCCGATAGTGATGAATGAAATTGGAATGTGTGGAGTAGGGACTTTCTGGTTTAGTAGGGAAGCGTTCGGAGATTGCCGACTGTTCAATTGAGGAGATTGTTCTCAACATTCACGTGTGCGCAGGCACGCATGCGCGCGCGTATACAACACACACACACACACACACACACACACACACACACACACACATAATTACATGGGCACACGTACACACACACATGTGCGCGCGCCCGCGCGTACACACACACAACCACACATCCTTTTTGTCATCATGGATTGCGAGACTTTCAATATCACAATTCACTTTGCCAGCACTAACAATCTTACTATTTGAAAATGACAAACTATTAGAGAATTTCTTGCTGCCATAATAAAATAATTACACGGCCTTATCTCCCAACGAATGTTGCGTACGACACCAAATCGTCTAGCACAAAAGCCGACCCAAAACACGGAACAAACAAAGGAGGCAGCGCCCAAAGAGCGTGTTCTGAGCTTGCCTTGAGCCGAAGATACATGTACACAGCAACAACACTGGAGAAATGATCAAACACAAAGTACCAATCCTTCAAGACCAGCGAAGCCTTTTAGCTCTTGAACATTGTCAAACAGAACACGCAGAAGAATAGAGACGAATGTAGGTGACGTCGGTTTGATCGATCTGAAGTCTGATCCCTGGAGTCTTTTAGCCAGGGTACGACGACGACGACAACAACAACAACAACAACAACAACCACAACAACAACAACAACAACAACAACAACAACAAGTCTTAAAAGAGGCAGGGAACATTTAAAATGAATTGCAGGTAAGTAGAGTAACTCTAGCTCCCATGATGAGATAATTACACGCTCATCCATAACTCCAAACGGATGTTGTATACAACATTGAATTGTCTAGCACAAATGCCGACAAGATGTCTGTCTACCTTTCTGTCTACTATCTACCTATGTATGTATGTAGGTATGTATGTATACATGTATGCATGTATGTATATATGTATGTATGTATGTATGTATGTATGTATGTATGAATGCGTGTATGTATGCATGTACCTACCTACCTACCTACCAACCAACCAACAACCAACCAACCTACGTAGCTATCTACCAACGTACCTACCTACCTACTTACCTATCTATAGCTAATCAGTCGGTTCCGCTGAAGACTTTCAAACCAGTGGACGGAAGTGGACTCCGGGACACGCAATACAAACGGCTCTGTTTTCAAGTCAGCCTTCGATGGTCCTCCAGTTGCAGCTTATGAAGGGCCAGGCCTGCATGTTATTATTGTTACAAGCTCTTTTTCCATTCCGTTTTTTCTCCCTCCTCCATCCACCCAGCTGTTTATTTTCCTTTTACAAATCTTTACCAAGTCATTGTAATGTGTGTGTGTGTGTGTGTGTGTGTGTGTGTGTGTGTGTGTGTGTGTGTGTGTGTGTGTGTGTTTGTTTGTAAGCAAGAGCGCACGCGCGTGCGTGTCTGCGTGCGTTTTGTGTGTGTGTGTGTGTGTGTGTGTGTGTGTGTGTGTGTGTGTGTGTGTGTGCGTGCAGGCGCGCGTGTGTATGTGTGCACGTGTGCGTGTATACACACACAAGTGTGTGTATATTGTGTGTATATGTGTGTGTGTGTGTGTGTGTGTGTGTGTGTGTGTGTGTGTGTGTGTGTGCGCGCGCGCGTGTGTGTGTGTGTGTGTGTGTGTGTGTGTGTGTGTGTGTGTGTGAGAATGTAAATATGCGGGTTCAAGCTCACCCTATCTTATTTTGCACGAAAACCCCCCTTTTCACATACAAATCACGTCCTTCTCATGTCACTTTTGGTCAAATTAACACTTGTTTTCTAAACAAATTAACACGCAAAAACCTCTAAAAATTGACGTAATCAGTACATTAAAATGGGGTTTTCATGCAAAATAAGATTTGGTGATCGTGAACATAGATATTTACATTCTCTCCAGGGGCATAAAATTAAGGGTTTACAGTAAGCTCTTCTACTTCTGGCACTATTAATAAATCAGAACAAACAACTAGCCTTCCATCTTGATTAGTTATTTTTACATCCAATGAATTTATAGGCCCCTCAATTAATTCTTTAAATTGACTGTTTCCATCAAACTTATATAACTGATAATCGCAAAACCCTGCCTTAATTGACGGCAGTGCTCGTAGAACAGTAGATGGCTGGCCATTAAACAAATTAGTATTTGTTTTTAACTGTTGTAAATGGACATACAACATTGGGTTCACGAGAACATCGGCTGGTCTACTGCTTACATACTCATAAAGACCGCTTTTTAAGTGCATATGTGTTTTAATATGATATGTTTCACCACTGCCATAAAAGCCTAAAATTCGAGCAAGGCTTCTAGGAAAAACGTACTCCCTTTTTTCTTCAAGTTCTGGAAAATTCATAGTAATTATAAGATTTGCCTCATTAATTTTTAACTTAATGCCAAAATGCTAAATACTTCTCTTAAAGAACAAAAGCTGTAGTAGCCATCGGGTATTTTTAAATGTTTTAATAGATTGCCTTGTTCGTCCTTAATATTCACCCAGTTATTCTTAGCTCTTTCAAATATGTTAATCCATTTTACTTTAAACCAGTTTCTTTAAGGGCAACTCTATAATCACCGTGCCTATTGTCAATTGGGTACGTTAAGAACACACGTTTGTTTTGTTGGGTTATATAGATGTACATCTTTTTTATAGCTATTTTAAAAACTATTTAAAAATGGAACTTTTTAAATATAACGAAAGTGCTACTTACAATGTAGGAGCGTTTTATAACCCCAACATCTTTGGACTTCAGCAATTTAACCATTGCAGTAGATGAATCATATGGCTTCCAAGTCAGACTTGTATTGTAAACCACTAACTAAGATATTTAAATCCACCAAAAAAGAGTGACAGAGTGCCATCAGCATGGTCATCCGCCCTATGACGTTTTTACCAGAATCAGTTAAATTTTGCCATTTACTGCGTGACTACTGGCTGCGGTGTTTCATATGCAAACCATTTTAACCACCCCAATCTCTTGGTAAGGTCAGTATAAACTTTCATGTTTATTACCAGTACAGACGAATACTAACTGAACTACAAGTGCCCCTCCCTAACGACAACGCTTTTAATCCATTTTAAAAGCCATGGACACTAATGCATATGAAAGATTGCAACGAATTTAACATTAAACCCTCAACTGACTTTAGACAAAAGTTAGACCGCAATCATGGGATGGGCACATTGTATTTGTGGGTTGCAAAAAGAGAATATAATTATGACTACTGGCCTGGCCACACCTCTTTTCAACCAGACAAACAAGTTCGATTAGGGTCAATTGAACAAAAACACCCTTATGCTTGGGCAACAATTATCTTAGATGAAAGTGAAGGCCTAACAATGCCAGGAGTGCAAAGACTTAATGACTCCATACGGACATACGTTTGGTGTCTATTAGGAGCGCAAGCACAGACCAAGTCTAGCATAGTTGATCAATCTACAGGCTTTTGATGCAGAAAACAATTTCTAGCTAATTTAGAAGATGCTATTAACTCGGCTGTTGATTTGCCTGCCAGCATACAAAGGTATCAAGACGTTCTTGCACATGCTAGGTCAAAGGTTGACTTTGTTGTAGGCCATGGATTATACATGCTACCCTCTGACCTTAGACTACAGATTGGTATGATACAGAATTATAACAATGAAATCCTCATAGCTGGAGACGACCAAAACTTAGGGCAAAATCAAGGCTTAAACACAAGGCCTGCTCCATCCATTTAAAAAAAAAGTACTTAACTGAAGAAAGCGATCCAGTTATAAGCGCCCCCAGCCAGAAAGCAGCCCAGAAAGCACTCCACCTGTTAATGTACCTCACACTGACAGTCATACTAGCGAAAAGACAGCCCTCGTTGTATTTTTAACTTTTACTGGATTAGCCATACTATATTTCACTCAAAATTAATCCAGCAGCTAGCACTCCTAACGTCCACAGATGGTCAGCCATATAACCAGCAACTTTGCCTATAGTAGACAAAACCCAACTAACAACACTGCCAATTATGCCAGGCAGAGCATCAAGCGCTTTAGCTGCTAACTTCTTTAATAAGTTTGCTAGGTGGTGTAATTGTTTTCTAATCCAACTTTCACCAGGCTGGGGTGTCGGAGGCGCTACTGGTCTTGTTGGTGCACTACCAGTTAAAGCATAAACGAGTGTAGAGATAGCAAACCCAACAGCTGTTAATATACTAACTATTGTAATACCCTGTTCCCTGAACAGA
Source organism: Conus ventricosus (assembly GCA_018398815.1). Classification (NCBI taxonomy): domain Eukaryota; kingdom Metazoa; phylum Mollusca; class Gastropoda; order Neogastropoda; family Conidae; genus Conus; species Conus ventricosus. Next base: position 87,592,531 of record CM031603.1, read on the forward strand.
GTCCTTTTTCTTTCAGCTAGCGTAGTGTTTTCATAAAGTATTCTGTTTATAGTTTCTCTTATTCTGCTTGTTTGTGATGCTAGCTGCGCTCTGTTAGTAGACAGCGCTTCTAACCTGGCTTTCCTTAGCAACCTTAAATCTTGTATTTTCTGCTGTATTCTAGCCTTTTCTTCTCCCCTAAATTGTTATCGTCTGCATCAGCCAGTTTATTTTTTTTCTTCTTCTATCTCTCTCTCTAGCTCACCAAGTTTTGCCAAATTGTTTTCTAGTTCGCCCCTTATTGACTTTAGACGAACATTAAGCCCCAGGATTTCACGCATGGGCAATGGGGAATCTTCAATTGTTTTTAACTGCGTCTCCTCATTAAAACTCGTTTCAATTTCTGCTATTAGTTCATCTGCTGTTCGATTTAATTCTTGAAGAGGTATGTTTTGTATTTTAGATTGTGTTGGCAACTCTTGCCCCAAGTTTCTGTAAAAGACTAACAGCCTCAGGCCTTAAATTGTCAATAAAGTTTAATTGCCTTTGGTCAAAGCAGGGACATCTCTAACAATTGTGCTCCTGCTTAAAAATTGGGTTGGGTCTGGTTTTGCAGTAAGCCGCACACGCTTTCCTTTACTGGTTCTTACATACAAATTGATTATTTTTATCTGTTGAAAAATCAGAAACCCTAAGTGTTCGGGGTGCTCTCGCCCCATATGGCTATATAATGATTCAATTTTATCTAGCAATTGTATTTGGCTTAAACCTACTCCTTGACCTGCTGCTGCTCTGCCAAGTTTTCTTGCAATGAGGCACCTAGTTCTTCATCTTCTTCTTCTTCTTCACCAACAGGATCAATTGCGTCAAAATCTTCAGCCATATTTTTTATTTATATTCTTTTTTGTTTTATAAAAAATGAACTCATATGGTTGTGACCTCGATCCATACAGAAAAGAGAAGGAACCCCATGGCGTAAAAGGTAAAAGGGCAGACTGTAATTAGTGTAAACACCCCATCAACAGTTCAGCCTGGACAGGCTTTAACAGTCAAGTTTCCTGATCTTGGCGCTGGCGATGTTATAATGCCAGGCACTGCTAAACTATCATTCAAAATAGATATTACATCGACAGATCCTAATGCTGCTGTTGTTGCTAATTTGGGCAGGGCCATCGTTAAACATATAGCAATCAAACTGGAGGGCAGAGAAGTCTTTTTACTAAACGAGGCAGACATTTTTGCCCTCTATTCTGACCTATGGCTGCCTAAAAAAGAAAGAAAAGAGAAAGTTTATCAGGGAATACAAGGCTCAAACGGTCTCAAGCACGGGCTTAAAGCAGAGGATGCAAAGAATGATGTTAAAGATGAGGCAGTAGCAGAAGCATTGGCAATAGATTCTGCATCCCTCTAGAATTTTGAACTGTTAAGACGCATATGCCATATTACCAAGGCGCACTAAAGAAAAACTTACTTATGAACTGAAAAAATAATAAAGTTTATAAAAACCTTTGGTGGTAGTCAAATCCATTAGTGAGAAAACTGACGTTTCAAGCCATAGGCCTGTTGTCAAAGTGAAAAGAAGAGGACAGTGTAGACAGGAAAGCCTATGTGAGAATTGGGTGAGAACATTTCATTTAATGATTAAGTTGGACCAGAATAAAGTCACTGATCACTGTTCAGGTGTATTGAGCTCACACAGACACACACTGCAGTTCACACAAAGACACCAACACACACACGCCCCCCCCCTTTTTTTTTACCCACCACAACCCCCACAAAACCACATACACACACACACCACCACCACCCTGCACCACACACACACACACAAAAGGAGGGGAATAAATGGAAATATTCACTATTTAGCCTACTGAAAGAAAAAGAAACAGAGGCTAAAGAAGGACAGGACAGAGAGATTAAGGCAGAAGGGCCCTGGCTCAGCTAGACGTCAGTGACTCTGATGTTCATCCCAGCTGGCTGTGTGTGCCCAAGCGGCTGATGACAAGGTTTCCCATGTGCTTCTGTACACACGGTCTCTGGGTTCTGCCACACTGCTGCTATCTTCGCATGACTGTTAGCTGTGATATGGACCAACAAAATGTTGGCCGACTGGTTGTTGTAGCCCAGCTTCATCGACCTCAGGTGCTCTGAAAAGCGGTCGGCCAATGAGCGGTAGGTCTCCCCAATATACAGCTTGGAGCAGAGGGTCAGGTCAAGACGTACACTAAGTCCCTAGACTGGCAGTTTAAACTGGACCTCACAGTGAATGTGCCAGGGGGCCCCACGACTGTAGCTGAAGTGTCTATGAATGGGCACGTCTTGCATTTTTTGTCCCACAAGGTCTGCCCCCTGGTGAGGTTGACTGGGTGGCCTGCGGTCTAAGCTTGGACCTCACAAGCATGTCACGCAGGTCTTGTCCCTCTGAAAAGCAATCAGCGGTGGCTTGGAAAAGATTTGTTTGAGGTCTGGGTCTTGTTGGAGGAGACTAAAGTTTTCACGTAGGATTCTGCAGACTGGTAGGTTGTGAGGATGGTATGGGATGACTACCACAGCGCGATCCTCATCCTCTCCCGTTGCTTTTGGTCTCAGGGCTTCTGTGCGGCTGGTAGAGCATGCACGCTCAAGTGCTGTCTGCACAATATCCTCTGGGTACTGGCGGGCTATGAAGAAGGTGGACATCCTCTGAGCCTCATTCTCAAAGTCCTGCTCTCTACTGCAAATGCGCCTGAGCCTTTGGAACTGAGAATGTGGTATACTGTTCCTGGTGGAGGATGGGTGGCTGGAGTTGTACAGGAGATATGCATGTGAGTCAGTGGGCTTGTAGAAGACGGGGGTGGAGAGTTGGAACAGTCTGGGTGGACAGAGATGGAAAGGTCCCGGAAGGAGATAGATTTGGATGATATTTCGTGGGTGTATCGGAGGGCAGGGTGGAAGTTAGACATGTGTTGGTGAAGTTTAACAAGTCTTCCCCTTGGTCCCACCGACACACCAAGGCAGTCGTCAATATACCGTTTGAACAGTGCCGGTTGTGTTCCTGTGTAACGGCTGAGAGCTTGCTCCTCCACGAAGCCTACAAACAAGCATGCAAAGCTGGGCCCCATCTTTGTGCCCATGGCGACCCCTCTTGTCTGTAGGTAGTGGCAGTCCTCGAAGGCAAACGAGTTCAGGGAGAGAACCATTCTGCTAGGCGGAGGATGGTAGGGATGTGAAGGTGTTTTTGTCACTCTTCTCCAAGTAGTGTTTCAGCGCCTGCAATCCGTCACTATGGGGGATACTGGTGTAAAGTGACACAATATCCATCGTGAAGATGTGTCTCTCCCTGCTGTCATCTGGGAAAGAGAAACCCTCTAAACAGTCTCAGAGTGTCGTTGGTGTCTTTTACGTACGTGGGTAGAGTGGCCACTAGGGGTTGGAGAATCTTGTACAGGACATCAGAAATGATGACTGTGGGGCAAGCGCATGCAGAAACAATGGAGACGTCCAGGAGTGTCAATTTTGTGAATCTTGGGTAACAGGTAGAAGTTTGGTTCTTTAGGTTCACTGTTGATGGCATTAAAAGCTTCTGTTGGAAGATGTCCTTGGTCTATGGCCGATTTTATTGTTTTTTCGGATCAGTGTGTTGTCAGACTTGAACTGTAGATTTTCATAATCTCTCTGTAGGAGTCCCTGTCACCCAATTGTCTCCTCGCCCCCTCCACATAGAGATCTCTTCGCCATACTGTTATGGCCCCTCCCTTGTCAGCTGGTTTGATGACAACATCTGTCCTCTTCTTCAGATCTTTCAATGCTTCAAGTTCTGCAGTTGAGAGGTTGGAGTGTCTGAGTGGCCTGGGTTTTCAGCTGGGCAATCTGTTTTTTGCAGGTGGCTATGTAGAAGTCCAGAGCTGGAAATTCCCCCGGACTTGGTGTCCAGGTGCTTGGTTGTCGGGAAACAGTTTTGCCAAGTCGTCGTGAGAGGTGGCAGGTGCTGGAGAGGAGTGCTTGAAAAATGGGCAGCTAGACGGAGTCTGCGGAAAAAACCGTTGGCACAGAAACAGTGTGTGTGTTGGTGTCTTTGTGTGAACTGCAGTGTGTGTCTGTGTGAGCTCAATACACCTGAACAGTGATCAGTGACTTTATTCTGGTCCAACTTAATCATTAAATGAAAGTTCTCACCCAATTCTCACATAGGCTTTCCTGTCTACACTGTCCTCTTCTTTTCACTTTGACAACGGGCCTATGGCTTGAAACGTCAGTTTTCTCACTAATGGATTTGACTACCACCAAAAGGTTTTTATAAACTTTATTATTTTTTCATTTTGCAACGAATCCTGCAGTCAACTTTTGTTTCTTCCTTACTTATGAACTGACATTTAATCCTAGCGATTCTGTCGTTCTGTCTGAAGACCCTGAAGCTAAATACACAGTTAGTGACATCTCTCTTGAGTTTGATGTTGTTACTAACCCTGAACTGGGCCAGAACAATCTTAACCCAGTATAAAAATAAAACAGTTATTTATTATGAAAGGGTTATACACTCCATTACAGAAAATAGAAACAAGCGAGACACTCTCTGGAACATACATCTAAATCAGTCTCTGAAGTCTTTAAAAGGAATTTTGTTCTTGTTTACTGAAGAAACAACTCCTTTTCATAGAGAATCAGAAGCATTTTATAATCCAAAAATTGAGAAGGTTGACTGTGCAATAAATGGCAAGTCTGATCAGTTGTATTCGGGTCGAGGGCTTTTACCTCACCAACACTTTGATGAAATAAGAAAGTTGTTCGCTGGAGGTAGGCAAAGGGATCCTGCAGTTGATCGTGTATGTAAAAAACTTCGCCTTTATGATGTAAGACTCGAAGACTACTTAATAACCAAATATGGGTTGTGGTTTGGATTTTAGATCTACATTTGACAACAGATTGTTTGGAAGTGGAGAAAGGGTAGGGCAAGATGGTATAAAAATAAATATTCACAAGAAAGCAGACGGAAACGCCCCAATAAAAATGCATGTTTTTTATGGTTTGTGATGCCCAGTTAAACATTGAAGAAAACAGGCTAAAAGACGTGGCTTATTAAAATGCAGAATAAATAACCTATTAAAAACAGATGGATAGTTTGAAGTTTCTGCCAAAAGATCCGGACTGTTCTCTTATCTGCGGGATTACAGGGTGTGGGAAAACTGTCTTCGTACTTGATTTGTTTACAAACAATATACAGGTTTCATTACGAGCACATTGTTATATTCTGCACAACCATTAAGCACAACAAGTCCTACAAAGAAAGGAAGTTTATTTGGACAGACGAGAATATATTTCTAGTTGATCCTAGCGACAAACTGAGCGACTGTTTAGAACATTACTATAGACTATTTGAGGGAACTGAAACACTGTTTATTATTGATGACTGTTCAGCTGAACGAGACATTGTTAAAAAAAGAAAAGCTCTGTCAAAGCTAGCCTTTAGTGGTCGCCACGCCTTAGTTTCTGTGTGGCTCTTACTCAAAAATACAATGCTGTCTTAAAAGACTTTCGATCGCAGTTAAAATCGCTTGTATTATTTTACATTAAGGACAAAGATAATTTTGAAGAATGTTTAAGTGAAAATTATATAATAAGGGACAAAGATGAGCTAAAAAAAAAAAAAAAAGAGCAGTTAGAAAAATCTAAGCACGCTAAGCTATGCTTACGGACTGACCCCCCAGTTCAATACGTTTGTTTATTATAATATTTTAATATTAAAAAGAATGTCAGAGGGCCAGAATCAAAAGCGCAGCTAGCTCCTAAATGCGTTGCAGTAGAGCTAAAAGACTTAGTAGACACAGCCGAGTTTGATCTGATAGGGTGATAGGAAATGTTTATGGATTTGAATACACAGATGATGGGGTTTACAAACGAACAGAAATTGAAGACAAAAAACGGCAGCAATATCCTAAACTAGAACAAATAAGAAATCTAGAAACAACTGATTATGGCAAATATGAATACAGGCTTTATAGACAAGACAATAACTGGGTCTTGCGTCCTGAAATAAACTGGGATTTTAAATTTGACTTGCGAAGCCCCAATGTATACTTTGATAAAAAAAAAAAAATTCAGAAAGGCTTTGAATGCTGGTCCCTTTCTTGCTAGTCTTGTTCCAGGAACACAACAGAAAAAGCAGATTGTAATAGATACATATAAACGTGAATATGTGCTGAGCAGAAAGAAGTCCTTAGTTGAAGTGGGGGATGACACAGTAACCCTAGAATTTATCTCAAAACCACCAATGCCTAACACTGCTACTTTAATTTTTGTTTTATTAATTACTCCAGGGGAGTCTAATTCTAGTTTGCCAGAACATGTGTTAGCAAGGGGAGTACAATTATCGTCTGGAAACTTGGCCATTGGATGGTCCTCTTAAGCTTGTTATTGCCATTACTAAAAACGGGGATGAAAAAACACTTTCTTATCGTCTGACAAGGTTACTGTGAATGTTGACAAAGACAAACTAACAGTACTCGACTTTATTTTCATTAAGTATGTTGATTTTATTGCGTTTTACTCTGTTGGTGAAGTGCTACCAGAAGGATTAATAAGAACATTTTTACAAAATTAATTTGATTAAAAATGGAGGTTCAACAGTTTAGGTTAGAGCAAATAACTGAACTTCAAAAGGAAATAGAAAGCGACTTGGATAAGTATAGGGTTACTAGAAAGAAATATGCTAAAGCTTTAAATAGTCTTTCTTATGTAATTACTGGCTCCTCAGCTGTAGCTAGCGTGAGCGCTGGGTCTAGTGTTGCTCTTTTAGCTACTGGGGTTGGAGCGCCGGCCTCTTTAGCATTAGGGAGTCTCGGGTTGGGTTTAGGCGCCATGTCTATGATTGTAAGTGCTGTTTTAAAAAAATTAACTCCTAAATTACAAAAGCACACTGCCATTGTAGCCCTAGCATCAGCAAAACTTTGTTCATTAAGATTAAGAATAAGCAAATCATTACAGGATGAAAACATTACGGACGAAGAATTTCAGAAGCTTATGGCTGATGGTGAGGATTACAGACGACAAAAAATTGAACTTCAAAAGGAGTGGAGAAAGACGTTTACTTCACGACAGGTAGACACTGATGCAATTAAACAGAACATTGAAAAACAAACACATGATCGGTTAAACCCAAAATAGGCCCAAAAAAAAAAGTTTAACAAAAAATAAGTTTAGCAAAAATAAATACTTTTTTTTAAAAACTTACTGTGTTTGGTGGGACAACTTGCAGCTCTTCACGAACAAAGGATCTTTTAGGGGCAGGCTTTTTAGCAGAAAGAGTCTCTCTTAAATAATATACGGGAGGGGTTGTTTTCATGATTCTTTCAACTTCATATACGTCTACGCTCCATATGGGATCTGTAGCTCTAATTCTAACATCACCTTCTGCCTCTCCAGGAGCATACAAGTATCTTACTTTTAGTCCAAACGGCAAGAGTTTTTGAGTCCCCTGCACATCTTCAGTAATGCTAATTTTTTTTAATTTGATTGCGTTCACTGGCTTAAGGCCTGTTGCTTTAAATTCTTCATTGTTCATGGCGCGTAAGACTGCTGGCAATCTCCTAACCCATTCTGTGTTACGCGTTCTGTACTTCGTAGTGTCCATAATTTCTCTGTGATATTGATAGGTAAACAGGCGTTCAGCTAGATTCTTATTAAAGTTTTCTACTAGGGCGTGTGATCGATGGTTGCCTGGGATCCCTCTCTTAACTGTAACATGATGTTTTAAAAACAGCTAGTTTACAGAGCCTTTAAACTCTTTTCCATCATCAACTTGAATCATCCTAGGATACTTTAATGGGCCTCGCATGTATATTTGTTGTAAAGCCACAGCCACAGCAGTTGAGCTTTTATCCGTTAAAGGCTCAGCGTCTTTGTATCTTGAAGCCATGTCAACAACTGTCAGAGCATACTTAAACTTTTTTCTTCTAATTTTGTCATGTGGAAGATACAGCAAGTCCATCTGGTGGGTGTCATTTGGAACTGAATTAACAAATCTAGGCCTTATTATTCTTTTTGGGGCAGGCAAATATATTTGCCAAATTGCCTGTTTTGAAAGCCAGTCTTTCACATCTGATTCAGACACTCTAGCAGCTTTACTCAGTTTTTCAATAGCAGTCTTTCCTTTCCAATAACCTTTAGGAGAATAATATATTTTGTACTTCGTATTGTCCATATTTTAAATGCATTTTATTTTACACAAGAAAGTGAGCAACAAGATAGACTGAGGTCATGCCAACTGCAATAAAAACTATCTCTGCAGTCTTCTGTTCCTCAGATGGTTCATAAAAGTCAGACAGTTCTGGCAGTGGCGATGTTAGAAACTTCTTTCCTGTCACTAAGTAATACTCATTCATTGCGTCATCAACGTCTGTAAATGTGTGCTCTGCATGCCCCTGTTCTCTTAACTTTTTATTAATAAAGTCTAAGTGAGCAATTCGCCTTTTCTCGGAAGCGTCTCTTGCCTTGGCTAAATCTTCTATTGCCTTATTATGACGTTCTCTCTCTTCATCAGACCTCAATTTACTAAACATATAATTGCTTCCAGAGAAGGCCAAAGCGTTAACAATAGCTCCTCCCACCATCAGAACCAATCCATACATCTTTTATAAATTATTTTCTTATGAATTAATCTTTTTATGCATTAATATTTTCTGGGATAATCCCCTGTGTAACAAGAAAGTCTTTTGACGCAATCCCTGCAGTAATTACAACTATAACCTTAACAACGTCCTCAATGTCTAACCTTCCTAGGTCAGCTGGCCTCATTTTAAACATGTTTTTTGCTAACACACTATAGCCTATACTAAGACCGCTAATTACAGCAGAATGGTAAATCGTATTGATAATCTTTTTTTCACTCATCTTTTTATTAACTAAAAAAAATAATTAAAATAATCATAATACGAAAGACTGTCTATGTGCTTTTAATCAGATAATCTTTGTTGTTGTTAAAGCTAAAAATAAAGTTGCAACTAGTTTTGGCGAATCTTCTATCTTTCCCGTGTTGGGCGGTTTTATTCCTAACAAACATTTTGCAAGGGTGTGAGGAGTTCAGTTTCACAGTCTACAAAACTTTTACAATGTTTCTTATGACTGGCAGCTGCTTCTATAGTTGGGATTCTAACTAAACACCTTCTACAAAGCTCCTGTGTAGATTTATGCTTTGATGTATATTCTAACAGTCTGCTTATTGTTCTGATTAATACATAGTGGCTCTTTGTACTATCTGCAAACAGTATCAAGTCTACATGATTCTTAAGTGAATCGCCTAAAGTAGGGGCATTGGGAGAAATCCTTAGAGGCACTAGATTGTCTACTACAGACCATGTGTATACGTTTACGGTGATTGGTTTGTTTTGCTCTTCAAACTGAGATATACTTTCTATACTTACTGGGAAGGTTATGTTATTAAAGTTCAGCTCTTGTTTGTATGCTTCATAATTGGATACTCTTTCTGCGTTCTTTTTAACAGGATGTAGATGCGCCAAAACGCACCACAATAAAACACATGTTGTCAGGATTTTGTATGTTTAAGACTGCTCGTTTTAAAACTAACTCTCTTGGAAGAGGAAGGTAAGAATTGCCAACTATAGGATAGAACTTTGTTTGTTTCAATCTGATTTCAAGGACCGTTCCTTCAGACCAGCCAGAACCGCGCAATTTTGCTTCTTCACTTGCATGGTTAAACTGTGTAAGCATGTAATCAGCCCATTCAGAATTAAAGTTGCGATAGCTAATAACTTTTTTCTGTTTAGTTGAAACCCAAACTTGCATGTTACTATCATCAGGCGTTATGTAATCAATCAGAACAGCCAACAACACTTTTACTGGCGATTCGCGTTGAAGAGACTCTGGGATTTTAGAGATAGCATGTGCTACGCTTTCCTGAACGTTCGAGGGGTTAATGATGTCCATGTCTACTTCACTAAACATATTGCTTAATTGTTTGTCACTACCTTTCATCAGTGCGCTGGTTGGCAGTTTTTTCAAACTCAGACACGCTGGTGAGGCTCATTTTTTAACTCAAATATTTACGTAAATTAAAAAAAATAAATGTAAATAAAAGTAAGTAAAACGCGCTTTTATTCTTCACCCAAGCGTTGCAACACTTCAAGACATGTTAACCTTACAATAACACCCGCCAATATTTTAGCTTTTTCTGAATCACTACAGTCAATGTTCATCACTTTGATTGCTTCGTCAAATAGTTCACTATGATCTTTTATTATATTGTTTACATCATCTCAAACCCAAATTCACTAAAATCAATGTTTAATACTTTCATTGTTTCGTCAAATAGTTCATTACAATTCTTAAATCAGATTCGCTGAGTTCGGCAGCCATTTTAAATCTAAATTAAAAAAAAATAATTGTAAATGTAAATTCAGCTATTATTCATAGTCTTTTCTAATCGTAAAACCTGATCTTCATTAAAACGAATAGCTACTCCTTCAGAGTCAGTAGAAACAGTCAGATTAACATCTTCAGGAGCCATATTATCAACTAAAATGGCAAACAACTTTATAACTGGTTGGGGCCAAGAATCTGGTATTTTACTGATGGCCTGCTTCACGCTTTCTCGCATATTTATGCGCTCAAAAAGATTAGTAATTAATTCTTCAAACCTGCTCTTTAACTGATCTTTATCGGCCTCCCTCTCCCAATCCAACTCGTAAAGTATATTAATAAGCTCAATAGCTGCTTCGGGCTTCATTTTAAACTCAAATAAAAACGTCAATTAAAAAATAAGTAAGCCGCGGCATGGGCCTGTAACACACACTGCAACGCGCTCCGCCAAATGATCAATAAAGGCAGCTAAGGTCTATTTTGAGCTCTGGGTTTTCCACTCTCTAGTAGTAGTTGTCTAGTATTGATTTCTACCTTCCTTGTTAACACACGCACAAAGTAATCATTAACAATCAAAATAAGCAAAACAATGATAATGAAAGTGATTTATCTCCCTTTAATTATGCATAAAAGCAATTGTCTTCCCCTGAATAAATTATCTATTTATAGATCAGTGAGAGAGAATTGATTATTAAAAGGTGTGTTTTTGTGTTTAATTTGCTAAAGCTTTTAATATGAATATTGTACAAAGTAGCTGCTAAAAAGTACTTTAAAGTGCAGTTGTTGTTTAACCTTTAAAACATATTCTGCTTGAATAAAAAACAATTTTAATAACAGTCACACCATAAAATTATAAAGCTTTCAGTTTGCACAGTATATATATTAATCCTAAAAGTGTAAAGTTGGGAATATGCCTGCAGTGGTTTTGTACTTGTTTGCGCGGTTTTTGAAAGTCTAAATTTGGCACTCTTCTCTGCCCTCTAGTGACTCTTCCCATTTTCGTGTTTCGTTTGTCTGGGTCACTGGCGCGGCTATAAACGCCCGCAAACCCATGTGGTCACTGGCGCGGCTATAAACGCCCGCAAACCACAATGTGTTGTCTGGGTCACTGGCGAGGCTGTAAACGCCCGTAAACCCAATGTGGTCACTGGCGAGGCTATAAACGCCCGTAAACCACAATGTGTGTGTGTGTGTTTGTGTGTGTCCTAGGAAGAGCCACTGAAAAGGGGGTGAGAGAATTGCCCCAAATTAGACAAACTGAAAGTAGGCAACCAAGTATAAGAAATACCACCACTATTAGAGGCATATTCCCAAAACTCTTCGCATCTGGCCACATTATCTGTGATCCTCTGGATCTGACTTGGGGCCCTAGGGCGCCATAGGGTCTCAAGTTAGACCCAGGGTCGATCAGTAATGTGGTCAGATGCGAAGAGTTTTGCACTTTTTTATAATGATTTTATGTCCCTGGAGAGAATGTAAATATGCGGGTTCACGATCACCAAATCTTATATTGCATGAAAACCCCATTTTAATGTACGTCAATTTTTAGAGGTTTTTGCGTGTTAATTTTGTTTAGAAAACAGGTGTTAATTTTGACCAAAAGTGACATGAGAAGGACGTGATTTGTATGTGAAAAGGGGGGTTTTCGTGCAAAATAAGATAGGGTGAGCTTGAACCCGCATATTTACATTCTCTGTGTGTGTTTGATCTGCTCCTGTGCTACAGGTGACTGTGAGACGGGTATCTGTTGGTCATAGCACCCAATGGTTCCATGTACTGATCTGTGTACCCCCTTTCATCACTGACTACTGCTTTATGGGGTCCGTGCCGTGTCGGATTTCATTGACAACTTACCACACACACACACACACACACACACACACACACACACACACACACACACACACACACACACACACATGTACGCACGCACAGACACGCACGCACGCACTCACACACACACAGAGAAGAGAGAGAGAGAGAGAGAGAGAGAGAGAGAGAGAGAGAGAGAGAGAGAGAGAGAGATGTGGGAGGGGTGGGGGGTATGGGGTGATGGGAGTGTTCGTAGAGAGCAGTGTGTATGTGTGTAGAAGAGAGGAGAGGGATTGTAAGAAAGGGAGGCAGGGACGGAGAGGACGAGAGGAGGGTAAAGAGTAAATCCAGACCCGTTGATCGAACCACTCTACAAGTTGTATGGGCTCGCGATTGGTACATGGAGCAAACAGATGTGTCAGATATCTCTCTGTCTC
>CM031603.1:87613185-87615685 GCA_018398815.1 Conus ventricosus
GTCCTGGGAGGGGACAAAATCTAATCTCAGGGAAGACAGCGACTCCTCAACGCCCTGCCCCCTTGCTGCCAGGTACGAGCAAGAGGAGGTTGAGGCTATCGGTCCTGAGGGGGAAAGGATCAAAAGGAAATCCTACCAAAAAAAAACCTTAACGGAGTAGAGCAACCAAAAGAAATCTCAACCACCTTAAACACATAGAAATAGAACAAAAAAATTGCAAATATTATACACAATAAATAATTAAACTTTCTTCTTTTTTTTTTTTCCCTTCCCTCAAACCCTTGAGGGTACAAATAGAAATCTTTCCTTTTTTTTTTCCTTCCTCAAACCCTTGAGGGTACAAATAGAAATCTTTTTTTTTTTTTTTTTTTTCTTCTTCCTCAAACCCTTGAGGTACAAATAGAAATCTTTTTTTTTTTTTTAAAGTCCCAAGGGCACAAATAGAAATCTTTCTTTTTCTTTTTTCTTTTGTCGGGGTCCCCACTGTCACACTGTCACTTTTGCCCGCACGCATTCATGACAGCATTTACTCCATACGCACACGCAATCTTTCCAATCAACCAAAAGGCGCACTACCGAATGTTTTTTTCTTCTCCCCCTCTCCTCGGGAAAACACTTTACTAAATCACATCAAACACGTTATAAACAAATTTTATACATGTAGCACTCTTTCCACTGAGAGGCAAACTAACTCACTCAAGACTTCATAAAGTCACGGCCTCCACACAACATTGGCCCACAAACTCCAGACCAGGAAAATAAGTGATTCTTTCACTCCTTGATGCTATGCCTGCATCAAACACAAGACTTCATACTATCATGATTCCCTGTCTCTCTCAGACATCATCTCGCCCCCTCGATTTCTCCCGTCCTGGAGATATGACTTCCGACTCCTCTCCCTCGACTCTTCTTGTCACTGGAGAGATGAGTTCCAACTCCTCTCCCCGTCTTCTCCTGTCCCTGGAGAGATGACGAGTTCCCGACTCCTCCCCTGGAGTCCTTAATTCCTGGGGCTGCCTACCGGTGTGTTCCCCACACCATGGCCATCTTCAACCACCTCAGGGGGTGAAAGGTGAAGGGTGAAGGGCGAAGGGTAAAAGGGTGAAGGGCTGAAACACGAATAAGGTTCGTGTAAGTAACCTTCTTAATTCAACATATGAATTCTTTCTTTCTCTTTTCTTTAAGTTTTCCCCTGTAGCTTTCCCCAACTATCTATCGCTCACCTGGTAATGACTGGTCAGCAGAGAGGACCAACGTCCTGACAGGTTCGAGTCTCTAGGCCATCTGCTGGTTAAAACTGATTCTTTCCTCCCTCCTCCTAGTGAGTGCATACTCAGTGTTCAAAACACATGACCAGCACCTTACCAGCCCTTGTTAAACTATCACTCAGTGGTCACTTTCACCCAATGACCACGTTTGTTTCTTTACTGAGTCATACTCACAATTATTTGGGGACGCCCGCTACACTAGTCAAGCCACATGAATATTCTTCCTTTTCCGTTGTGGCATGGGGAAATGATTCATATCCCTAACTACATGTGATGGAGCGTCACATGCCTTGATGTGAGGCTACGTCACATGACAGACTCAAATGTAGGTCGGAGTCCTGTTGGTTTTAACAAGTCGGATAAACATGTCTGCTGGGGTCCGGTAAACCCCTTTTAGTCTCGATTAGTTCTGTAGCTAGTCTGGCACCAGTCGAGCCCGACTTAGAGGCCTTTGGATGGTTCAAAAAATTTTCACGACCACTCCGACTATTTTTTTAGGTCACAGTCTCAGTTAGTCATGTTATTCCTATCTACACCTATGTAGTCCTGTCTATTCCTATCTGTTATTAACTAATTGGTTGGAAAAAAAATTGCACTCGTCTGCACTAGTTTCATAGATAAAGAGGCTGGATTTTGTTTTGGAATACCCAAACCAGCGCAGACGAACCGTGACCAAGGGCGCAAAGCGGTAGACTAGTGCGGACCACTGGTACTCAGGACACGTCATGACTTTGAATCGAATTGTGACGAGAAAGAAGCCGACCCGATAAAACAAGTTTCCCCCACTATTAGAATGTTCGTCTTTGTATTTGTCTGACTGTATTCAGTTGTGCCAGTCTTGAATAAAAGTTACTCTGTGTCAGGTTTTCTTATGGGAGCAAGAGTTACCCTACTTGTGTATTGTTTATTGTTTACTGTTCCCTGCCTCATTTATTTTCAACTTCCAAGTTAGGACTGGTTCTGACCTATTCAAACTGCGTGCGCGTTATCGAGATTCCTGCAAGGGGTATAAAAACAGGTGGGGACATATGAAAGAAAAACATGTCCCTAAAAGCTTTTGCTACGAGGACGTAAAACAACCATTACGTTATCATCATTCTTCTCTATCGACAGGGGGGGGGGGGGGGGGGGGGGGGGGGGGGGGGGGGGGGGGGGGGGGGGGGGGGGGGGTGGGGGGGGGGGGGGGGGGGGGGGGGGTAGGGGGGGGGGGGTGTGGGCGGGGGGGTGGGGGG
>CM031603.1:87628185-87658185 GCA_018398815.1 Conus ventricosus
CAGAGTGACCTATTTGTATACAAGCATACATCCTTACATAATTATCCATCACTGTACATCATCAAGAATACATGATAAGGGTACAGAGAACTAATAAATACCAATTCTAGCTTAACTGCCCTCAACCAGTTTCGGGCAGTTAAGCTAGAAATTGGTATTTATTAGTTCTCTCCTAGTAAACCCTACAAACATGCATACTGTGTAGGATTATCTGTTTTCAATACTAATTTACTAAACTTTTCAGATTTTAGTTTTTGCTTAATCCTGTGTTTTTCCTGATCATTTTCAATAACATCATTTTCGCGCAAACATTCATCAAATGAGTCTCTGTCTTTCATGTGAAATAAAACTACAGTCTTTAACTGTTCTCTAAAGTCTTTTAAAACTGAGTTATATTTTTGGCATAAAATCCACACACTTATCCCAGCATGTCTTCCACTGAAAGCAAGTTTTGACAAAGTGTTTCTTTTTTTAACTATGTCTCTTTCTGCCGAACAGTCATCTATAATAAATAGTGTCTGCGTTCCCTCAAACAATTTATAAAAGTGTTCTAAACACTCACTCAGTTTATTGCTAGGATCAACTAAATATATGTCATCATCTGTCCATATAAACCTTCTATCATGATATGCTTTGTTCCATTAAGAGTTGGACAGAAAATTGCAATATGATCAAAATTATAGCGATAAAACTGTTTGTAATAGGTCTAGGATAAATATTGTTTTTCCACATCCAGTCTGTCCGCAAATCAGTGAACAATGAGGGGTTTTTATCATAAAGTTTAACATTGGCATTGACACCAAAGTCGTCTGCTCCATAGTTTTATAACAGAATTTAATCTAATCCAGTTATTGTTTTATTAAACTTTCTGTCAAAACTTGTTCAGTATAATAAAATCCTATGAGGCCTAAATGTGTAAGATTAATCCAATTCAGTTCTGTAAGATTGTTTCTATTTAAGTCAATACTGATTTTGTTGCTTGTTGTTATGACCTTAATATCCTCACCATTGTGAAGAACGACGATGGTAACTTTAAGACGGTTAACGTCTAAGTTTTGCCAGCTAATATTAATTCCTTTTAAAAGGACGTCACTAACGCCCACAACCCCATCCCTCTCCTTATCTTTTAAGACAGAAATTTCAAATATCATTGTGAACGTGTCTCCTAATTTCCTGTGGAAAGAACTGTAATTTTGTAGAAGCTTCCTTTAAAACCGTTTCTCTTCTGTGGAGGATGTACTGTTTTTTCCCATACGGCGTTATTTCAATCTCTTTCCGACTATTGTCCTCTGGCATAAGACTTACATGTAAAGGGCCAGAGTTGAATGCTTTTCTGAAACTTTTTGACGGCTAAAAAATGTAAATGGGCTTATGAATTAAAATTTTATGTCCCATTCTAAATATGGTTCTAAGTGCCATTTGCTGTCAGGTTTTCGAACTATTTTATATTCATACTGGCCAGCATTATTTGCTTCTACATTGCGCAGTTGCTCTAGTTTAGGAAACTTTTTGTTGTCGCCAACCTCTTTGCGTTTATAATCACCATCTTTAGTGTACTCAAAACCATACAAAGCGCCTATCTCACCATTCTGTTCAAAGTCCGCAACGTCTGCAAGGTCTTTTAATTCTAAAGTTATACACCTCACAGGCGCTAATGTAACGCTGGATTCTTCTGGTCCACTCGACATTTTTTAGTACAGCTTATTATTTTATTTCCAAAACAATGTGCAGGTTATCACATTTCACGACTTTCCCTGCTTTGTCTGCAATTTTATATTAATGATCCGACCCTCCCACAAACTAATCTTTTAAACTGTAAATTAGGGAATTGTATAATTTCATAATCGCAATATGCAGCTTTCCCTGATGGAAGAGCTCTTAAAACAGTTGAGGGCCTTCCATCATATAAGTTTTCATCAGTGCTCAGCTCATCCAAATAAACAGAGTAATGAATGTAATGCAAGATCGAGCGGATTTTCCCCCTCATAAGTAGTTTTGTTTGGCGTAACTCCAAAACTATGAATGGGTTGATCGTCAGTTGTAAAGCCTAACATTTTAGCTAGCTCTCCATCAAAATAGTAACCTACTTCTTCTTCTTCAGGTTTGAAGGTCAACATTATTTTCAGATTCGCATTGTTAAGTTTGAGAGTAATGTCAAAGTTACTCATTGCTTCTTTTAGTGAGCAAAACCCGTAATAACCATCAGGTATGGTTAACTGGCTAACTTTTTTTCCTGCATTATTATATTTTTTCAATCTTATTATTCTCCTTGGATTCACTTATATTAAACAATACGACTTTGTAAAAAATTTCATGGAGTGCAACCATTCTGGTTCCGCAATTGTTATCAATAGCATGTTCTAAAAACGAAGGACGGTCTTGAGTTGTTATTGTTACAAACATTTTTTAAAAGAAATAAAAATGAGTGCATTCAAATATACTAATGCAAAATATTCTGTTGGGCCGCACTACAATCTTAAAAATATAACAACTGATACTCTTGACATTTCTGTGACCCAGACTGACACCTTTCAAGTAAAGGTGAGTACTCCATTGAAGAGCTATCTTAACCCTCCTATTAAAACGACTACATCCCAAAAGTGTGGTTCAGTCATCCAATGCAGTTTTACCAGAACCAGTTAAACTTTGCTGTGTTTTGTGCATCAACTGGGTGTGGAGTGTCGTATGCTGATCACTTAAATCATCCTGATCCTTTGGTGGGGTCAGTGTATAGATTTCATTTTTATTACACCTTCAGACGTATTTTGTCTGAACTGCAAGCACCATTACCAAATGACAAACCGTTTAATCCATTCAGCAACAGAATAGACATGAAGGCTTTTGAAAGGATCTGTAACGAATTCAATATTAAGGCCAAGACAGACTTTAGACAAAAGTTGGATTTTAATCATGGTCTAGGCACCCCTTATTTTTGGGGCGTGCACAGAAAGTATAACTATGACTGGAATCCTCCTTACACATCTTTCTCTTCAGGCACAGCTGTTCACCTAGGGTCCATAGAGCAAGAGCATAAAACAGCATGGACAACATTTATCTTAGACACTTCTAAGGGCCTAACTAAAGCAGGAATAGAACGAATAAACGACTCTGTTCGTACTTACGTTTGGTGTTTGCTAGGCTCGCAAGCACAAACGAGATCGAGCATAACTGATCCTTCTACTGGTTTTGATGCCCAAAAACAATACTTAGCAAATTTAGAGGACGCCATTAATTCTACAGTTGATTTACCTTCAAGTATTAAAAGGTACCAAAATGTTTTACAATACGCAAGATCGAAAGTAGACTTTGCTGTTGGCACTGGTTTATACATGCTGCCTTCTGACCTCAGACTCCAGATAGGCACAATAATAAACTACAATAATGAAATCCTCGTGGCAGGCAATGAACAGAAGGTCGGAAAAAACGAAATAAATTCTGAGCCAGTAATATTGCAAGCAGTAAACAAACAAGATGACCCCCAAGAATAAGTTATCCAATCCCCGCGGCCAAGCCCGAAGACCATTGAAGAAGTCAAAACAAATAATGACCATGAATCTGAAAAGACAGCACTTGTTTTTGGATTAACTGGCCTAGGATTACTCGGTCTTTATCTTACTAAAAATTAACCCGACTATTAAGAGAACTAAGGCCCATAAGTGCTCGGCCATAAAGCAACTACTTTGCTTGCAGTAGACAAAAGCCAGCTAACAACACCCCTAATATACCCGGTAAAGAGTCTATAGCTTTACTGGCTAATTTTTTTAATAAACCCACAAGATGATCAAGCTGTTTTTTTACCCATGATTTATCAGGCGGTGATGGTGGCGATGGTGGCGGAGGCACTAGGCTTTGACCACCGCCGCCTGTAATAGCCATCACCAGTGTACTTATTGCAAATCCTAAGGCTGTTATAACGCTTGCTAATGTGACTCCTTGCTCTCTAAACAGTGTTCGTATTCTTTCTGCTAGCGTTGTGTCTTCATATAAAATTCTTTGGATAGTTTCTCTTATTCTGCTCACTTGAGTTCGTAATTCTTCTCGGTTAGTAGACGCCGCTTCTAGTCTTAATGATTTTTGTTCTTCAAGAACTTTTAGTCTTTGGGTTATTCTTTCTTTAACACCAGGCCCCAAGTTGGCGTCATCAGCCTCAGCGAGTTTTTCTTTTTCTTTTTCTATATCCTCATTTAGTTCACTCAGTTTTGCTAAATTGTTTATTAATTCGCCTCTGAAGGTTCTTAAAGTACGATTAAGGGCTAATAATTCTCTTATAGGCAATGGAGAAACATCAATTGTTTTTGGTACTGTTTCTTCTGAAAAACTGGTTTCTGCTTCTATTACATTTATTAATTCACCTGCTGATTGATTTAATTCTTTAAGTTCCATGTTTTGCATTTGGTTATCTGTTGGGAGTTCCTGTAGTGTGTTTTGAAGTTTAGCAACTGCATCCCTATTTAATTTTGGTTTAGAAATGCCAAGGCGATTTTGTACGCTCACAGGGAGTCTTTGTCTAATTGTACCAATAGCATAAAACTTTGATGGTCTCGTTTAGTTGTAAGCTGAACAGGTTCTCCTGGGTCGTTTTTCACATACAAATGGCCATCATCTTTTACTTCAAAATCATTAGGGTCTATAAATTCGGGAGGTTCTAGGCCTAATCTTTTGTCAAATGCTCCGATCGTACTTTCTGTTAATTCACGCGCAATGAGAGCGTTGAGCGATGCTGTGTCAAAGGAATCATTTCACTCATGTCGTCTCCAGGATCAGGAACATCATAATCTTCTTCACCTTCAATGCCTGCCATGTTTCTTAAATAATTAACTTTTTATTTTGTTTTATAAAAATGTCACAAGCATATGGTTCAATTCTTGACCCGCATAGAAGACTGAAAGAGCCCTTTGGCGTGAAGGGAAATAAACGGAATATTACTGTTCCAAATAATCCATCTACTATTGATGCGGATCAAATTCTTACTGTCAAATTTCCATACCTAGGAGCAGATGAAGTGATTGTGCAGGCTCTGCGCAACTTACTTTCAAAATAGAACTCACATCACAACAGACACAGCCAGGACAGTTGTCCAGAATCTAGGACGGGCAATCGTTAAGAAAATTTCTATAAAACTTGAGGGGCAAGAAATATTTTCTTTACACAATGCAGACATATTTTTAACCTATTCTGATCTATGGCTACCGAGAATGAAAGGGATGATCTTGCGTTTCAAGGAATCGAAAATGAAGAAGCACTAAAACATAGAATAGGCGCCGCAAATCAGCCGGCGCAGATTCTAAAGGCAGCAAAAAGTCTCTTGCTGTAAATTTTGCGTATGGAAATCGCTTTTCCATACCCTTAGATTTTGAGTTGTTAAAAGCGCATGCGCCATACTTTCAAGGAGCATTAAAAAGACAGATTGTCATATGAACTAACTTTTAATGAATACAAACGTGTTATCAAATCAACAGACACCGAAGCAAAGTACAGCATTTCTGACATCTCGTTAGAGTTTGACGTTGTTAGCAACCCTATTTAGCAAGGGTGATTGAGCAACAATATCAGTCAAAGTTAGCAATATATTACGAAAGAGTGATTCATCATACAACATATCCCAAAGCAGGGTAGACACTATATGGAATTTTTAGTTTTAGTGCGCAGCAGATCGCTTAAGGTTTATATTAGCAGTGTGTGAAGATGAAGCATCATTCAAAAGACAAAGCGAAAAGTTTTCTTTATCCTAAAATAACGAAGTTCACAGTTCGATTGAGGGTTAGTCCTAACCAAATCTATGCTAGCGGTCTTAGACCTTATCAGCATTTGATGAAATAAGAAAATTGTTTGGGGGTGGGAGGTTGTAGAAGTTCCAACAGTAGACCTTGTGTCTAAAGAACTACACCTTCACAAGTGTTAGATTGATGATTATTTAACAACGAAATACGGCATAGGATTGACTAATGTCAACAGAGGATAATAGTTGCATGGAAGTGGGAGAACTGTTAAAGACGGAATAAACATTCAAATTGATAAAGCAAAAGATGGCGCTAAACCAGTTAATGTACATTTGTTTTTAATTTATGATGCGCAGCTGAATATTCAAGATAACAGATTAAAAGATATACAATACTAAATTATTTTTATTTTATAAAAAGCATGTCTGTTCAGGTTTATCCAATTGTGCTACAGCGCCAGATCGCCAAAAGAAGGGATAGTAGAAACCCCTGACATAAAAACCTTCAGATTAACAAACATTACACAAATGCAACAAAAACTAGAGCAAGACCTCTCAAAATACAGCAAAACCAAACGAAGGTATTCTGCTACCTTTAATGCTGTTACTATGTTAATACTGGAGCATCGACTATTAGTGCTCTATCACAGGAACAAGTGTAGGTCTCTTAGCAACAGGCGTAGGTGCGCCCGCAGCTTTACCTCTAGGCGGTTTGTCTTTAGCTCTTGGCCTGTGTTCTTTAGCTGTAAGTGCTGCTGGCAAAAAATTAAAAACTAAACTCCAAAAGCACACAGCTATGGTTCAACTAATAACAGCTAAACTTAGTTCGTTCAAACTGACAATAAATAAAGCACTAGTTGACTCCAACATCACGGATGAAGAATTTAGTCGTTTACAGGCCGATTTTGATGACTTATAAAAGACAAAGTTTGATCTTCAAAAAAAGGCAAGGGCAAGTTTTTCTCAACAGCCAGACACCGAGCAGATAAAAAGGAATGTTTAAAAAAAGTAAACGAAACATTAAACTCTGTTCTAAACAGCTCACATTAACAACATCAAAGGGCGTTTATACTTTAGTTATGAGTCCAAGCACAAAAAAACTGTTGATATTGATTCTGATTAAGTTTTTTTTTTTTAATTTAAATAAAAAGTTTCAGTTGGAAAAGACACTTAAGATGGCTGAGATATATGAAGGACCGGACGAATTGTTTGAAGGAATGCTTAAGGGAGAGCGTTTGTCAAAGCTTTAAAGGATATTAATCTAGAAGTCATTGATCCAACAAACGTACAGGCAAGTGTTGTTCATGCTATTTCTCAAGTTCCAGTGTAACTAACAATAGAACCACCAGTTAAAGTAATGTTAGCTGTTTTAATCGACTATATAACAATAAATGAAGAAAATCTAGAAGTCTGGGTCTCAACTAAACAACAGACTATTCTTTCTCATAATGACTTAACACCTGGTTGGGCAGACCAATGCTTACACAGTTTGATGTGGCCGCTGAAGAAGCCAAAATGAGAGGCTCTGGTTGGTCAGAGGGCGAAGTCCTAGAGATCAGATTAAAACAGGCTAAGTATGAGCCGATTGTAGGCAGGTCTTACATTCTGCTACCTCCAGCATTAGTCGCAAAAAGAGCAGTTCTAAACATAAAGAATTCAGACAACAAATGTTTTATGTGGTGTTCTTGCAAGGCTGCATTACGTCCGCAAAAACGCAGAGCAAGTGTCTAACTATTGTTCTTACATCAATGATCTTAACTTTAGTGGAATATCCTTTCCTGTTAGCGTGGACAAAATTGATCAGTTTGAAGAACAAACAAACAATAACTGTTAATGTATACACATGGTCTGAGAAAACAAATTTGATGCCTATTAGAGTGTCTAAAGACAGCCCAACAATAGGTGATCCAGACAAAAGCCATGTGGGACTTACTCCTAATGTTTTCACCAACAGGGTTGCCTCAACATTACACATTGATACGAACAATGAGTAGACTAATGCAGCATACTTCAAAAGATGGGCACAAACAAGAATTCTGTAGAAAATGTTTAACAAGAAATGCCATCCGTTAAAGCCGCGCTTGAACATATAAAACATTGTAAAAGTTCTGTAGACTGTAAGACAGAACTAATTACGCCCCCACCTGGATCTAAAGTTAGTTTTAAGAACTGGAAACGGCTGCAACGAGTCCATAAGTAGTTTACGCAGACTTCGAGTCGCTTATTGTTCCCTATGAAGGGCCAACCCACAGAAACTTCCGAAAACTGCCTTAGTGAGCAATCACCAGATCTGTTCATTTGCTTTTATCATTGTTAGGTTGGATGGTGCCCATTCAGAACCAGAATTATATAGAGGACCTAATGCTGCAAAAACATTCTTAAAAACGCATGCAGCAAGTGCGTAACGCCTGTTCTAATAATCTAAACTTATCTGAAATCATAATGACGCCCGAAGACCAAGAACAGTATAAATCAGCCACACATTGTTGGATTTGCGGTTTAGAGCTAACGCCCAAGAGTGTAAATCCAACAGTAAGAGACCATGATCACATTAGCGGAAAGTTCAGAGGAGCAGCACACAGTAAAATGTAATCTTCAACTAAACTTTAATCCTAAGACATGGAAGCTGCCCATCTTCTTTCATAACTTGCGAGGTTACGACTCTCATCTTATAATGAAAGCAGTAGACGACGCCTTCAGGGTAACATGCATTGCACAGTCATCAGAAAAGTACATGTGTTTCACTTTAAATAACATGTCTTTTTATGACTCTATGCAACACCTGATGGGATCATTAGAGTCACTGGCTATGTCCTTAAAGTCTGCCCAATAACAGAAGAATATTTTGACCCAACTCTTGTTAGAAAGGGCGTTTACCCTTATGAGTACATGAACAGTTGGGAAAGGTTTGACGAAGACACACTTCCGCCTAAAGACGCGTTCTTTTCTAGTCTTAGAGGAAAGGGCATTAGTGATTCCGATTACCAGCATGCTCAAAAGCATGGCAGAAGTTAGAGTGTAAAACGATGGGAGACTATCATGATGCATACTTGATGGCCGATACATGTTTGTTGGCGGACATTTTTGAAAACTATAGAAAGACCTGCATGAAACATTATAGCCTGGATCCCACGCATTACATTTCTGCGCCCGGGATGAGCTGGGATGCTTTCTTAACGTTTACTGGAGTACAGATTGATTTATTGTCAGATTTACCAATGATTCAGATGATTGAAAACGGATTGCGTGGAGGAATTAGTATGGCGTCGCATCATTACTGTAAAGCAAACAACAAATACTTGGACGACTATGATCCAAGTAAAAGGTCTAACTATCTCATGTATTTAGATGCAAACAATCTGTATGGTTGGGCTATGGTTCAGTCACTTCCATTACGTAACTTTAAAATGTACACTGGCGGTATTAAAAACATTCAAGAATTTGTAGAACAACTGCATACTCTTACAGCTGATCGTAAAAGAGGTCTTATTCTAGAAGTTGACTTAGAATATCCTCATGAACTCCATGACCTACATAATGACTACCCATTAGCAGCAGAAAGTCTAAAGATGAATCCAACAGAGCCGACTAAACTTGTGCCTAATCTTCGAGACAAAAAAAAAAAGTCTGTCATTACAGACTTCTACAATTTTATTTAAGACATGGTTTAAAGTTGACAGCTGTTCATCGTATAATTGCTTTTGACCAAGAACAGTTCATGAAACCATACATCATGAAGAACACTGATCTCAGAACTAAATCCACAGATGCTTCAGAAAAAGACTTTTTCAAGCTGATGAACAACAGCTGTTTCGGAAAGACTATGGAGAATCCGCACAAGCGCAAAGATGTTAGATTGGTCACCAAAGAGAACGAAGCAATTAAGCTGACTTCAAAACCTAATTATCAGGACTTTAGAAGATTTCATGATCAGCTTTTTGGTATAATGATGAAAAAAAAGAAAGTCAAATTGGATAAGCCCGTTTTTATTGGGTTTATTGTTTTAGAATTATCAAAGCTTTTGATGTTAGAATTTCTTTATGACTACTTTAAGCCATCGTATCCTGAGTCCAGAGTACTTTACACAGATACAGATAGTTTTGTTATAGATATCCCTACTGAAGACATCTATAAAGACATGGAATTAGAAGTAGCTAAAGGGCATGCGGGATGGTATGACACATCTGATTATCCTAAAGATTCGCCTTTGCATTCAACTGTTAACAAGAAGGTTTTAGGAAAGATGAAGGACGAATTATCTGGAGGGGTGATCAAGGAGTTTATTGGTTTAAGGTCAAAAATGTACAGTCTTTCGAGCCAGGAGAAAACCATTAAGAAAGCAAAGGGAATATCTCGCAGTGTTGTGCAGTCAAACATATCACATGACAACTACAAAGAAGCATTGTTCAATAAACTTACTTTTCATCATGACAACGTAAAACTACGTTCTAATCTACATGAGATCAACACAACTGTTGTAACAAAGAAGTCATTAGATAGAACAAACACTAAACGAGTATTTGTTAATCCAGAGTTTTCATATGCAATTGGGCACTGAGAACGTTATAAATACATACCATCTTCATATTTTTCCTTAAGTTTTGTTATAAGCTCATTCATATCATCATCCAATTCAGCTAAATCTTTTTTCATGTTTGCTTGATGCGCTCGAATTTTTTTTTTTTTCAAGATATTCTTTTTCCCCATATCTGATAATCAAAATTTGGGAATTTGGGTTGTAGGTGATCTGGATGCATTGCCATGTACCGATGAATCCTCGTAAAATGTTTCCTTAATAATAGAACTCGTATCATATGATTCCCGTATCAATTCTAAGGTCTCTTCCTTTATCATTCTTGTTTCATTCTGAGCTTCCTTCTGAGCTTCCATTTTATGTAAATTAAAAATTAATTAAGCAACTGGAACTGTGTCTGGTGGGATTATCTGCAGTTCTTCCTTCACAAAAGATCTTTGAGGACTGGTTGTTTTGTTGTGTCAGTTTCTCGTAAATAATAACACGGGCGGATTCATTTTTACAATTCTTTTTATTTCATATGGATCAACACTCCAAACTGGATCGGTTGCCCTGATGCGAGTGTCCCCTTCTGCTTCCCCGGTAAATAAAGGTACCTTACTTTTAAACCGAACGGTAATAGTTTGCTGGTTGTACTGGAGTCTTCAGCAACATTTATTGTTTGTTTTTTGATTGCTTGTACTGGTTTTTAGACGACCCTGGAGTTGATGCCCTTTAAATTCTTCATTATTCATTGCGCGCAAAACTGAGGGCAGTCTTCTAACCCATTCTGTGTTGCGAGAATGTCAATCAGCTCTCTGTGATACTGGTAGGAAAAAAGTCTTTCAGATAACTGTTTGTTAAAGTTTTCAACTAAAGCCTGTGATCTGTGAACTCCTGGAATGCCTCTTTTAATGGTAACTCTATGTTTTAACAATAATTGATTCACTTGGCCTTAAATTCTTTTCCATCATCGACTTGATCATGCGAGGATAAGTTAGCGGCCTCGTTGGTATATCAGTTGTATGGCAACAGCAACAGCAGAAGCACTCTTTTGTGTTAATGGTTCCGCATCTTTGTATCTTGAAGCTATGTCAATGACTGTGAGTGCGTACTAAATCTTTTTCGTCTAATCGTATCATGGGTAAATATAGAAGATCCATTTGATGGGTGTCGTTCAGATATTGTATTCACAAGTGTGGTCTCTGTATTCGTCTAGGTGCAGGTAAATAAATTTGCCAAATCGCTTGTTTAGATAACCATTCCTTCGCTGTTTGTTCACTGACTCCCGCTGCTTGGCTTAGCTTTTTATTGCCGTGATTCCCTCCAATATCCTTTTGGCGAATAATAGATTTTGTTCATTTTATTCAGCCAATATTAGTGCAACAAAATATACAACATCATACCAAAGACAATAAACATGATTTCTTGCATCTTTTGTTTTTTTGATGGCTGATAAAAGTCACTGAATTTTGGTGGGGGCAATGTCTCGATTGGTTTGCCTGTTACAAGATAATATTCTTTTATTGCTTGATCAACGTCTTTAAATGTGTAAGCCGCATTCCCTGTTTTTTCAGTTTATCGTTAATAAAATCTAACTGCTCAATTCTCTGCTTTTCATAGTTATCTTGTGCAGCTGCTAGTTGCTCCATAGCTTTGTTATGTCTTTTTTCTCTCACCGTCATCCCACAGTTTACTAAATGCGTAATTACTTCCGCTAAAAGCAAGCGCATTAACCACAGCGCCGCCTATCATCATTACGAGTGAAGCCATTTTTATAAATGTATTTTTTAATTTTACATATTGATACTGTCAGGAATATCCTTGCTTAACAGAAAATCTTTCGTAGCAAACGAAGCTGTAATAACAGCAATCAGCTTTGCTGAATCCTCAAAGCCTAGCTTGCCAAGATCTGCTGGTTTAATTTTAACAGGCTTTTACCAAGCATTGTGTATCCTACACTTAGGCCCCCAATAACAGCAGAATGGTATACAAGATTGGTAACAGTCTTTTCGCGCTCATTTTTAAAAAATAAAAAATTATAATTAATAAAACATGAACGGCGACGATCTGCTACAGCTACAGGGCAGCCTAACCCTTCCTGAACTTATGATTACAAATGATCAAGTTGATGACCAAGCTATTATGCCCAAAAAGGAAAGACTGTATTCTTTGGCAGCATGTGGGAAAACAAACAGTTCCTCGGAAATGAATTCAGCATAGAACAAATTCAACAGATGTCGCCACAAGACATTGTAAAGTATCATAACAGGTATGAAGCGCAACTAGGATCAAGAATGGTAAAAAGTGTTGGGCAAACGGTTCTTAGTTTGTACACTAAACTAGTAAGTAAATTTGCGCCTATTGATTCTGAACAAGACTTTATGTATGATTTAACGCAGGATCCAGTTTTAAACAAAGTCATTAGAGTCTCTAGGATGTGATTTGTATTACAGATTTGGAACATTATTGTCACTGCTAATCATGGGATTAATTACTTTTAATCATATAGATTTTGTTTCCCTAAAAAATGACCGAGCCAGAAAATCAGCAGAATCAGAAAACATTGAATCCGGTGGAGAAAGTGACCAGTAAAAATCCTGGGCGCGTTGCAGCAGGAAAACAATTAGCAGAGTGGAACAAAAAAAGAAAATTAATGTTTACAATCACAGACTATAGCCCATAATGAAAAAGTGCTAGAGCCGCAGCCAGTTGTTTCAACGCCAGCTATAAAAACGCCAGAACAAGATGATTCAAGACCTACGCCACCAAAGTCTTCATGAAATATTGTACTTAAAGCAATTGTCATTTTTGGCGGCATTGCTGCTGGGGGTGGTTATTACGGTTATAAAATATATAAACAACGACAGCAAAAACCGAAGCAGTCAAAAAAATCTCTGCCACTAAATACAGAAGCGAACACAAAAGCATGCCAGAACCACCAAAACAAAACATCATTTTGATCCATTTCAGATGCAATAATACTTTAAGAACTTAATAAATAATTATAAATTGACTTAAATAAGAACTTGGTTGTACTTAGGGATGACTTAAGTTAAGAACTTAGGGTGACTTGAGTAAGAACTTAGAATTACTTGGGGATGACTTGAGTAAGAACTTAGAAGTACTTGAGATAACTTGAGTAAGAACTTAGAAGTGACTTGAGTAAGAACTTAGAAGTGACTTGAGTAAGAACTTAGAAGTGACTTAAGTAAGAACTTGAGGACGACTTGAGTAAGAACTTAGAGGTGACTTGGGGTAACTTGAGTTAAGAACTTAAAAGTGACTTGAGTGTGTGCATGCGTGGGGTGGGCGGGGTGGGGTGGGGTGGGTAGGGTGGGGGTGTGCAGGAGTTACCTCCTTAGTGTCCGCACATAGCAAGTACAGGCAGTACCGCAGCCCTCTTGCTACTAAAATAAGGCGTTCATTGGCATGAACGGCTATTTATAGTAGCACTTGCTAATTTTAACCGCAGCCCTCTTGCTACTAAAATAAGGCGTTCACGCATGAACGGCTATTTATAGCAAGGCGGATTTTACTGCAGTCCTCTTGCTACTAAAATAAGGCGTTCATGGCATGAACGGCTATTTATAGCAAGGTGGATTTTACTGCAGTCTCTTGCTACTAAAATAAGGCGCTCACCAGCATGAACGGCTATTTATAGCAAGGTGGATTTTACTGCAGTCCTCTTGCTACTAAAATAAGGCGTTTCACAGCATGAACAGCTATTTATAGTAGCAGTCAGCAAGGCTAATTTTACCGCAGCCCTCTTGCTACTAAAATAAGGCGTTCAACGGCATGAACGGCTATTTATAGTAGCAGTCAGCAAGGCTGGCCATACTGGCAGATGTACTAAGGTCTGCCTAGCCCTATCTAGTTTGTTTGCCAAAACTCCCAAAAATCGCTATTCAGTTGCATAAGCCTAATGATACTTGACGTTTGCTACACAGTTCATTTATACTGATTCCTAGATTGTGAAATTTAGGATAGTATAAAAACACACAGAAAGTTGAATAAGTTTTCAGGCATACGAATCAGCCATGTTTACCTGCGTCTTAAGAAATGAACGCCATGTTTGAAGCGTTTTTGTTTTTTAAACATGACTTGAGCTATCTCAAGCCAACGCCCAACAATCAATGCATGATGAATTGTTTTGATTTGGCCAACTTTCAACAATGCAGCGCCATTTTTTAGATAAGGAACCATCTCATCAATAGTCAAACACGTATTGAAATCGGCTACATCTTGTTCAATATTTCTTTCAGCGTTTTCATTTTCTTGAACCAACAAACCTTTAAGATAGTCGTGCATTTCCAAAGCAGTCGGTTCACTTTTTTTCCTTTTCTCCGCCTTCTAGAAAAGCAATGCTTCTTTCGGTTTCGCTGGTTAGAGAACATGCTTCGCCTAGTTCCTTTTTTGACAAATACTCTAACATGCAGTTAAAGTAAAACTTGTTATCTTGAATAGCGCGAGCCTGTTCTTCAGTAAACCTGTTAGCCATTGTTAAATAACACCAAACACAGTAGTTAAACAGAGCACAGTCAAAAACAACCTTCTCGTGCGGCAGTCAGTGAGAGAATGGTGTGAAATCGGTCTTCGCGTTCGAGAATGTTCTTTTCTGATTGCACCATAATGTTGCAAGTTAACCTGGTCAGGTGAGCGTCGCGAGCCCGCCCCGTGGAGGTTGTAGTCAGCTAATTACAGGTATCACAGGAGCCACACGGACCACTGTGCCTGTTACTACCTGCCACAATCCGCGAACCCTGTAATTAGGTCTGTGCGCACAGTGTCTCGGCCAAGTCCTTACATGATTTCCAGATTTAGGGGGATTTTCCACTCTATGTTTGTTGTCGGTTACAGAGACGCATTTGATGAATTTATGCGTGAAAATGAGGTTATTGAAAATGATCAGGAAAAACACAGGATTAAGCAAAAAACTAAAATCTGAAAAGTATAAATTAGTATTGAAAACAGATAATCCTACACAGTATGCATGTTTGTAGGGTTTACTAGAAGAGAACTAATAAATACCAATTTCTAGCTTAACTGCCCGAAACTGGTTGAGGGCAGTTAAGCTAGAATTGGTATTTATTAGTTCTCTGGTACCACTTTTTAAAGAAATCTGCAAGCTTCATTTCTTTTGAAAAGGTGTATTTCTCAACTATATAATTGTGTTTCAAATCTTTCAGAAAGTGTATTACATTTGGTTTGATCTTATTTATCCTGCATTTGTACATAAAGTATTTTGCTTATAGATTAATCCGATCAAAAGTGTCACCGTTTTTTTGTTTGGTCATCATTTCCAAACAAAACAAGTTCTATGTTGAATTTTAACTGAAAACATTG
Organism: Conus ventricosus; assembly: GCA_018398815.1. Taxonomy (NCBI): domain Eukaryota; kingdom Metazoa; phylum Mollusca; class Gastropoda; order Neogastropoda; family Conidae; genus Conus; species Conus ventricosus. The sequence goes on from CM031603.1 coordinate 87,643,764, forward strand.
TTCGCATTTCTCTCTTGAAATCTTCTCCAGGTCCCTCCAAAAACATTGTGAAACCTCACAGAACCATAAATAATGTCTGGCTGAATCTTTCTCTTTTCTGCAAAAAGTGCATTTGTCACAATTTGTAATTCTCATTTTCTTCAAAATATTGTTGTTAACTAAAATATTATAACACAATTTAATTTGAAACCACCTTAATCTGATTTCCTTTATTTGTTTTATTTGTTTTAGTGTTCTCTCCCAGTCCACAATATATTTAGTATTTGCTCCCACTTTGCAAAAGCATTTATATCATATATAATGACTGGCTCTAGCAAGACATCATAGAAAGTTTTTGAACCTTTTTTAACATTTGCTATTATTTTTTGTGCATTTGTTCTTTCATTGCATTCTCTATCTTTTATTTTGATATTATTTGCAGCAAGGAAGCTTTTAACTGATTGAACACAACTCATGTGTTCTAAATAATTTACACTAATAGTATACTTTTCGCTGAAAGCTTTATAACTTAAAAAGCATCCCTTTTCATCAACCACATCTCTTACTAGGAATATACTTTTGTGTGTCCATTTTCTAAAGAAAAGTGTACTATTATCAATTTTAAACTTATCGTTATCAAACAAAGGTTCTGCTAATACTTCTTGTGCTTCTTTTACAGACACGTGTTTACAGAAATTTGCATAAGCTGTGAACACATCCTTCCAAAATTTGTTACAATTATTCTTAAGTAATCTCGAAGGCCCACACTGTTCTAATGATTCTATCTCAGGGCAATCCGTAAACAGTATTTTTTTCCATTTGGATGTTCCTGTGAGGATCTTTTTCATCCATGTCATTTTTAAGGCCTGTACAAACACCTGTATTTCAGGAACACCTAGTCCACCATTTTCAGTGTGATGAACCGAGTATTTTCTTTTAATCTTATCTGGCTTATTATCCCATATAAATTTGAAACACAAGTTTTGTAGCTGTGTTATTATCTTTTCTGGAGGGTTTGGGAGGAGAATCCATAAGTAAATAAGTTTTGAGAGTACGAGAGACTTAAGTACAGCGATTCTACCAAGGGGTGTACAAATTCGTTTGGACCAAATTTTAAATAGATTTTTCACTTCTACTAATTTGTCCGCTGTATTAATTTCAGTCATTTTTGACAAGTCATTCGTGAACCATATACCTAAGAGTTTATATTTGGGGGGATTCCATTTCATTTTTTTTTCTTTTAAGTATTTGTTCTCTGAATATTCTTTTGACCTAGCCACACATTAACAGTTTTTCCATAATGAAGTTTTAGTCCTGCAATTTCTTCGAACTCCTCAAGAGTTCTGAACAGATTTTCATAGGATTCCCTATCTCCGTTCAGTGTAAATGACGTGTCATCTGCGAATTGATTTATTTTAAAGTAGAGTCATGGATTGTAATACCTTTTATACTTTTATCTTCTCTTATTTTGTGAGCTAGAATTTCTGAACACAAAACAAAAAGGTAGGGTGAAATAGGATCTCCTTGACGACATCCTCTCTGTACTTCAAAGCTTCCAGATACATGCCCGTTTACCATGATATATGATTTTATATTTTTATAAAATGTGTTATCCATTTACATATATCATCGCCAAAACCAAAAACATTCAGGACTTTATTCATGTATTTCCAATTTATTGAATCGAACACTTTCTTGAAGGCTATTGACACTAATAAACCTGGAAGGTTTTTTTTTCTAAGTAATATATGATGTCGTATATTGTTCTTAAATTGTCTCCCATATACCTTCCTGGAATAAAGCCTGTCTGATCTTCTTTTATCAATTTATGTAGGTGTACTTTATTCGGTTGGCTATGCATGTTGATCCTATTTTATATGACACATTTAATAGTGATATGGGTCTCCAATTTTGTAAATATTCTTTTGGCTTTTCTCCTTTTGGTAGGCAAATAATGATTCCTTCTCTCTGAGTAATGGACAGCTCTCCTTTTATAAAACCTTCATTTAAAGATCGAAGAACAAAGTCTCCTATATCTTCCAGAAAAATTTGAAAAAATTTACAGTCATCCCATCAGTACCAGGACTCTTGTCATTCTGCATTCCTTTCAGTGCTTCTGAAGCTTCTTGTCTAGTTATTTGTCCCTCTAGTTGTTTGGATTCAGCTTCTTCAAGCTTTGGTAAATTTCCAGCATATCTACCAATGTCTATGTTTTTTGTACTTCTCTCTTTATATAAGTTTTTCATAATAGGTCTTAGTTACATCTAATATTTCGTCTGTTTCTGTTATTATATTTCCTTGGTCTGTTACTAATTTTAACATTTGTTTGCTGACAAAATGACGTTTTCTCAAGATTGCAGAAATATTTAGATATCTTTTCCCCCTCTGATGCCCATCTTGCTTTGGATCGAATGGTGATCCCTTCCATTTTCTCCTTTCTTAACTGTATCAGTTCATCTTTTTTCTCTTGAAGTTCCCTTGGTTTATTGTTAGTTAGCAAATCTGTTTCAAGCGTTTGTATTTCTGATTCCAACTTTTTTTTCTTTTCCCTTAGTTCTCCTCTTTTTCTTTATGCCAAAAGTTACTGTTTTTGCTCTTATTTCCATAATTAAAACATCCAAAAATAGTTGATCACTTACTGTGAACTGAATTTCATCCATCGGAATCTTGTTTATGTTTTCCCGTGAGTATGGGGATACTGCATACTGAAGTTTTATGTTTTCAATTGTTTGTTTAATTAATTCTACATAATTTTTGTCCTTTAGTAAAGCTGAATTAAATTTCTAAGTTTCTCTAATTTTTCAGTCCTGTCCTACTTTACCTAAGCTTCCGTCATGTTACTGTTCCTTCGTACTTTTACAAAAGCTTCTCTGATGCCCTAGCCTTTCCTACTTTTATCTTGGCTCCCCTAAACTGTCCACTACTCCCTACTTATCAACGCTTCAGTGATTTCCCATCCTTTCTACTTTTTCCTGAACTCTCCTCGTTTTTCTCACCTTACTACTACTGTCCCCTAAGTTTTTCTAATTTCCTTACTCTTTCCTTCGTTTACTTAAAGGTATCCAAATTTTCCTACCCTTTAACTGCTGTTTCCCTACTCTTTTCTACTTTTTCCTCATCTTTCTTATCTTTCCTCTCCTACTCCCCCCCCCCCCCCCCCCCCCCCCCCTCATCCCTATACAGTTCCTTACTTTTTTTCAACCTCTCGAACCTTTTTTTTATCCTTTTCTTCAAACTTTCACAACTTTTTCTTTTTTCCTATCCTCTCTTCACACTTTTTTTCCATACTATTTTCTTACACTTTCTTCCCAGTTCATTTCCCAGCCTTTTCTGTGAGAGGCCCTGTCAGGGTTGTCATCTCGCCAAAATCAATCCCTTAAACAGTAGTTTGAAAAAAAAAAATCTGATACAGATAAACGCGAATAAAACGTATTTTTCTTACACACGCAAAACTTGCTGTACAATCTTTCTTTGGTAAATCTAAGATCAGACAACAAAAAAATTTATCTCAGGAACTAGAAAATCACGTCTGTGGGATGTATATGAACAAGGTTTTCCATGGAGTCTGCCATAAATGTTTACGTCCGACTTGATTGAATTTCCAGCACTCCAAAAAGAACGTGTTCACAGTGGATGGTAAATGACATAGAATGCCCACAACTAAAGCTTATGTCAAGACATCTGGCAAAAGACTGGAACACACAGTGGAGTCGGTCTGGATTTCTCGGGAGGCGGATGGTGGGGGGGGGGGGGGGGGGGGGGGGGGGGGGGGGGGAGGGGGGCAAGTTTGGACACATGCCCTTTCTCACTCGCCGTCTGCCGAGTTTGAGGCTAATTTACCCATTTCATTCTAAACATCAGTCCTTATGTACACACAAGTCGAAGAGAGGGAACCAACATACACAAAGAGAAGAGAGGAGAGAGAGAGAAGAGAGAGAGAGAGAGAAGAGCAATATACTCTCCCCCTCCTTACCCCTTGACCATTTGACACATTACGTAATTTCCATACCTAACCTTTCCCCCTCTCCCCTCCTCTTCCCCCTCCCCCCCCCCCCTCCTCCTCCTCTCCCCCCCCCCCCCCCCCCCCCCCTCTCTCTCTTGACTTCCCATGTCTGGCTGCCAGCAAGTCGAACTTCCCATAGCTCCGGTAAATTTTGTCTGTTTACAACAAAACTACGATAATGCCAGTTGAAGGTTTTCCATTAAATTTAGAAAATATCCTGAACACCGCTCTGCGTGACATGACGTTATCATCTTTTAAAACTGAAGGCGGAGACCATCAACTGTTGCCGTTCTTAGACTGAAAACGATTGCCGACCATTCCACTGCCGTGCAAGCCAAAGCTCACAGTGCTGTATTCAGAACAAAATGTGCATCCCAGGTCAACAGAGGCAGGAGAAGGGCCGAGGAACACAGGAAACATAAGGCAAGTGAATGTGTACTGACCCCGTCCGGTCTGTTCCTGCCAACCCCACCCTGTCTGTCATACAACACCGACAGGAGTGACAACATCCATGGAGCTGCCTGTGCTGACATCTTTCAGCCTTCTGATCACCACCCCTCAACTGTATCTTCGCCTGCACCAAGTGCACCATCTGGCGATGAACCACGCATAGACACGGCACAGTGTGACATAGACTGTGAGTCAGTTAGTGTTGTTCCCTCATAAGAATTCCACAATGACAGTGATGTGAACAAACAAAGTGTTGATGGAAATAATGCAGAAGATGTTTCTGATGCCGAAAGACAAAAAGACAGTCCATTAATAACTACGACACAGACTCCAACTCAACGTGTAACCGAAGCCTTTGTCGCAGAAGCGAACATGTGTATGATAGAGAGTAGCAGTGATTGTGAAGATTCCTCTGATTTGAGTATGTCAGCGACACCACATGCCGACAATATTACAAAAAGAGACGTCATGACATGTTTGGAAGAAACAAGGAAAATGAAGGACCGCTTGTGTTCTTTGAAGGAAGAACTGAGAGGTTGCGTGACATGAAACACAGAGGGCGAAAACCGAAATCCTGGCGATCCATCGTGACTGCTGCGTTGTCGCATCGTAATTGTTCATGAACGTTTTGAGAATGTGACTGTTATTAATGTTCGGTGTTGATAACTGAACTCGATGCTTTTCCGTGATCTGGATTCCTCGTCACGATGATCTTTCCTGTTATGTATCGGTCATGTTTATCTATGATTTTTGTTTATACACAGTCCCTACCCCCCCCCCCCTGCCTTCCCCACCCTTGTGAATGGGCTTTGTAAAGCTTATCACACAAAAAAAAACATTCATTCATTCATTCATTCTCTCTTTATAGAGAGAAAGTCGCTACTGATATTCTAGGGAATATCATTAGCAGACTAGCACCAACTTTTGTTGTCTTTATATACACACATATATTTCTTTTATTTGTTCACTTTCTTTTCTCTTCCCTATATTAATATGATAGTAATAATAATAATAATAGTAACAATGATAATAATAAAAAAATAATGATAATAATGAGGAGGAGGAAGAGGAGGAGGAGGATGATAAATAACAATTAGAAGAAAAGAAGCAGTAGAAGAAGGAGGAGAAGAAAACGGCGACGAATAAAAAGAAGATCTCATATTTGTTACGTGCATATTCCACGGACTTACTCAAACACGAGCTCACAAACTCACATTCAGCCATTCCTTCGCATGTGTATTTCATATTACTGTGTCTACAGACATACCATACAAACAATCCTAAGCCCACCCACACACATTCAGCCAACACATAATCATGCAAGCAACATGCACATACAACTCACTGTGCAAAAGATGCGTGTGTCCAGGCCTGTCTGGATGCAGTGAGAACATCTGATTGTCGGAGAGACAGCGCACGTCAGTCCTATTGTGGCCGGTGCTTGTGGAGAGAAAGGCCCTTCACCATTGGTCTTTGAATTCACGAGAGCGCTCGTAGTTGATGAGTGTCGAGAGTGTCCTTCAGACCAGCCGTTACTACTCACGCGCCTGGTGCGGCACAAACTGTCGCCCGGAAAAAAAAGGTCGCTGGAGACCATTTGTACCGGACGTGACGGTGTTTATTGTCGTCGCCTCGGTATGGACTGTCGCCGGCGGCGATTTGCATCTAATCTGAAAGCGTATAGTGTCGCCCCCGGCACAGTTCGTCGCCCTACATATTTTGAAGAGTAATCATAGCGTCCGTCTGTCTGTCTGTCTGTCTGAATTAGTTGGGTTTTTTTTTTCAGCAGTAAATATACTAATTTTAGTTAAAAGAGAAAGGTGTTTGCGACGAGTATTCTTTCAACAATGGCTGTTACGGTACGATGTCCGCCTCGAGTATGGATAGTCCTGGGTTCGAGTCCAAGCCGTTTCAAACCTTTGACTTTTAAAACTGTTGTTCTAGTATCACTAATATTACTTGTTCGTTTGTTACTGTTTACTGTTCCCTGCCTCATTTACGGTTTCCTTTCATACCAGTCAAACTGAAGTCACCTGTGTTTGTTGCTGTTCGTCCATGTGTCTGACTCTATTCAAGATGGAAAAGGCTGTGCCAGTCTTGAACAAATGGTAATTTGCGTTTGTCCATTTCTCCAGTTGTTGTTGCTGTGGAGGTGTATCAGGCGCAGAGTATGTGGGCAAGCTTGGAACATCCTTTTTGGGGGGATGTCTCCCTGTGTGTTCTGTGTGCTCTGTGCTGTCATTTCAGCCAGGTGATTCGGTGTCGTAAGCAGCATTCGTTTGGAGTTATGGGCGTCTATCTGTTACATCATGGGAGCCAGAGTTGCTCTAGTTGTTTGTTGATTAATATTGCTGCTGTCTATTTCATCATGGGAGCCAGAGTTGCTCTAGTTGTTTGTTGATTAATATTGCTGCTGTCTATTTCATCATGGGAGCCAGAGTTGCTCTAGTTGTTTGTTGATTAATATTGCTGCTGTCTATTTCATTATGGGAGCCAGAGTTACTCTTGTTGTTTGTTGATTAATATTGCTGCTGTCTATTTCATTATGGGAGCCAGAGTTGCTCTAGTTGTTTGTTGATTAATATTGCTGCTGTCTATTTCATTATGGGAGCCAGAGTTACTCTTGTTGTTTGTTGATTAATATTGCTGCTGTCTATTTCATTATGGGAGCCAGAGTTGCTCTAGTTGTTTGTTGATTAATATTGCTGCTGTCTATTTCATTATGGGAGCCAGAGTTACTCTTGTTGTTTGTTGATTAATATTGCTGCTGTCTATTTCATTATGGGAGCCAGAGTTGCTCTAGTTGTTTGTTGATTAATATTGCTGCTGTCTATTTCATTATGGGAGCCAGAGTTACTCTAGTTGTTTGTTGATTAATATTGCTGCTGTCTATTTCATTATGGGAGCCAGAGTTACTCTAGTTGTTTGTTGATTAATATTGCTGCTGTCTATTTCATTATGGGAGCCAGAGTTGCTCTAGTTGTTTGCTGATTAATATTGCTGCTGTTTATTGCGCCCATGGCTCTGACGAGCAGTCTCAGTCTAACGTGACTGGGTGTTGTAAAAGCGACCGCTATCCATGTGTGACTGACAATGCCTCCACTTGCCTTGGAGACTATAATCATGGTCTCTGAGTTTGTGAAACGCCGATAGTATCCCCCTTCTCTGATGGCAAATTCAAAAGCCTGCCTACAGAATCGCAAACATATGTTAGCCAGGAGAAAAAAGTGAAAGATGGAGTATGCGCCGGCACGCTAGTGTGTGTGTGTGTGTGTGTGTGTGTGTGTGTGTGTGTGTGTGTGTGTGTGTGTGTGTGTGTGTGTGTGTGTGTGTGTGTGTGTGAGAGAGAGAGACTTCAGATTTTATTTTATTCAGTAAGGCCATCGGCCCATTTGAAGGGGAATGAGCACAATCATGCACATTATAATGTGTAAGAAACAAAATCACTAGTCACGGAAAATTAAAAAAAGAAGAAGAAAAGAAACAACTATACCAATAAGAACATCAACTAAGACGTCATTATTTCTCTGATCTTAGACGCCTTAAACAAAAACATACCTAAATTTCTAATTACCTTATAACTGTTAGTGCTAAGTAGTAACTGTAATCGAAACATACACGGGCGCCTATAATATTTCTGTGGGATAAATTTTTGGCGAAGATCTTCTAAAGCTGGACAAAGGAACATAAAATGTATTTCATTTTCCTCACCTTGCATACACAATGGACAAACCAAGTCAGTTTGTGTATGCTTCCTGTATCTTAAATAATGAGTCCTTATTTCAGAAACACCAACTCTAAATTTAGCAATTAATCTTTTCAAATGCATGTCCAAATCCAGTTTTAGATAAGGCTGAATATATTGGAAACTAGAATAATTTCTGTATAAATCATACCGTTCACTAGTTTGGATATGGTCGTCCCACATTTGCCATCTACAGTCAATCAACCTTTGTCGAAACGCACGAATAAACTGTTTTTGATTTCCAACACCCTGAGTCAGCCAAACATCCCCAAAGCCATGCTTACACAGAAACAAACGCACATTTGAAACCCAGTTCGTTTTTCCCTTTGCATCCAATTCAAACAACATCTCATAAGACTTACGAGGCAATCTATAATGATCCATGTGTAAGAGCTTTAACCAATATCGCACACATCTAACGGCTGAACCAATGAACAGTGGATATCTATTGGACTCTCCATAAACCAAATCGTTAGAGATACGCCTGTCGAGACCTAGAAACCTCTTCAAGGCAAATAAGTGCACAGCCTCACAATGAACAACGGCACTATCTAAACCCCAAATTTCAGCCCCATACATCAACATAGGCTGTATCTGGGAATCAAATATTTTTAAGAATAATTCAAGCGAATTATTATTCAAAGCATGCAATCTTATTATTACACATATCAAAGCATTCTTTGCCCTGCATGCAAGGTCTTTACAAGCAAACGTAAAACTTAGGCGTGTAGAAAAGTAGATTCCCAAGTATTTATAAACATTCAGCACAGGTATAATAAGTCCATCATACTTCCATCTTTCCCTCGCCGCCAAATAACCTCCCTTTCTAAACACCACAATGTTGCTTTTACTCATGTTAACTTTTAACTCTAATGAGGATGCAGCCCTGCTCAGATTATTTAGCTGACGCTGTAGGCCAACTATTGTTTCTGAAACCAAAACAACGTCATCTGCCAAAAGTAGGATAAATAATTCTAACACATCATTTGTAAATCGTCCACCATGAAGGCCATTATTAATTACCTCTATAGCAAGCTCATTAATGAAAATTGAAAATAATACAGGGCTACAGACATCACCTTGCCTTACTCCCGCAACACAATTAATATAATCTGTCAGACTGGACCCACTTCTTACCCTTGTTTTAACAACTTTGTACATAGCTCTAATACAGTTGAATAATTTCCCCTTGACACCATTTTTAAGTAATACTCTCCATAAAAGCTGTCTGTTTATGGAGTCAAAGGCTTTTTCGAAGTCAATAAACGCAACATAAAGTTTACGATTTAAAGAAAATTGTTTCTGAACAAACGCAAAGAGAGTAAACATATGATCGATAGTAGAGTAACCCTTTTTGAACCCAGCTTGATGTTCTCCGGTGATATTATTACATTCAGCCCACTCCTGCAATCTTTTGTTAATAACAGTGCTATACAATTTACTAGTAACGTCAACTAGAGAGATACCTCTATAATTATTAGGATTGTTTACATCGCCTTTCTTGAATATCGGCAAGGTTACAGATTCCTTCCAGTTTTCTGGGAAGATACAATCATCAAAAATCCTATTGAAAAAAGCTAGTAAAAAGTCAACAACTTGAGCTCCACCAAATTTCAACAATTCACCGATAATAGAATCAGGTCCAGCCGATTTGTTAGTCTTAATTTTCTGAATGGCAAACATAATTTCTTCTTTAGAAATGGGGCGATTAAAATACTCATCATCATCTTCACCAGTAACAACAGAAAGTTCATCATTATCTGAGACTTCTTTATCTAACAAATGTTTAAAGTGCATATACCATGAGTCCAGAGAGATATTATTGTTGTGATATTTTCTTTTGAATGATGCTCTTTTTACTGTTTTCCAAAACTCCTGTTGTGAAGGAAGAGATCTGATCATATTATCTAATAGTTTTTTATTGAATATTTTCTTCTTCTGTTTTAGAAGATTTTTATATTCTCTTCGCACAATAACATATTCACTTCTATCATCAACGTCCAAAGTACGCAACCATACTCTCAATAATGTTAGTGCTTTTCTTTTCATTGTCAAACAATCACAGTCAAACCAATCCTCGTTCTCACCACTGTTCCTTATTTGCACACGTTTTTTCATACCTTCAGCACTGTTTTTGATACAATCATTGAACAAGTTTAAAGCTTTATCTACATCAACAGCAATCAGTTCTAAGGCCTCATTTAATTTTGTACGCATTTCTGTTTCACACAAATTGTCCCTGTAAGTCATGGCATAGTCATCATTCCACACAAACCTTTCGGAGATAGTAGCCTCAACAGTCTCAGCTGATTTATCAGCGTTCTCTGTTGAGAAGTCAATGTGAAACTCAATAGGTAAATGATCGGATTCGATCCGTTCCGAAACAAACAAATTACAGGAATACACAAAGAATAGAGAAAAAATCTTTTGACACAAGGAAATAATCATTTACGCTGCTCCCGCTGTCTGTTACATATGTATAGCAACCATGGCGGTCGCCCTGACATACACCATTCATAATATACAAATCAAAAGCAACGCAAAGATTTAACAATAACTTGCCGTAGTTATACAAAACATTATCCTGAGAACAACGATCTGTGCAAGGTGGTTCACTTTTCGTTTGCAAACAAGAATCAAAAACATCAGTAGACAAGTCAGGAGAAAAATTTGCTGTCCTGCTGTTCAGATCTCCACATACTATTACATCAATGTCACCAAGGGAACACAAGCAATCAGCCAAACACTCTTCCAACATAGAAATCCCATTATCAGCATAAACAGAATTATAAAAGGGAGAACCTTCAGGTTGAATATATGCACAGACCAAAGCAATATTTTTCGTTGTCCCAAAAAGCGATTTTTCGATTAAAAAGACACACACGTTAGAGTAATCAACATCAACATAAGATATGAAGGGAACAAATTCTTGTTTTATTAAACAAACAAGCCCTCCCGATCTTCTCCCCTGATGACAGAGTTTTACAGCAGCTTTGCAAAAGGCTTTATATCCGACAAACACATCCATGTTAAACGTTTCAAGAAAAGTTTCTCCAAAACATATAAAATCAAAACCACAGGCATAGGAAACAAATGCCTTGTCAGAAACTTTTGAGGATAGACCATTCACGTTCCAAGACAGAAACTTGAACATTTTATTACATACGGGCACGTCCAGACCATGGCTATCAATATGACTGTTACCACATACACTATTATTCATGCATACATTAGTATCGCTATCCACATCATCATATGTAAAAGAATTAACATTCAAATGCCTATCTTTCAAACCTTGATCCGAATTCAAATGACTGTCAGTGCCATCGCTCACATTGCCCACGCTACTGTCGTCAACATCACGTGCAAAGCGCTCACAGCTACGCGCGGCAGGGTCCGGAGCGGCCAGTCTTACAACCGGTGTAAGGAAATTTTTCCTCCCTTTTGAAGAAGGTTCATCCTCATCACAAAAGGACCGCCAAAACCCTATCTCAATTCCTTCAGTTGACCAGAAGCATCGAGACCGAGTCTTCTGCCATCTACAAGGAGATGGTCAAAGACCATCGCGGCCCGTTTGCCACTGTTCCTGGCCTCCTTAAGATGAGGAGTGAGCTTCCGCCTGATATCGCGGACCCTAGCTGTGAAGTCTTCGCCGACAAAGATATTTGTCCCTTTTAATTTGGTTTTAGCTTTTAAGACATGTACTTTATCCTTATACGAAGAGCATCTGGCAATGATGGGGGAGTCATGCTTTGCATTTAAGCGATGCGCTCTGTCAAACTCGACCCCATTCACGCCCAATTTCTTCGCTGTCAAGTCCTTCAACATACGCTCGCAGTCATCACCGTTCTCATTCTCACTTCTACTCAAACCATAAAACAATAAGTTGTTACGTTTTGAGCGCCCTTCAAGGTCGTCCGCCTTCTTTTCCAGCAACTCTACTCTATCAACCAGTTCAGTGTTCATTCTTTGCAGATTACTGTTCTGGGACCGTAAATCCGCCACTTCCTCCCTGAGACCCTTCACTTCGTTCTGCAAAGCAGCGTACTGTTCACCAAGGGTCTTCACTTCTGTTTTTACATCATCCAACTTACTGTCCATGGCCTTGTTGGTCTTGTCCATCTCCAGCAGCTTGGTCATGATGTCGGCAGTGGTGGGAGAGAGAGAGAGAGAGAGAGAGAGAGAGAGAGAGAGAGAGAGAGAGAGAGAATATAAAGCCTTGCTCACACATCGGTGCATATTGCAGAAAAGGGTTTCCTTCAATTCCGTCACCCGCTCCCGCACAATTTCACAAATCCACTTAATCTTCCCCCAATGCACCGTCTCCTTCCCCACCAAAATGACGTGTGGTAATGCCTTTCTTCTCCACCCAAATGATGCTGGAGTAATGGCTCTCTGAGAGTCAACCGACTAGAAGTCAGGCAGACCTAAGCCTTAAAACTTGTGGGCTGATAGCTTTTTTTCAGACTGTAGGCTAGATTTGCCCGGTTAGAAGCCAGACTGTTCTCCACCTTAATGAAGGACAAAAAAAAGACGACTTTACACCAGGATGATGATATTCTAAGGGTTCTCCGACCTAAGGTCGGATACTCCCGATTAGAAGCTAAATTTGATTTTTTACGCCTTAATATTGAGACTGATGTCCGTTTAAGCGTTATCAAACTGAAAACCGGAACCGCCGGATTAGCATTGCAAAATTTATCCGTGCAGAAGCTGGACTTAACCGACTAGACGCAGGGGGTAATGGCTGTCTAAGGATTATCCATCTCGAAGCCAGACTACTTCCACAAGTACCACTTATCCCCGCCTAACACCCCCTACCCCCTAACCCTTATCACAATACCACCATCCGTGCAGAAACACACAGCTCTCTTGTCCCTATGGGTGATGGCACGGCCTATAAAGCACGTGGATATTGTAATGAAACTGTTGAGGTGTGGTAGTCCATGGGATCCTCGATGAAAGATGTGGTAGTCCAAAGGATCATTAATGAAAGATGTGGTAGTCCAAAGGATCATTAATGAAAGATGTGGTAGTCCTGAGGATCATTAATGAAAGATGTGGTAGTCCAAAGGATCATTAATGAAAGATGTGGTAGTCCAAAGGATCATTAATGAAAGATGTGGTAGCCCAAAGGATCATTAATGAAAGATGTGGTGGTCCACGGGGTCCTCAGTGACAGATGTGGTAGTCCACGGGATCCTCAGTGACAGATGTGGTAGTCCACAGGGTCCTCAGTGACAGATGTGGTGGTCCACCGGGTCCTCAGTGACAGATGTGGTGGTCCACGGGGTCCTCAGTGACAGATGTGGTAGTCCAGAGGATCCTCTCAACTTACTGAAATAGTGTTGACTGTTCCTGAGGTTTAAAAACAATCATAAAAGATCTCAACTCAAGAAAAGCCACCAGCCCTGACTCCATTCATAACAAACTATTGATTGCATCAGTTGATATTATATCCTCACCTTTAACAATATTCTTTAATCGTTGTTTAACAGAAGGAAGATTTCCAAAGCCCTGGCAAATTGCTAATGTAACGCCAGTTCACAAAAAGGTAAAAAAGATGAGTGTACGAACTATCGGCCAATATCTCTTTTGTGTAGGAAAACTTTTTGAAAGACGTGTGCACGGACGAATCTACAACTTCATGATTTCCAATAACCTTATAACAAGTGCTCAGTCTGGATTTAGTCAGGGGGATTCTACAATCTACCAACTGCTCAGTATTTATGATGCTCTGGTGACAAATTACGACAAAAGTCTTCCTGTCCAGTCCTTTTTTTTTTTTTACATTTCTAAAGCTTTTGATCGTGTATGGCACCGAGGTCTTCTGCTTAAGCTTAAAGCCATTGGAATAAAGGGTAATTTATTGAACTGGTCCAGTGACTATCTTTCAGATCGTTACCAGTCAGTAGTAATCAGAGGAGAAAAATCTGCTCAGTAAAGCGTTCCCCATGGTGTGCCACAAGGATCTGTCCTCGGCCCACTTCTATTTCTAGTATTCATAAATGACATAATCCAGAATATAGACTCAGATATCAAACTTTTTGCTGAGGACACAAGCATGTCTCTGGCAATGGAAAACACAGCTACAAGAACGTTAGTCTTGCAGGCAGATGTAGATAAAATTGACACCTGGGCAAAAGCTTGGAAAGTTAGATTCAATGAGTCTCAAACTGAACTGCTAAATGTGTTTCGGGGAAATGCTGATAGCCGTAATCTGACCTTTGATAGTTCTATACTAC
>CM031603.1:87663185-87670902 GCA_018398815.1 Conus ventricosus
AGCAACAGCAGGTGAAGTGGGGATGGGGGGGGGGGGGGGGTGATATCAACTACAGCGGTACCAGCAGTAGTAGATATAATAGAAACAACACCAGGACCATAAGCACCAAAAGCAGCAGCAACAGCAGTAGTAGAAGTAGCAGTAGTAGTAGTTGTAGTAGTAGTCGTAGCTATAGTTGTAGTAGTAGTCGTAGCTGTTCTTGTTGCTGCTGTTGCTATTGTAGCAGTAGTTGTAGTAGTAGCAACAGCAATTGTAACAGTAGTCGTAGTAGTAGTAGCAGCAGCAGCGTAGCTATTCTTTCTTTCCTGTTGTCTTTTGCTATTGTCTTTGATGTTGATTGATGATGATGATGATGATGAGATGATGATGATGATGATGATGTTGTCATTTGCTGACCCCGTCTTGAAAACACGGGAACGAGATTGAAAAGAACCTCGTTTCATAACGGGAGGTAAAGACAGTGATGATGACATCGATGATAATGATGATCACAGTGACGATGATTTCCTTTTGTAGGTCATAAACCTTTAGCCCTCATCAATTCCTCCTTCGTCACTCACAAAAAAGAAAAAAATAACAAACAACAAATCGTAATTTCCCTCATTTAGTCAATAGCTAGCGCGAACACATCGCAGCAAAATTCGCCAAAAACAAACAAACAAAAACAGCATTATCAAAGACATTAGCAACGCAGTGACAACGACAAACCTGATCTCCACCATCCCTCTACAATATTACTGAGGGCAGTGTCATATCACTTTAACACATAGTCACATGTCGTACAATTATTACCCACAACAATACAAAGACAACGAGTCAATATAATAGTTCATCCCGATGCTATTCAAATAGTATCAAGGACAACAGAGGTATATGGATAGCTAAAAAATACTTTCATCGCGAACACCATGAAACAATACGAAGTTGTATCAAATATAGAAACATACATTATAATTCAAAGAACCGACAAAGAATTCAGGCATCAAACGCGCTCCTATGAAGACACATTATAATAAACATAGACATAGCCTCGGATACATGTGTTTGTAAAAAAAAAACACTGTAATTATTTAAACCACGTGAGGCATCAGAGATTATTGATGGTCTCTTGGGGAGCGGGTGGGGAAGGGGAGGGAGAGAGAAATCTCTGGATAAGACCTACGGCCGATACATCTGATAATGAAGTTAGTTATTTCCATCTATGGTTTATATAATGAGCAAAGTATGTGGAAGTGTGGGTGAGGGGTGGGGATAGCAAGTGCAGGCAAGCAATTTCTCCGGCATTTACAAAGGTTCACAGGCGCGCGCGCACGCACACACACACACATACACACATACACGCGCGCGCGCGCGCGCGCGCACACACACGCACGCACGCACGCACGCACGCACGCACGCACGCACACACACACACACACACACACACACACACACACACACACACACACGCAGATGGGAAGATCGGTAGATAGATAAATAGACAGATAGAAAAAAAGGTTGGGACCAGATACCTTAAATTTCCAGACAGAAGCTGGAACAAACATCAACTTCCGTGCCAGTTTTTTTAGCACGTAACTTTCAAAGACAGACTAATGTTTCTGGGTTTGGAGGCATGAGGAAGGCTCCTTCTCCAGCCAATGCTCTGTTAGTTTCACTGTTCCAAAGGGGAGGTCAGCAGGACCAGCAATCAACAACTGTTTCGCTCTGTGAAGAGCTCGTCAGGCGTGCTACTAGTTCTTGGCTACCCGCTGATGAGTAGCACTTCCGCATAAGCAAAAAGGAAGTATCCGAAACTGAGTAAGAACCTCCTGCACATATGAAAAGTATTTGCAAACAACAACAACAAGAGCACCCAGTGAAGGGATGACTCTGTGTGTGTGCGTGTGTGTGTGTGTGTGTGTGTGTGTGTGTGTGTGTGTGTGTGTTGTGTGTGTGTGTGTGTGTGTGTGTGTGTGTGTGTGTGTGTGTGTGTGTGTGCGTTCGATTTTTTTCTACATTAGGGAGATAACCGATGTTTCCCTTTCTGATTAAGGAAGAGTTATGTGGGTTTTTTTTTTAATCTCCCTTTCTGGGGGATGTTAGTATGAAGATGGCATTAAATTATAAACGTTAAGCGTAATGTGGCAGCATTTTGACAATTTGTGTTATCATCTCTGGAGTCGTCTTTCGTGTCCTGGTGATAACTCGTCAGCAAACCTCTTCATCATCGTTCTAGTGCGTCCACAGCCCATACCACTGATAATTCGATGGTATTCTCACCATCAGAAGGGTAAATAGCAGTCTATCCTGGGTGATAACTCGTCAGCAAACCTCTTCATCATCGTTCTAGTGCGTCCACAGCGTTTACCACTGATAATTCGGGTTTATTCTCACCTTTTTTGGGGCGGTAATTTACATTCTAAGGGCCTTTCCCAAAGGCGGTAACCAAAGGGCCCTAATTTGGGGGGCAGAGGGATCTTTTCAGAAAATAAGCAATACATTCCCAAAGAAAATTTTTTGAACCCCTGCCGGGATTTTAAAACAGGAAAATTTTAAAAAGGGCCGGGGGGGGGGAAAAAAAAAGGGCCAGCAGAACAAAAGTGGTAAGTCTCTACCTGCAAGTCATCTTTCAGCCATGCCCAAGTCACGAAAGTGGGCCCGGGCATAGTTTCGGGCCAGAACGGGGAAGTTTAAAAAACCCCACTAACTTTTCCCTTTAAAATCAGAAAGGGAAACATGGGTTTTATCCCCCTTTTAAAGTAGATTCAGACACAACAAAGCGCGGGGATTTAAAACAAAATTAGAAAATTTGGCCTTTTATAATTTGGGGAAATTCAAAGATTTCTCACCTCTTGCCACACACACACACAAAAAACCACACACACACCACACACACCCCACACCCACCCCACACACACACACATCGGTTTAAATTCTCTTGACTTTTCCAAATTTAATTTGACTTTAAAAAGAAAAAGTTTGGAGAAAAAATGCAATGTTTTAAAAAGGGAAACCCCTTTTTAAGGGAGTGTATATTCATTAAAAAACCAAACCTAAGGATGGATCATTCTTATGTAAACGTGTATAAACCACATTTTCGTATTTTTTTAAAAAACGAACGAACGAAAAAAAAAAACAACAAAAAAATTAACCCGGGCCTGAAGTTCCCGCCTTTCCCCTGTTTTGTAATAGCCCAAAAACTAAGTTTCTTTTGCCTTTTTCCCCGTCCAAATAAACCACGTCCCCACAAGGAAAGAGATCCCCTTTTTTTTTTTTTGGGAAAACTTTGAAAAAGTGTTTTTTTTTAAAATTCCAAAGTTTTTTGAACTTTTCCAGATTTTTTAAAAAAAAAAATCAAAAATTAAACCCCTAAAAGCCTATTTTTCCTTTCCCTTTTTCCCTCCAACCCAATCCATACCTGTTTTTACCCAAAATTTGTGTCGGTTAAAAAAAAGAGCATTTATACAACTTGTTTTTTTTTTCTCTAAAATTTTCCCTTTTGCCCCCTTTTTTTATTTTGTTTAATTTTTTAAAAAACTAGGGGAAAAAAAAATTTTTTTAAACTTAAAAAAAAAAAAAAAAAATTAAATTTAAAAAATTAAAAAAAAACCCCCCCCCCAAAAAAAAAACACCCCCCCCCCCCACACACACAAAAAAAAACCCCCCCCCCCCCCCCCCAAAAAAAAAAAATTTTTTTTAAACCCCCCTTTTTCCCCTTCAAAAATTACTACAAAATGAAGCCTTATTGTAACATCAAATCCAAATAGAAAAAAAAACGTCAAATGTACACCGGAGACAAAGGGGGCGAAAAACAAAACCCCCGGGGAAAAAAAAAAAAAAAAATTAAAAAACAATTTTTTTTAAAAAAAAAAAAGGGGGGGGGGGGAAAATTTAAAGGGAAAAAAAAAAAGGAAAAAAAGGGGGGGAAAAGGAAAATTTTTTTTTTTTTTTCCCCCCCCTCTCTCCCCTCTCTCTCTCTTTCCCCCCCTTTTTTTTTTTTTTTTTTCCAAAAAAAAAAAAAAAAAAAGGGGAAAAAAAAAAAAAAAAAAAAAGGGAAAAAAAAAAAAAGAAAAAAAAAAAAAAAAAGAAAAACCTTTTAAAAAAAAACCAAAAAAAAAACCCCCAAAATTTTTAAAAAATTGGCCCAAAAAAGGGGAAATTTTTGGGGTCAAAAAAGGGGGGGCCCCCAAAAAAGGGGGCCCCCCCCGGAAAAGGGGCCCTTTTTTTCCCCCCCTTTTTTTTTTTCCCCCCCCAAAACCCCTTTTTTCCCTTTCCCCCCTTTTCCCCCCCCCCCCCCCCCCCCCCCCCCCCCCCCCCCCCCCCCCCCCCCCCCCCCCCCCCCCCCCCCCCCCCCCCCCCCCCCCCCCCCCCCCCCCCCCCCCCCCCCCCCCCCCCCCCCCCCCCCCCCCCCCCCCCCCCCCCCCCCCCCCCCCCCCCCCCCCCCCCCCCCCCCCCCCCCCCCCCCCCCCCCCCCCCCCCCCCCCCCCCCCCCCCCCCCCCCCCCAAAACCCCCCCCCCCCCCCCCCCCCCCCCCCCCCCCCCCCCCCCCCCCCCCCCCCCCCCCCCCCCCCCCCCCCCCCCCCCCCAAACCCCCCCCCCCCCCCCCCCCCCCCCCCCCCCCCCCCCCCCCCCCCCCCCCCCCCCCCCCCCCCCCCCCCCCCCCCCCCCCCCCCCCCCCCCAACCCCCCCCCCCCCCAACCCCCCCCCCCCCCCCCCCCCCCCCCCCCCCCCCCCCCCCCAAACCCCCCCCCCCCCCCCCCCCCCCCCCCCCCCCCCCCCCCCCCCCCCCCCCCCCCCATTTCCGGCCCCGGGGGGGTCCTTTTGGGTTTTGGGGGGGGTTTTTTTGGAAAGAAATTTTTCTTTTTTTTCCCCCCCCGGGGTTTTTTTCCCCGGAAAAAAAACCCCCCCCCCTTTCCGGGGGGTTTCCCCCCTTTTTTTTTGGGGGAAAATTTTTTTTTTTGGGGGGGGGGGGTGCCCCCCCCCCCCCCCCCCATTACGGTTCTGTGCTAGTGTCGTCACTGGTGCTGTACTCTAGCGGTCGTTGTTGAACGAAGTACTAGAAATCGTAACTTTCTGCCGGAGCGCGCATTATAGGGCCGGTGTCGCTGCAACGCGCCAGCGTCACGATGCGCTGGGAGAATTCCCATCGTCAATATGGCATTCAGCAACTCACACTTTGAAGACTACCGTAGTGCCTGTGCGGTACGCCGTAGGCGCGCCCAGTCTTTGAAGCGTACGCTTTCAATCTTATCTGCGATGCAAGTTCTTCCTACCTTAAAACGCATGCTTTCAATCTCCTGTGAATGTAAATTCTTCCTCCCCTTAAAACGTACGCTTCAATCTTATTTGCGATGTAAATTCTTCCTTCCTTAAAGCATATGCTTTCAATCTTCTTTGCAGTGTAAATTCTTCCTACCTTAAAACGTAGACTTTCAATTTTTTTTGAAATGTAAATTCTTCCTTCCTGAAAGCGTATGATTTCAATCTTCTTTGCAATGTAAATTCTTCCTTCCTAAAAGTGTATACTGTCAATTCTTCTTTGCGATGTAAATTCTTCCTTCCTTAAAGCGTATGCTTTCAAGGTTCTTTGCGATGTAAATTCATCCTTCTTTAAAACGTATGCTTCTTTCGATCTTCTTTGCAATGTAAATTCTTCCAAAGAAAGGCATTCAGTTGATACAAACTATCCAGTCGAACTCTCTTTCTCTTTATGTTTTGCCTCCTTGTTTGTTTATTGTGTGTGCTTCGTGTCTGCATTTCTGCTAGGCGAACCAATGCATGGGTCGTTTTCTGGTCGGAGTTGGGGCGTGTAACTGTCTCACCGTCGAAGAAGAATTACACTTCTTGTTTATCATTTTCTCTCCCTGTTTCTTGCACCCGTCTAAGGTATTCCCATTAGCCCACCTATTCCAATTTGATCACAATCATGTCGGTACCTGTGCGTGCGTGCGTGAGTGTGTGTGTGTGTGTGTGTGTGTGTGTGTGTGTGTGTGGTGTGTGTGTGCGCGCGCGCGCTCGCGCGCGAGCGCGCGTCTCGCTGTTGCACAAACTACTCACTGTATTCACCTAGAAGCAACACAGAAAAAAGGACAGGGAAAAAATAGATCAAGTACGTAGTGACGTAAGACGCAAAATTTCGTAAACACTCTAAGAAGAGAAAAAATCGAAAAACGTCACAAAGCCGACAGAAGTCACAGCAGACAAATGCTGACTGCCCTAAGACTCTGTAAGTCTACCATTTGTCAAGCAGTAATCTGGAAAAAACGACTGGGGAACGAGTCAATGGCTGGAAGAACTAACTACCTCTCAGACAAATTGGTCCTCGTCGTCATCGATTTGTACCATCGTAAGTAGGCCCCCGCCTACACAACAAGCGTGGAAATGGAGAACAAGAAGAGGGCGTTACGCGGGGAGGAGAGTTAAATAAATTCGGTCAGATCACGAGGGGGAGGGGGGGAGGAGAGAGAGAAAGAGGGGGGGGGGGGGGGGAGTGAGGGAGGGCTGAAATGGGAGAGAGAGAGAGAGAGGGAAAATGATTCGAGCGAGAGTATGGCTGAGAAGGGATTACAAGGAGCAAAATTTCCACACTTGAACGACACAAGAGAGAGAGATGAGGTTGTGTTGCCAAGAGGGAAATGGATGGATTAGTAGAAATATTAGGTCCAGACAAGTAATGAACAAAGCTCACAACGACCTAAGTATTGCTAAAAGGATTTAACATCACAGTCTATACTTTTTGTTTTTGTTTGTTTCTTCAAACATGTGAATTTACAAATAGATATCTTCGTGATAGAACTCCCCTCGCATGCACAAAGGCATACACACGAACGAATATTAAAAAAAACACACAAACACGAACGCACACGCATGTTTTGCAAAACACACACATACGCAATCACGTACCTACGCGCGCGCGCGCGCACACACACACACACACACACACACACACACACACACACACACGCACGCACGCACGCACGCACGCACACACACACACACACACACACACACACACACACACACACACACACACATGCCATGTACATGAACACGGCATATAGTATACAATAAGTAAAAAAAAATCTGAGGCTGACAGACAAAAGGGAAAAAAAGATCAAGCAATAGAGGACAGCTTTCACCTCCGGTAGGGCAAAATGGTTTCCGGTTATGGATGGACACAAAATCAACATCACAGGCATCAACGAGACCATCATCATGGAATACACGTGTGAAAGAAAAAAAAAAGGTCCCCTCCCAAACGACAGCAAAACAACAAAACAAAACACCATGAAGATTGTCACGAACTATAGATGTAGATTTTCACTGCGTTTCGTAGAAAGTTAGTGATTTTTTTTCATTGACCTGAATTGATAATAGTAATGATAATAAATGTAATAACGATGATAATAATAATAATAATAATAATAATATTAATAATAATAATACTAATAATAATAATAATAATAATAATAATAATAATAATAATAACAATAATGATAACGATAAGGATAATCATCATCATCGTCATCATCATCATCGTAATAATAATAATAATAATCGAATAAATAGATAAGCAAAACGAAAGAATACGAGAGGAAGAAACGGAATACCTAATCGTTATATTGTCAGTTCAGTCAATTAACAAAATCATTTTTTTTAAGCAAAAGAAAAGAAAAAAAGAAAGAAAGAACAAAAGTAGAAGAACAAGAAAAGATGAAAAAAGATTAGAGAATCAAGC
>CM031603.1:87671002-87681002 GCA_018398815.1 Conus ventricosus
GGAAAATAGGAAAAGGGCGCAGGAAACAGAAAGATAAAAAAAATGAAGCAGGGACAGAAAGTTAAGGTCGGCTAATGATAATCAGGCTAGGGAAACGCAGGAAACGGAAAGTTTTAAGGTTCATTAGGTTAAGAAAGTGAGAATACAAAGGGAGACACCGAGGATGGGAGTTCAGTTTCCAGTGACTCTGTGCGCAGTTACGCTCCCCGACCAAGTTACCAAAATTCTCTGAAGGAACCGATTCGATTGATGCATACATCAGTCGTTTCGAAACGTTTGCGACCAGTCAGGGTTGGCCTCCAGAAGAGTGGGCAGTCATTTTGTCGGCGTTACTGACGGGTAAGGCATTACAAATTTTCACTGCGTTACCAGCAGAACAACAGTCTGATTTCGGCGCTGTGAAGGAATCGTTGATGAAAGGATTTGACCTCACAGAGGAAGGATTCAGAAAGAAATTTCGTCAGCTAGATTGCAAGCAGGGGAAACGTACACTCAGTTTGGTGCACGTCTAGATCACTATTTTGAGAAATGGTTAGAGTTGAGTGGTACGAAGAAGGAGTTCGCTGAATTGAAAGAGCTAGTTATGAAGGAACAGATTTTGTCAGGTTGCGGCCCTGAGTTAACCATACATTTGAAAGAGAGACAGCCGAGACAGCAGGAGAGTTGTTGAAGTTCGCAGAGGTGTATAGAGAGGCACGTTTGGGCACTAAGGTGCAGGAGAAACAGGTGCTAGGCACAGGTGAGAAGAGTGCAAGGAGACCAGGGGAGTTTTCTGCAAAGTCTGCAAACCAGTGGTGGTGGCAGAAGGAAGGGCAAAGGGACATTAGTGTTTCATTTGTCACAAGAAGGGACATGTGGCGAGGGATTGTCGCATGAGGTTCCAGAAGGCAGCAGCCTTGCAAGAGGTGGATAAGGTCGTCAAGGGAAACGACTGCAGTGGAACCAAAAGGGATTCAGTCTGAAGAGGGTGGAGTGCAGCTTATGGCTAGCACTGGACAGCAGTCAGTGTCAGGGATGGAGGGCACTAGGCTGAGTGGTTCGTTACCAGTGGAAGAAGGGTGGATTGGCCAGCAGAGGGTGAAAGTGTTACGAGACACTGGTTGTTCATGCGGGTAGTACGAACAACGCTGGTCGAGAAAGGGGATTTGACAGGGCAAATCCAGACCTGTACTCTAATCGATGGCACTGTGAGGGAGTTTCCAGTTGCTAAGATAGAAGTACGTACCCCTTACTTCTCAGGCGAGTTGTCTGCGTTGGTGTGATGGAGAAACCCTTCATGATTTGATCATTGGAAATATTCCAGGGGCAAGGGATCCAGGGGATCCTGAGTTGTTGACTGCTACAGGGGCAGCAGTTCAAACACGGGCAAGAAGGAGGAAAAGGTTGATAAACCGTTAGTCGTTCCGGCAAGGAAGTCAGGCATAGATGTGTCGCCTGATGAGTTTAGGGTAGCGCAGGAACAAGACCCTTCGCTCGTGAAGTCTTGGGAGTTGGCAAGAGGTGGAGAGAAACAGGAGGTTAGAGGAGGTGAGACAGAATTTCTTGTGAAAGGCGGGCTGTTGTACCGAGTGTTCACCAAGGGGAAGACAGGTAAGGTGACCACTCAGTTAGAGGTACCAGCAGGTTATCGTGACACTGTCATGTCAGTGGGTCACGAGTCGCTCATGGCGGGTCATCTCGGCACCAGCAAAACAGCTGACCGAATCTTCGATGATTTCCATTGGCCAGGGGCAATGGCAGACATAAAGCGTTTCTGCATGTCATGTGACGTGTGTCAAAGGTCAGCCACAAGAGGGGTGAAGAGGAAGGCGCCTCTTAAACATCCCCCTTTAATTGACACACCATTCAGGAGGGTGGCTATTGATTTGATTGGCCCTATCTCGCCCTGTTCCAAAGGTGGGCACAGGTATGAGACATGTAAGGTTGCAAGGGAAGGTTTGCAGGAGGCTAGGGTCGGTCAGAAGAAGCAATATGACAGGAAGGTGAGGAAGCAATCCCTCAAGGTGGGAGATCAAGTCCTGGTACTGCTTCCCACGGGTCACAACAAGCTGCTGATGCATTGGAAAGGACCATTCACCATCACTGAAAAGGTCGGTCGGGATTACCGAATTGATGTGAATGGGAAACCAAAACTTTTCCATGCAAATTTCCTCCGCAAATATATTCAGCGTGAGACTCAGCACATAGGCGCAGCAGCAATCATTGATGAGGTGAAGAGACCCAGCAGAAGAAGGGGAGATTTTGTTACCTAGTTTCCGGAAGAGTCATACAGGGATGTGTCACTGTATGAAGGGCTAGACAGTAGGAGACAGGAGGAAGTTAGGGGGCTCCTAGAACAGTATAGGGCGTCCCTGACTGATAAACCAGGCAGGACAACTCTAGAGACATGTACGGTGGAGTTAACATCGCAAAAACCCGTACATGTGAAAGCCTACCCGATCCCATATGCCACCAAGCAAGTGATCGAGGAGGAGGTAGAAAAGATGTTGGACCTTGGGGTGATTAACCAATCACTATGGGCCCCCGTTTTTTAGTGAGGAAAAAGTCAGGTGAGCATCGTTTCTGTGGGACTAAGCTCTGAACATGTCCCCAAGGTCGATCGAGGTCATCCCGAACTGGAAGCCCTGTTCGCTCAGTCGCCAAAGAAAGGCCAGTATTTCACCAGGATAGTTTGAGCGGGGGTTTTAGGGCAATACCCCGAGTGAGGATAAAGGGAAGTACAGCATTCCCCACTCTAGGGGGCTTCCCAGGGGCGAGTACCCCCTTTTGGGGAGGGGTAAAACGCCCTGCAGTCTTCTTGGATGTGGGGAAGTTTTGACGGGATTGGAAGGCGTTGTAAATTTCAGGGATGCATTTGATAGCATGAGAATGGGAAGCATATGAGGCAGCTAGGAGCTTTTTTGAGAGGTTGAGGAACCCAATCCCAGCCAGACAACAAATCCCAAGGGTTGGTTTTCCAAGCTGGAGTCCTAGGTTTTGTTTTTGGGAGGCGACCCCAAAGCAGCCGAAAGGGAAAGGGGAGAAGAGAGAATTTTCAAGGAAAAAAGACCAAAACAGAAGCAGGAGTCTGCTATTTTTTATTGGGTTCTTAGGGGTTTGCCCCCAATTTCGCAGCAATCAGAGCCCTCTCATGTTTTGGTCAAGGCAGGGAAACCAGAGTGGTCGAGTGGTCAGACGCGCAGAGCAAGCACTGCAGAGGTGCGGAAAGACTGGTTCCCTCCCATCTTTAAGCTAAGATATGGGCCAAACCATTTTGTTTCCCGGACAGTGCCTAGGGGGTGGGATAGGTGCATATTGTTGCGGGCACGAAAAGGGGGCGGTTTCCCGTGAGGTATGCTAGCAGGAAGTTGAAAAGTGTGAAAAGGGTTACGCAACGGTGGAGAAGGAGGTTTAGCTGTCTGTGGGCCGGCGAAATTCCACAAATATTGTTGGGAAAGGTTGTGATGAGACAGTCACCAACCCCTCAAATTTTGCAGGGGGCGAGTGAAAAAAAAAGCAGGGGTTTTGCGTGGGGGAAAGGCACTGCAGCCACAGGTACCCAGTGCGTACTTCCCGGTCGAAGAAAGTCGGGGTGCTATTTAAGCCTGTATTGCAAGTGAACTCAGAGGAAACAGTCATATCCCGGGGGGCTTTTTTGATAAAATTGGGGTTTTAAAATTTTGTTTTTGGTATGGGTTTTCCCCGTTGGGTTGGTTCAAAAATTTTTTTGTGAGATTTGTTCATGTAAATTTTGTTATGCTTGGGCATACAGTCGTTTTTAGTGTGCTTATTTGCAATAAGTGAGGGGGAGATTCCCCGTGAAGTGTCAGGATGGATATATTTTAAATTTTGGGTTTTCTAAGAATTGTGAAAAGAAGATTGGCAAATCCGAGGTAGGGGGTTGATAAGTGCGACAGGGTCTTATAAAAAGAATTGAAAAAACCAAGAGCGCACTAAGAAACTCATTGGGGTGGTTTTCCTAATTTATTATTTTTAATTAAAAAAGTTGGGTTAAAAGTATTTTTTCAAAATTTGCACGTGTAGCTGTGCGCAAATTCGGTTGTTTGGGGTTTTTTTTTTAAAACCCCTTTTTTTTTGAGACGATGCGGTGCATAGTTTTTTGCAAGGGGGAAATTTTTCAGGCAAAAAAAAGAAAACCAAGTCGGGTGGGGGGGTTTGGACATAAGCTCAACTCAAAAAATTGTGGCGCCACGTAGACGGGGCCCCTGGTTTGGGTTACCAATTAACATAGGGGGGAAAGGGTCCCCGAGGATAAGCCTTTCCACGCCCCGATTTTACGAGAGAGTCGTAGCGCCGGCTCAGGCCATTAGCCAATTTGTGAACCGCGCATTGTTAGTCGGGTCGCGGTTTTAAAAAAGGAAAGGGAGAGGGAGAAGGTAGTGTGTGGTGGGGGTGAAATCTAGCTAATCAATTAAATGACCAATTGACCCCACAGAGAGTAAGGCGTGTAGGCATGACTGGCATGATTTGAACATCCAATGGAATTAGAGGGAGATAACTTCGAGTATCAGGGTAAAAATACTGACCAATGGTACTCGCCCTTTTTGGACAGATCGGAACGAAATAAGAAGGATGTGAGAGTGAGAGAACGGGAGAACGAGGGGAGAACGAACAGAGAGACAGAGAGAGAGAGGTCTGAGTGTAATCTCTGAGGAGAGAAGAGCAGAGAGATGAGGGGAGGAGAGGAGAGAACCAAGTGGGGGCATTAGCACGAGATAGTCTGCAGAGGAAGGACTTAGGAGAGATGTGGAGAGAGTTGCTAACTAATGAAGAGGAAAAGAAAGAAGAAAAAAAAAAAGAAAAGAAAAGCAACCATGTCCATTTGATAGAGCAGACTAGAGAGAGAGAGAGAGAGAGTGCAATGCGTTAATGCAGGAAGAAAGAAAGGAGAACAGATCGATGTCGATAGTCACTGTTCTATCTTCACTGGGGTTCGACCTCATACTTGGCCAGCGCCACTTCCATCGACAGACCAACGCCAGTGCCAACAGTCTCACCTGACCGGTGCCAGCAGACCAAAACCAGTGCCAGCAGTTGTGTCGTGCTTGTGAAAGTGACAGTGAAAAGAAAAAGAAAAGAAAAGAAAAGACAGTGATTCGTGAATAGTTAAGATCACCTGGCCAGGTAAAGTAGAAATCTATTATTACCCGGGTTAGTTAATGATGTTTTAGACAAATGATTTTGTGAAGTTCAGGAAAGAGAGAATGTTTTATTTTGTTTGATTCCATATGCATTGATGGTTCGTTCTACGAACATGTGTAGTAAAGTTATAGACTTTACTAGTGGTTTGATGTGACGAATGCATGATATATGAATGAGATCGTAAGCAAGCTGTGAGTGTGTTTGGGCTGTGCGCTAGTCCTTCCTCCATCGACATCACCCGAGGTTGACAACATTTCTCGTGAAATCCTGTCGCGCTACCAATTTTTTATGAAATTATGTCGCTCAGCGATAATTTTTCATGAACCAGCTGCAGTATTTCCCGGGAAATACTGTCGCTGCGACACGATTTTATGAGCGACAGTATTATATACGACACCGGCCTCGCTGAACAGCAGATATGAAGAAGCTGGTGTGTTATGGTTACCCGAGAGGGCGCCCAGACAACTGAAAAATTCTCTCGCCCGGAAGAGGTTAGTGGCCTGTGCGAGCAAAAGGGACTCCGACCAAGGTGAATAGTAGGAAAACTAGGCGATGTACTGTCCTGTCATGTTCCTACCCTCTCAACTTCTTTGCTATGATTAAATGACAATAATGGTAATAACAATGACAGTAGTGACAATAATAAGAACAATAACAGTAATGATGATAATAATAATAATGACAAAAATCATGACAAGAATAATAATAAGAATCAGTTGTATTTATAGAGCATGATATCTTTCAGTGGCAGCTCTTTGATGACTTTCAGCTCGGCATTTTTCTTCCTCCAAAGTGGTGACGCTTTCACCCGTGTCTGTTGGATTCTTTGTTTCTTTTGCGATAAGATCACACACACACACACACACACACACACACACACACACACACACACACACTGACTGACTGAAACCAATTTATTGTCAGATTAACTCACGGTTGTACTGACAGAGGCAGTACACACACACACACACACACACACACACACACACACACACACACACACACACACACCGCGCGCGCGCGCGCGTGCGCGCGCGCGCGCGCGCGCACGCACGCACACTTCGCCATTGTGAACAAATCTCAGTGTCTTGCCAAGGGTGACCTCATTACCTTTTGGTATGGATCCGGATCAAAAAGTGCACCTATGATCTGCTCAGCAAGACTGACACGCAGTCTCCATTGAACGTGAACTCTGTGAAAAGATTGTCTACGATTTGATAACTGTCAATCAAGTACTCTTTTTTTCATTGAACATCAAAACTTTCTTGATACACACCATTAACATTTTGTGTTTTCCATATTCTACTGCATAATTCTTGTCCTGCATTGGCCTTGTCAGCCACGGGTGCGCCAGCAGTCGACGTGGGGCACTTCTTCCCTAATCTTCGTTCGTGAAGCCAAACACACACACACACACACACACACACACACACACACACACACACACACACACACACAGATATATATATATATATATATATATATATATATATAATATTATATATATATATATATATATTACATGGGAAGTAACTGTAAATTCGTTGCAGCTGCTACTTCCTGTGGCGAAAATCAGTTTTTCACCCATGCACTGACTTTTTCACAGATTAAAAGAAAAAGAGACTAAAAGCTTATCTACCGACCCTTTTTTCACCTAGATTCACCATGTATCACCGTGCAAAAAACAACCTTTATTTTCCCTATATACTTCGGTGCAGATTCTGATTGAAAGGAGAATCCAGGATCCGTTTGAGGTAGAAGTCTACACTCTCTCGAGTGACCTTCTAATTTGTTTGTTTGATTGTCTGTCAGCAAAAGCTACGGAACCGATTTCAATCACACGTAGATGGAATGAGGCCCAACGATGAATTCGTTAAATTTTGATCCTGATCTACGGTTAAGATTCTGATCAAATATCGGGTCCAGCATCTGTTCAGCAAAGATTATGAGAAATTTTCCATGGAGCATGAACACTGTTACGAGCTGGTATCTATCTGCGAAGGAATATATATATTCATGAAACGTTAAGTCTGTCTTGCCATCTAACGATTACATGTAATATGTTTTCATATTCGCTGTTACAAAAAGTTCATGGGAGTAACTCTTTCAGTCAGTACCTACTATTATTTCCTGTGACGTGAAAAAAAAAAGTTTGGTTCCATTTATGTCTGGCAATTGTTCAGTGTGAAACAAAGTTCACTATCTAGCATTTAGAGTAATACTTGTACAATAGCTTAAAAAAACAACAACCAGAAAACCAATGCTACATGAGGTGGTGGCGGAACAATGGGTGAGGTACAAAACAGTTCATTTTGTAGAGCACAATACAACAGAAGGAATCTATGTCGATGTCCACCTTTCCTGTCACATGACCGATCTGTGACCAACCCTCCTCAGTTGCGAAAGGGATCACTGATTCACCACACATTGTGTGTGCACTGTGCTGTGCAGGGCGGCGGGGCCTCAGCCAGGTGCAGGTGTTCACGGGGCTGATCTTCACCACCAACTCCTCCCAGGAGCCCTCCTTCTCGGGCAAGTTTGGCTTCCAAGGAATGGCCGACGGATGGTACTGGCGCGGGCTGCGCAACGTCAGCCGCATCGGCGACTACAGCAACTGGGCCGAGAATCAGCCTCCAGTGCCCAGCATGGACACCACCCTGCACCCGTCCTGCATGCACCTGGAGGGCAGGCGTGGCCTGCAGTGGGTCCCGACGCAATGCAACAAGCCCGCAGCTTCATCTGCCACTTCCGGGCCGTGTCCACACGCGGCAGGAAGAGGAAGAAGGCGGGCAGCAGGAGACGCGGCCACAACAAAAAGCGGGGAGACGGGCGGAAATCACGACACAGCGACAGGAAACGCCACGAACGGAAAATTCGACACAGCGGCAGGAGGAACAGAGATGAAGAGGAGCGTGAGAACGGGTAGCGGGCGGGTGGGGGGAAGGACAGTGTGGGGACTGCGAGGATTTAGCAGCGCAAGACAGCACAAGACAGACAGCACAGGACATGCGGTACAGGACGTGCAGTTTAGGGAGGATGTGACGCAGCGGCATTAAGGGCACAGACTGGAATTGTGTGAGTGGTGAACAGAGTGAAGAGTAGTGTGAAGCAGCTGGCAGGAAGTGTGTTGTCTGTGTGTGTTTCATTTCGTGTGTGGCACATCGCCTCTCTTCAGCCACCCAGACACGCTGATAAAAACGTTATAACTGACTTTGTACTTCACCGTTCAGAGATTCGTGACAGGTTGGTTCGTAATGTTAAAGCACCTGGACGTTTGACTTGTACTTCTGAGCTCCATTCAAAACGACTTGCAGTTGATTGTGACGTTTATCGTCTGCCTTTTTGTGCGTAGAAATGTGCTTAATTCTAAAAGTACTTGATTGAAAGTGCGACTTTTTACTTTTAACATATTGCAAACATCACTTTGTGTCTCTTCATATCAAAATATTGCTTTTAATCTTGAAGCAGGTTTATGTGAATCTTTTACGTTTTGAAGTTTATATTATGGCCAGTTGTAGTAAAGCGTATTAAAATGAAATATAAATTCGAGGAACACCAAATGCGACTTTCTGTAACTCGTCAAAAAGTGGGAACTGTTCGTGATGTAAAATGAAAGCAGTCTGGTCTTCTCCAATCAGCAGTGAAGGATGTGATTATGCAGACTTTTCAGGTAACTGGACAACAGGCTGCCGTTTTACCTCATCATGTGTACAGCTGACGTCGGAACTCCAGCCGTGGTCGTATTGTGTCTCACCGCGTGTTGTCTATATCAGACCAGCGTCTCCGATTTTTGGTGTCCATCTGTCCATAATTTCTCTCTTTATCTTTTTTTTTCTGTACTCTCAGCGGCTTCTGGACAGAAGGCCTGCCTGTTTGCCTGTGTATTTCATGACCTTGTTATGCCAGCTTCTGTGCCTGCGTTGGGTGGTTTAACATTGATTGGTAAGGTTGTGATTTTGTTGTTGTTTGGGGGATGATTTTCCATGCTCAGGGCACGAAAGCCGTTATAGATGAAGTCCTTAATCATATTATCGATGTCATACATCAGACGATAGGATCCATGTGCATGTGCATGCGAACTTGGCTTTGAAATTTTGGAGAAGAGGCAGTTTTGCCTCCACAATCTATCTTCGTGATCGAAAATGGAGTAGTTTTCCTTCTTTCTGTAGCCCATCGTCGGTACTGGAAATCAGGTTGATAGTTTGTACTCCTTCCACATATATGGACTAATCCGCACTCAGTGACAACTCCTTAATAAAACTGAAACCGAAAGTGATCTACAGTCCATTCTCAGTATTGTTAAGGAGGTAGGTTGTTTTCGTTTTGAAGTCAGGTAGATTATTTTGGTATTCCGTCAAAGTCTATTCCCAGTATTGTGAAAGAGACAAATTATCCTCGGTATAGGAAATGTGGATGACAAATTATTTTCATTCTAAGCCCTTCCTCAGTACTGTAAAAGAGGGTAGAAGTTTACCGTCATTCTAAGCCGATCAATGGCATTAGAAATGAGGAAATAGTTTACAGTACGAGTCCGTCTCCAGTTCTGAAAATAAGTAATACAGTTTTCCCTCAACAGAGCACCATAAGTATTGGAAATAATGTAGGTAATCTCCATTTCTTCCGCAGTCCACCATTTCTTTGGTGTGTAGTTCTTGTCCTGCTAAACCAGTAGTTGAACTGAAAAAGTGCATGATTGCCAGACGTCAACTTCTAAGGCTCATGCATAGCCGATAAACAGTTCATCACGACAGGTTCAAGCAGGCAACCTTGATATAATCCTAACCCCATACACACCTGCAAGAGTCCCCTGAGGAAACAGTGGCCTGAAGTGCACTGGCTACTGTACCATACTTTTAAG
>CM031603.1:87686002-87739134 GCA_018398815.1 Conus ventricosus
CATACATGCGCACGTGGTGTGTGTGTGTGTGTGTGTGTGTGTGTGTGTGTGTGTGTGTGTGTGTGTGTGTGTGTATACATGCGCGCGTGTGTGGACACGTGTGCGTGCACCCGTGGTGGTGTGTGTATGTGTGTGTGTGTGTGTGTTTGTGCGCGCGCGCACGTGTGAGCATGGTGTTTATATGTGTTTGTATGTGCATATGCGCGCACGTGAGCCTGTGTGTGTGTGTGTGTGTGTGTGTGTGTGTGTGTGTGTGTGTGTGTGTGTGTGTGTGTTCGTGCGCGCGCGCACACGTGCGAGCCTAGTGTTTATATGTGTCTGTATGTTTAGCTATGTGTGTGTATAGTTGACTGTGGGGTCTGCAGAGTGGCTGTCATGGTTCAAGACAGTTCTTCATCACTTTCCTCTGCCTGTTCTACATCGTCGGCAGGACCGTATCACCAACAAGGATGTCCTGGCCCGGGCAGGGATGCCTAGCATGTTAGCCTTGCTGACGCAGAGACGCCTGCGCTGGTTTGGTCACGTCAGCCCCATTGACGACGGTCGCATTCCAAGGGACGGCGAGCTGGCTACAGGCTCCAGACCCACAGAACGGCCCGCCCTATGCTACAAAGATGTATGCAAGCGCGACTTGAGGGCAAGCATTCTCAACCCTGGAGCTCAACGCATTCTCAACGCAGACCTGGAGACAGCAGCTTCAGACCGGGTCAGCTGGCGGTCCACCATCAAGGCCAGCATCAGACAAGCAGAGCAGGGGAGAGAGGCCCAGTGGGAAGAACGGAGGCGCCACAGACGGCAGAGAATTGGGTCGGCACCCACAGATACTCATGAACAAGACTTCTCCTGCAGCAATTGCAGCAGTGTCTGCCGTTCAATGATCGGGTTCTTCAGTCACAGCAGGCGCTGCAACTCCACAACTAACTGCACTGATCCACAGCGCAACACCATTCTGTCGAGACAGACGGATGCCTTCATGTCTACATCGTTATAAGCTTACAGGAATAGTTCGCTTCCATGATGTGAAGCTTCATTTGAAGAAGCGTTAGTCAGTTCACTGATCCGCCCAATAAGCACTCCTATTGAGATGTCGAATAAGACGTCGGATAAACACTCCTCTTGAGATGTCGGAGAGTTGGGGAGAGGAGGAGGAGGGTGGTGGTGGTCCAGTTACGGTATACATACATTACAGCCCTCCCTGATGAAGTCAGAATAAAAACCGACTGCCAGCTTGGATCTTTCGCCGAAATTATTGATCACTAAATTGAAAATGATGCCAACAAGTTGACGGACATGCTCTTTTCTACTTTCCCGCGGACAGAACAAGACCACCCCTCGCCTTAAGTGGCTTGAAAGAATTGAGTTTTGGGGTTTCCACCTTTCAGCAGACAACACACCAAAACTGAAGCTGCTGGCAGATTTTTGTTGTTGGGCACAGACTTTTTTCCCATTGGGGGGCGAAGCCTAGTTTGCATGTCACTCGTGACGTTTGCCCTTCACCACCCCCTGTGTCACTATGCTACAACTGCAGGGATCTTGTGGAGCTTCATAGACCACAAGCACCAGGCACTGACCGTGGAGATGGTCATCGTCCTCTGCACAGGCCCCTGGTCATTTACGGCTGGACCTCGAGAGACATTGGGAGGCCAATGCTTCCCCCGGGAACAACATTCGCCAAAAAACACGTTCATTCAAGGCCAGAATTTACAAGAGAAGTGAAAAAGTGAAAAAGAAAGTGTGTCTACTTTATTAGATTCCTCGGCTCCATGCATCACCACACTGTAATGAAATCGCCGTTGCCGCACAGTCTGCAAAGCGCGATGCATACCTGTAGCTCGTCTGCTCTGTGCTGGAATATAGTGCCATAGGTACGGGACTCACCGACCAGGAAGGATATTGATACTCTGTAGCGAGAGCAGAGAGGTGCAGCGTGCTTCGTCACAGGGGATTACAAGACCTACATCCCTAACAGCACACAGTGGATCTTTCGAAGCTAAATCTTCCTAAGCTCCAGTACTACGGGAAACACTAAGTCTGATTTCCTTTTTCAAGATGGTTGAGGGGCTGTGTCTGCCATACCTTCTGATGAATCTTTGACACCTCAAAAACAAACCGACAATACGTACAAATAAGCACGGCAATTTGTGTCGAACAACATCGCAGACAATATTCTAGAGAAACAACAGCAGGTGCTTACATCCAATCTGCAAAACGGATCAGCGAAGAAATTTGTTTGTTGTATTTTTTGTTTCAACACTACGCTCAGAGTCCGTTAGCAGCTTCCAAGCAATTTACTTAAGAAAGAGCTGGCTTCCTAACGTCAATGAGACAGCTGAGACCCCCCCCCCCACACACACACACACACACTCGCACCCCCCCCCCCCCCTCTCATGTCGCTGATAATGCCAGTCATCTGGATTCTGTAATGTCAAGATACAGATCTGGCGGATGTGGGAAGAACGGATGCACACTGCTGATGGTTTACCTCCTTTATAAAACAAAGGCTTTAAAACGAAAGTTTGATAGTACTCTTTTTCAAACATGAGTATGTACGGAGTTGTGCGGCCGTATTTTTTGTGAAGGACGGTGAACATCTTACCAGTTACATCTGTCCTGTCAACAGCAAAGAGAATATTCTGTTTGTCATGTTCGGGTTTAAAGTAGTTTGTCAGGGTCGCTAAGCCGGACGGCCCTACCACCCCTACCCACACCTATTACACACTAGAGCAGACAACACACGCACACTAACACAACTTACAATCACGCGCACCTCTTATTTCACACACCCAAACATACCATGGCGCCACCACTCACGTCATCTACAACCACACACGGTATCCCATTTCTTCACTGACCCACCCTACCCTACTACGACCCTGAGAACCCTAACCTATACTAAAACACCAGTTGCGGTATATCACTGCGACCTAGGGACGCAGAGATAGCCCGCACACGTGGTGGCTAACTAATAGGGACAGAATAAACCCAAGGGACTCTAAACTTAAACTGCTACCACCCACACCTCTCCCCAGACCCCCCTTCTCTTTTGACCCGGGACCACTATCGCACTGGTCACTGCGTCCCTAAGGGAGGCAACGACAAGTACCCTACACTGTGCTGGCCACTACGTCCAAAAGGAAGCAGTAGCGAACACCCCTACCCTACTGCCTAACGCTACACCGCTTCTACAACACCATGGGACAACCTATCCCGGCCCGGAAAGCTCCACTCCTTGGCACTGTCCGGGGACCCTCACAGACTGACTCCTCCACAGATGACTCCGCTCCTCAGCGCTGTCGTGGACCCTCACAGGCTGACTCCTCCACGGATGACTCCGCTCCTCAGCGCTGTCCGTGGCCCCACAGGCTGACTCCTCACGGATGACTCCGCTCCTCAGCGCTGTCCGTGGCCTCACGCAGGCTGACACCCCGAAGACTTACACCCCGGCGCCGACCGTGACTCCTCACGGTCTGACTCCTCCCCTGTGCTGGGCACGACACCTGGCGCACCCACACACCAGACGCCTCTCGACGAGTCCGGGGCTCGAAGGACACCTCCTCTCTGAAGGCCCCGCCGGACACTAAGGGTGGAGGGAAGTCTGGTGCCAGCGCCTCTCACAGGACGCCGAACAGGGTAGAGCTACAGGTGGCTGGAGAACTCCAGGAAGAACCCCGGCAGCAGGAGGAGAGCTGCACCACAGACGAGCCGGCCCTTTCCCCGGTAAAGCAACAGGCAACGGGAAACTGCCGCTCACTGCCGGCACGCGGCAGCAGACTGCGGTGGTCTGGCCCCACCTCAGGACGGTAACAGGATACCACCTGCTGACACAACTGTAGGCCACTACTGTAATGTTGCTACTACCGAGTCATCAAGGCCCATAGGCTACCTGGTAAAGCTTTAACTCTCCATCTCCCTTGCCTACCTCCCACTCGGGAATGAGAGTGACCACTTGAATTTCGAATACACCCCCCATAACCGTTACTTTGGGGTATCAGATCCATTCCCTGCCAACCTTTACAACAGCAGTACACAATATTCTCTTCTGAGCCAATCTACGCTATTACTATGAAATTATGACTCGCACACAATCTCAGAGAAATAATCCCAATCCAAGCAATCCAACACGGACTCCATGGGCCCCCCTTAGAAAATACTAAATAAACTAGCAATTTCACAGGAAATGTTTCCACATAGTAATCAGTATTAATACATCTCAGAAACAACAAAACAAAAAGAACTTATCAATTTCTAACGGTTCACACTTCTAGCATATCATACAGAGAATCGGCTCACAGCACAATCCTTCATATTCTTACCCTTTTTGCACTGTCAATTATAATCATATATCAATACATGATTTGTTCGCCAAAATTTCCATCCAGCACCCCCACTCTCATGTCATCTCTTGTCAGATAACCCAGTGGTTAATCTTTGTTATGCCAACAAACCCCTTCATACAATATTACATGCTGCACAACCTCCGTCTTTATCCTATCAAACTGCTGCAGCTACCCGCCTTAAACTTTACCCTACCCTTCTTTCCGACTACTAAAAATTCATAATGGGACTA
Organism: Conus ventricosus; assembly: GCA_018398815.1. Taxonomy (NCBI): domain Eukaryota; kingdom Metazoa; phylum Mollusca; class Gastropoda; order Neogastropoda; family Conidae; genus Conus; species Conus ventricosus. The sequence goes on from CM031603.1 coordinate 87,690,570, forward strand.
TCTCCCTGCAACCTAGATATCTTTCTCCAACCCTATTCTGTCACAAACACATACACCCTGCATGTGTGACGACTGTCATTTACTTAACAAAACTTCTAACCATATGGACTCACTGTCCTGTACCACATGCATACATCACCAATACAGTCTGCACGCGCACGACACACGCGTCAAGAACCATGACTCGTAACGAAAGTTAATAGACACCAATATAAGTTGAATAGCCACGACCGTACTCCGGTATAAACACTCGACCACAAATCAGCCTTGGCTCTACTGCACAGTTAACCGATTCCAATGCTGCGCAGGTTCAACTCCGAAATCGTTATAACATTTCAACGAACCACTACTATTTACAACTGAAATTGAGCACATCCCTTTACGATTCACGCAGACACATCTGCACCTAACTCATACTATGATCTCAACAAAAATGCAACCTCATATTACCTTCTTATTGAACCCACTGAAATAACATGAAATAATCACAACCAATATCTACATCACCGTCCGTCAACGGTTATTATATCGAACCCACATTGTCTAGCCAAACTATCACATGACAATCGAACTCAGGAACCACTATGTACACTACTTACAGAATATACAGGAAAGAGGTAACAACACAAACGGCCGACAAGAAGTTTCAATCACAGAACAAGACAACATCATACCAGACAACCGTATACGCAACAAACAATACAACTAAACATAACATGAGACAACTACAGTACAACTCGCATAATACCAGACAATATGACGAACACAACACCACGAACATAACAAATCACCAACCTGGACAGACAGACGATCAACACACCAGTTCTGCAACTGGCTGAAGTGGCTGCCAACAGAGACGATACAGAACCGGCACAGCAAGGGCACACCAGACCGACGAGGACCTGGCCCTAACTATGACTCGAAGTCACTCAGCTCGACTAACGGCGCTGCGCCGCACTACAAGCACGTCCACTCCGACGAACACAGGGACCGAAGTGAAGCTACCCCAACGCATTCCGCCCTGGTCGGACTCAAGCGAACTCTACTCACAACACAAAACAGCGATTGGTCAGAGCAGCGTATCCCTCCGCAGAGCTGACACGCCGGACCAACGGACTAGTTGTTGCTCGTGCACACAACACGACAATTTACCACAACAACTCACAGACTTGACAACACCAACAACAGCCGATATCCTGCCCCGCCTTCTCTGGTGTAGAACCAAAGTAACAAAAGGGTAACAATCGGAATGGAACCAACCTCCCGCTTCCATCCATTCAACAAGTGAAGATTGGAATTTAAGAATATTTATGTCTTATTTCCCCAACCCCTACCTAGCCTAATCTTCCACCTAACCATAACCCCAAATCTTACACACGCACGCTCGCACACACACATATACACATATGCACACGCGCACACGCTCTCTATTTCTGATTACCATTACTCCAAACCTATGGACGGCTGATTTAGTACCGCCGATCGGTGACATAGTTTGCTCTACAGAATTATTTCCGTGGTGATACACCTCAAGCACAATTAAAACAGAAGTATTCTAAAATTATTTGGTGGGACAATCTTAACAGCATCTCAAAGTCAAGAGGGCATTCTCTCGTGCCACTCTCTTTTATACCTTCATACACCAGCTGATATCAGCAAGTGGTTCAGTTCAAGAATGAGGAGGTCACTGATACCCATCAACTAGTAAAATCAAATTAGTTGCAAAGCGATGTACGAATGCAGGGCGGAAATCTAACAAATCTTAAATAAATGGTAGCGAACGCCCGAGAACGAGAAAACGAGTCACAAGACAAAACACAACGCGTGTTTCAACCTCTTAGGTCTTCGTCAGTGATATATAAAACGAAATAAAACAACGAAAATTCACTTAGCTTTGATCGCTTCAGATCACTTTGGGTTGTGTTTTTGTCTTGTGACTGTTTGTCCAACGTTCTCTGGGCGGTTCGATAACATTTTTTTAAGATTCTGTTGAGATATTTCCGCCTGCAGTCGTCTGGCTTTGCAAAGATCGATTTTGATTCTTACTGCTGCTACCTTCGTTGTTTTGTTCTTTCTGTTTTACTTCATCAGTGTGTGCGATTGTTATGTGTAGTATACGTATTTTCGGAAACATTGTACAGTCGCGACCGGATGTAAGAAAGTCGTCGGGACCCACCATTTTGTCTTTCATACATACGGTCTTTTCTAAATCCGGTTAACCGGATGTATGAAATATTGAGGATCGACTTTCATACATCGGCACGCGTCTTTTACTTTATAAAAGAGTTTTTTTTTCATATCATTTTGTATTTATTTGTTTTTTTATGTTTAATTTTTTGATACATATCCTAGTTAGAAGAAAGGTTTGTGAATAAACAAGTGGAAAGTACATGTACTTTCATACACACAAATCAGGACAACTGGTAGGAAGAGCAACTGTTTGTTGTAAGGAAAACTTTCTGCTTTGCATGTGCCGTGCACTCTCGCCCCCCCCCTTCCTCCTCTATCTGTGTATGTGTGTGTGTGTCGTGCGTCGTTGCGTGCGCTCGCGCGCACGTGTGTGTATGTGTTTGTGTGTGGCACAACTGTACTGTGTGTGTTCCCTCCACAACCCTTTGCGCTTGTGACGAATGTTTTTGGTCGTGGAAGCTTTGATTAAGGACGTTTGAGGCGTAGCAAAATAAAATTAATTTTCTGAGTTCTTCTCTCGCTCCTCTCTCTCTCTTCTTTCTCTCTCTCCAAAATGCACACATTTATAACACTCAACACACGCGCAAACTGAATACAAAAACGTGAGTTGAACTTAAAACCAGTTTAATGGATAAAAACTCAACAATACATAAAAAAAACAACAATGAGTCACACCCACGACCAAAGCTCTGGTTCTAATTGTTCAAAAAATGCTTCCTGGGCTATTATGCTCTTCAGTCATGACAAATTGATAACAGGTTAAATGATGAAGAGAAAAACCAAAACAATTTATTAATGAGTTAAACATAAAATCGTTTATGGATTTAAATCAACAATAAAACAACAACAAGAACATAAAATACAAGAACATAAAATACAACAACATCAAATAAAACAACATAAAAAAGATAACAATGATTCAATCCTGAACCAATGTCTTGGTTATAAATGTTAAAAAAAATGCCTTCTGGGCTGTTATGGGTCTTCGTGACGAATTTATAAAAGGTTTAAAAAATGATTAAATGGACAAACAAATTCAGAGACAAGCATTGACAAGCTATAGATCTGGATAAAACTCAGTTGGTGGGGAAGTTTTCAAACGGCATCCTCCATTTAGATTACCTTTGTGGTCTCCACCCGCTCAAAATGGCACAGAACATTTCGGTGGTAAATGTTTCTCGGACCTGTTACCCAATTTATTCGGGAATAGGGAGTGGTGTGGGCTGCCATCCCGCGAGCAATCGGAAGTGGCTGTGTACACCACATTGGTGGGTTTGAAGGAGGGTGCAGCGCAATATCTCTCATCCGACCACATGAAACGGGGGTTGGAGTGGTGTTGTGAGCGAGATAATTACCTACATCTCCATCAGTAGCAGAGAATGCCTGCGTGATTCCTGCACATGATGTCGATGTATTTTTTCACGGAAAACCATGTGTGGCCTGGCTACCACAATAAATCAAGGCTTATGGCACGATAGGCAGTTTCCATCCCCTACAATGTGGTTTTAACTCCGAAGGGGACCCCAAGATCTTGGGTTGGTCACCGTTCGGGCAAAAACAAAGGGCCCGAAAGGCCCCAATCTAGCACACTGGGCGTACCCTCCATTCACATTAGTGGGAAGAAAGGCTAGAGGCTGCCCTCTTGTTTGTTTTTTTTGCACACAAAATTTTACTTCTCCTTCTTCCCCGTCTTCCCATTTTCTTTTCTCTCAGCTACAAAAGCCCCGGTCTCCTCCTCTCTTACCCCTTCTCTCTCCTTCCAAGTCCTTCTCTCCTTCGCTTTCCCATGTCCTTCAAACACCTCTCTCTCCTTTATCTCCCCCTATGTCTCGTCTCAATCCAATCCCTCTTTCTCCACTCTCCTTTCCCCTCTTTTGTCCCTCTCCTTCCACGCTACTCACTTCTCCCTCTCCTCCTATGCCACTGTCTCTTTCAAAAAGTCCTGACACCCGTGTTTGCTTCCAAAGTCATCCCAAAGTCCTCTTTCTCCTGTCTGTTTTCTCACTCTGTCTGTTCCTCTCTTTCACGCCACTTCCCCTTTCTTCACTCACGCCACTTCCACCTCCCTCTCCTCACAGGCCACTTTCCTCCTCCCTTCCTCCCCAACCTCTTTTCCTCCTCCCTCTCCTCCCAGTGTACTACCTTCCTCCTCCCCTTCCTCCCACACCTCTTCTCATCCCTTTCTTCCAGGCCACTTTCCTTTCCCTCTCTCCAATGCCTCTGTCTCTTTCAAAAAAGTCTGAACACGTGGTCTGTTTTTTGAATCTCAATGTGGCCGTAGAGAATTCTTGAAACCCATTGAAGCACTTGATCAGTTCCGTCTTTCCTGTCAGCATACAAAAGTTGCTAATGACCGTGCGGGACGCCATAGCCTCTCTTGATGACACCTGGGGCATTTATTCGTTCTTTTCCTCTGAAGATGCATCGGAATCTGGGATTCGGAAGTGCAGGTTCTGCTTGCTACATCCGGTGCGGCTGTTGGTCCTCCGGTGAGACTTCCTCATCAACAGTGAGTAATCAGATGGGGGGGGGGGACGTTCCACTCTGAAAAAAGGCTGTGAAAGGAGCGGCTCCAACTTACGGCTGGTCTTTATCAAGGCAGGGTTCTGAATCTGATGTTTGTTGGTGTTGAGGAATGACGGAAGCCAGCTTGCGAAAGCAGTCGGGCAATGGTGTCTGTAGTGACTTTTCCCATGGATGCGTCGTATGTGTATGCATCAGGAAGAGTTGGCTGGTAGGGTACTCCTCCCGCCCTCAATGACAGGCGAGAAGGTTCAAAACAATGGGAACTCCTGAACTTCATTTGAAATTTGATGATGCCCGCATCAAGGGGCTGGAGTTTCGATGGTCGCATTTGGCGGAAGGAACAGTACCTCGACTGCACGGAGATCTAGGCAATTTGTGACTGGAAAACAGTTGTCATCACGGAGTAGGACCTTGCTATTCTTGCCTTTCCATGTCTCTGTCAAACTGAATGAGCCAGGGTTTGATTTTTCTTTTGTCATTCCAAGCAGATGCGTTGCTGTCATATTGCACAGGCAATTCTTTTCTTGACGTGTTTGAAGGATCTTCGGATTCGCGTATTTGCAATAAAGCTTGGCTGACGCTTGTCTGTCCGGTCTGTTGCAACCCAAAACGTGATTGGCATCTCTCGCGCGATTTCTTCCCTCCAGTGCAAGTCTCCCCTCTGAAGGCAAATGTTCTGTCAGAAGAAGGTTCCATAACAGACCTGTCTCGTCCAACGTTGTAGACGTCGTCGGCCTTGTATCTGTCTTGCGTTGGGCGCAAAATGTCTTCGACCCAAGCGTCTGTCGACGGCAAGCCCTTCGCCCATGATTTTTTGAAGACAAGGCCATGTGAGTCTTCCAAGCTGCAGCAGGAAGTTTGTGCATGTCAAATTGTTTCTCATCGATGCAGCCAATCGTGGCTTTGGTGAGAGGAATGATCAAGCCGTCAGGGGAGAACGTTGCTTAACCTGAATGTGGAAATTACAAAAAAGTAGATTAACATTTGCTCAAAGAAATCAGTAGTGGAATTATGCATCATAGTTTCATTTCTTGACAGCCAATTCAAATTCAAATTTTTTAATTACACTTCCTTGCGGAACAAACTCATGTGTGGTGAGTCATAAATGAAAGTAAAGCATTCTAAAAAAGACATTCTCTATAAAAATAATGAAATAAAAGGTGGATACATATTCCTACAAATTTTCATGCAAATATACTGATTTTTAAGGATATCGAGCCATCACACACGCACACACAAAACAACGCACACCACACACCCACACAACACACTCACAACACACCACACACACACGCACACACACACACACACGATACACACACCCACTGTGCACCCCACCATCTTCCTCCCCCCTCCCCTTCACACACCAACATACACACATGATGCGTCACGCACACACATGACAGCACAACACACACACACACACACAACACACCACACACACACACACACACCATATGGTACACACACACGCACGCACTCAGGTGTATATTATAAAGTTGGACATGTATCACAATGTGGTGTCAAAGTATACATATGTCATATCACATTGAAGCAAGCCAGTTTACTCGAGCGACAGCAGGAACCCACGCATGCATCTAGCTCACGCTCCACAAGCCTCGCGCACGCACGCACACACTACACCCCCACCCCCACACACACATGCATGCACCACAAGCACATCCACACACCACATCTGGCGCACTTACAAACACACACAACAAGAGGCACTCAATGCATATGGCGTCCCAGAAGGGGAGGTGGGACGTACGACAAGATCGAGGGTTGGGAGGGGCGGGGGGGGGGGGGGGGGGGGATGGGGAGGGGGGAAGGTTAGAAGCCGAATTCAGCCGCACAGGTAGTATAGAATGTAGAATGGATATTGAACGCCTTAATTGATGCCCCTCCCCCGGCCACCTCCATAAGTTTTTAGGCAGCTGCCATCAGGCTGAGGCACAAGTACAGAAGACAGACAGACAGACAAGCAACAGAAGACAGGGAAAGGGCACCGAGACAGGAGATAGACAGGCAGGACAGGGCCAGACACACACACACACACCACACACACACACACTAGACGCACGCATGCGCGCACATTGTACACACACGACAACGTGCGTATGTGCACACACATACACACACTGTGACACACTGATACCCACTTTTTAGAGGCGCGGACAGTATCAACATCACAGTTTCAAATCAATCAACCAAATAAAAATTCATAAGAAAAAAATAAGAAATAGCCCACCTGCTATGACGTAACCAGTCCAGCAGAGACTTTGTCCACAGACGGCAGCTGAGAGCTCCGTGTGCCCGCTTGCTCGTCGTCAAAATACGCCTTTTTCTTCCCTGAGCAAGATATTTTTCTTGTCTTTCATGATGTTCGCAGCGTTGGGGGGGGACACCAAAAAATGGCCACTGTGTTGGGTTTTGTGGGGAGTCCCTACCCCTTTATGATTTTAAGGCCTCAGAAAGTCAACACTCTGCTTTTTGCCTGTAACTTTCGCTTTGCTTTTGGGTCCCCCTTTTTTGCAAGTTCGAGTCGCTATGGAGGGAAATTACTTACCACATTTTGGTGACGGGGGGTCATTTCTTTTTTCTTACAACCGATTTTGCAACAAGCATTTGTGCTGCCGGGACCAGAGATTTGTTTTAACAACCGGACTTTATACACCGATTTTCATAAAACCCTAAAAAATTCTAAGTAATAACAAAGAAGCTTCTGCCGGACCCTGCCTGCCCCTTTCAACACCAGACTTTCAAACCCGGTGTTTTATACACCCGGTCTATACTGATACTGTTAATCTTTGATCCGTTTTTTTCGTTTAACATACGTTTCAAACGTGTGCGTGCATCGCAATCGGGCACCCCTGACCTTTTTAACTCTTTTCTTCCTAAAACCAACTAAAACATAAGAACCTAAATCAAAATAATGCCGGCCCCCCAAATTCCTCCCGTACCCTGCCAGTTTTCACCAGTCCTTCATTTTCTGCCCCAATCCAGCCATTTGCACTAGGATATCTAAAAACATTTTCAGAAACGAAATCTGATCCCATCTAAAATTTCAAAAAACAATGCATTCGACTGCGAATCACCCCTCGCGGCCTCTATTTTCCAACCCCACCCCGACTTCATAATATCCCCTTTTCCCCACTACCATCAAGAATTCTTTCCCAAGCACCGCAGACTCATGTTGGCACATATCAAAACCCCAAATTTCATCCCTGGAATCCCTCACTTTCTTAACATTTAAAACAAAAAACCCACAATCATCATGCCCATACCACTGTTTTCAAGACTCAGACAGTCATCCATACACACAACCAGCTCATTCACAACACTGCTCCAATTAAGCAAGACAAGTTATAAAAATTACAAAACAAACACAAGGAAAACCCGACCATTTAAACCCCCCCCTACACACAACAAAACCCCCTATCACCCATGAGAAACACCGCCACCTTTTTTCGCGCATTCCGAAAAACTGACTCTCACCAATGAAAAAGATCATTCCTGGCAAAAGGCTAAATTTTTTCCCCATTCGGGCCCCCACCAATAAATAAAAAACCACGTTGATTGAAAGTTTTTTAAAAAAATTAAGATGGATGGCTGCCTTGCGGGTGCCTAAGCCCCCCTTCCCAAGGAGCTCAGACATTTTTACCCCCCCTTTTTTCGAACCCACGCTTCGCCGGGCCACCTCTTGACAAATCCACTGAATTAAACCCTTCTACATCAAAAAGTGAAGAAAAAAAATCTCTCAAGTGAAACCCAAACCTGTCCCTTTCCCCAAACCCTCCACGGGGATGAACAAAAACCCCTTTAATCACGAGACAAAGACAAGACATTGCATAAAAAACCAAAAAAAAGGGTGGGCAGTGGTGGTCTGGGACCAACAGCTGTACAAAAAAAAGCCCGACAACTGCAAACACAATTTTTTTCTATACACCCTCACCATAAACCCCCCCCCCAACACCAGAAATCATCTCAACCACATTTTAAACAAGAAATCAAACATAACAATTCCCGAAGACAGCCAAACTCCCATAATGACAGACACCAAACAACCCCCTTCTACCGCCCCTAAAAACACAAAACCAATCCCCCGGCAGACCCTTGTATCGCATGCCCCCCCCTACAAACACATTTCACAGTATTAGACCTCTCCTCCAAACCCCATATTAAAAAGGGCCCCCCCAAAACCTCAAAGACATCAAACCACACCAACATAAAATTCAACAACACAGACCCAAATTTCCCAAACCCCACCTCCCTTACACTTGACGTCGTCTTCTCAAACTTCCACCCCTCAGCTGGGGATTAAAGGCCCCGATTTTTCTTAAAAAAAACAAACCCCCTTAACCAAAAACACCCTCCCACAGTACACGGGTCAGACTTGCAAAATTAGTCCTCACCCTCAAAACTTTAAATTTAAAAACCCCCCCTTTTTCCACAAATCAGGGGTGTTGCTAGGGGAACCAAGATGGGACCACCCTTTTCCTGCCTCTTCGGGGACCCTAGAACACCGCTTACTAATTTTACACAGGCCCTACCCAGAGCTCAAACAAAAGTCATAGATGTGGATGGGAGCCACACCATGCCGAACATACCTCCAAATTTCCTCAACTTTGCACAGACCTTCCATCCATCCATCCAGCTGCCTACCCTTTTCACAGTCGTTAATTTCCTGGACATCACTATCTCCCTAAAAGATGGACTGCTTAAAACCCTCTCTTCAAAAACCCTACGATGCACACCATCCTGGCTACACATTTTCCCCACCCCCAGTCCACAAAAAAATAGCATTCCATTTCTGAATTCCTTTTCGCCAAAGAGACTCCTCACGAAGAAGATTTCACTATACAAGCAGCCAAAAGTCTGATGTTACCAACCGTGGATACCCTTTTTCCGTCACAATGAGCTTCAGCCGCATCGCCAAAATCCAAACATCTATCTGAAAATAAACCCCCAAAAGAAGACAGACCCACTGCCGTCTTCTTTCCATCCCAAAACTCCCATCTGCAGGATCCGAATCTAACTGGCCATGGTGAAAATAAAACCCCCGGCCCCAAAAAAAAAAAAATACAAAAAAAAAAAACCCCCCGGTGACCAAAATAACCCCCAACCAAAACCCCCGGTCTTTCCCCCCAAAACCAACTCAAAACCCCCCACCAAACCAGCCCACCCCTCCCCAAGGGTTTTTAAAAACCATTTTTGCCAACCCCAAATTTTTGGGGGGAAGTCATGTGGGAAATTTTTGGTAGCATCTCGCACCTTTGGGCCCGGGACTCTGCCCCCCGGCCAAATCCCAAACCGGGCCCCAAACCCCCCAAAAAACCCAAAACCTGCACAAACCCTCAAAGAAACTTGGACTTTGCAATCCCAAATTTCAACGGCGCACAAAACCCCCCATTCCAAAAGGGAGTCCACCCCCTCCCGCCCAAAAAAAAAATTTTTTTCCACTCGCACCCACCTGTACCTCCCCTGCCAACCCCACCTCTTTCCTTTTTTTCCCCCCCTTTTCCCTTTCCCAACCCCCCTTCCCTCCCCTTACCCCCCCCCCCCCCCCCCCCCCCCCCCGCCCTAGTAATGATTTGGGGGGGGGGGGGGGGTTTGGGGGTGGGGGGGGGGTGGGGGAAATAAAAAAAAAAACCCAAAACCCCCCCAACACCCACACACACACAACACACCACACACACACCACACACAAAACCCCACACCACCACAACACAAAAAAAACCCCAATTTTAGGGGGGGGGGGGGGGGGGGGGGGGGGGGGGGGGGGGGGGGGGGGGGGGGGGGGGGGGGGGGGGGGGGGGGGGGGGGGGGGGGGGGGGGGGGGGGGGGGGGGGGGGGGGGGGGGGGGGGGGGGGGGGGGGGGGGGGGGGGGGGGGGGTTTTTTTTTTTTTTGGGGGGGGGGGGGGGGGGGGGGTTTTTTTTTTTTTTTTTTTTTTTTTTTTTTTTTTTTTTTTTTTTTTTTATTATTTTTTTTTTTTTTTTTCCTTTTTTATTTTTTTGATTTTTTAAAAAATTTTTGTTTCGTACCCTTTCCAACCCAATTTTTTGAAACAAAAGAAACTTTTAAAACCAACAAGCCCAACCCCCCCCCCCACTTTTCCAAACCCAAACCCCCCAAAACCCAACCCACTCTCCTTTCCCATACCCTAATTACAAAAAATTTTTTTAATTTTTAATTTGTATTTTAAATAAAAAACAAACGAATTCATATTTTTCCAAATTTTCTTAATTTTTTGCCTAACCCAAAAACTAACGAAAACTAAAAATTTGTTTTTTTTTTTGTTTTTTTAAAACCCCAAGCCTAAGATCAAACGCTTGTGTTTTTTTCGGAGTTTTTTCCCTTTCCCCTTTTTTTTTTTAAAAACAACTTAAACCCAGGATCCCCTTTTCCTTCCCCCCCCCAAAAAAAAACCCCTTAATTATTTTAAATAAAAAAATAAAGCTTTGCCAAAACAAAAAAAAACACTCCAAAATTTAAAAAAATTTTTTTAAAAAAAAAGAATGAGGAAAGTAGGTTTTATCCTTTGAAAACGTAAAATTTTAGAAGGGATCAATCAAAAAAAGTTTGTTTTTTTGGATGCGGCCCCTTTGGGTTCCCCAAAAAACCCAAATAAAAATAAGGGGGTAAGGGGAAAAAAAAAAAAAAGCTTTTGTTGTTTTTCAAATCCCAAACCTTTAATTAACGTTAGACTAAAGGATGATGATAAACTCCCTGAAATGCAAAACATCAAAGTAAACAAAGCAGGAGTATTTAAGTTACTGACCAACATCAATGAAAACAAAGCTACTGGTCCCGATGGCGTTCCTGGCAAGCTCTTAAAATTATGTGCCAATGAATTGAGTGAGGTATACCAACTACTTTACCAAGCTTCACTGGACCAGGGAGTAATACCTGATGAGTGGCGAGATGCGAGCATTGTTCCCTTATTCAAAAAGGGTGACAAAACAAAAGCAGAGAACTATAGACCTGTATCTCTTACATCCATATCAGCTAAACTACTTGAACACATAATATATAGTAGCATAATGGACCATCTTGACAAATATGACTTCTTAAATAACGCCCAGCATGGTTTTAGACAGCGAAGGAGTTGTGAGACTCAACTTATAACAACTCTCAATGATTTTAATAACTGTCTTAACAACAGACAGCAAATAGATGCAATTTTATTAGACTTTTCTAAAGCCTTTGATAAGGTTGACCATGAGGGCCTGCTGCTTAAATTAGAACACATCGGCATTGGCGGTTCTTTGCTAAAATGGGCTAGATCATTCCTCGTTGGGAGAACGCAGAAAGTTGTTATGGAAGGGTCGTCATCCCATTGTAAACCAGTCTTGTCAGGTGTACCACAGGGAACTGTTCTGGGGCCCTTGTTTTTCTTAATTTATATAAATGACATAAGTAGAAATCTCTCTCCTGGAACTACTATAAGGCTTTTTGCAGATGACAGCTTAGTATATAGAACAATCAGAAGCAAGAATGATACACGCATTCTACAAGAAGATCTAAACGCTTTACAAGAGTGGGAAAGAACCTGGAAAATGGAATTTCATCCCCAAAAGTGCCAAGTGTTGCGTATATGTAACAAACGCTCACCAATTAGATCAGATTATTCTATCCATAATACTATTCTTAAAGAAACTAATGCTGCAAAATATTTAGGCGTGATTATAGATAGTCGTCTCAAATGGAAAGAACATTACAATTTAGTATGTAAGAAAGCAAATAACATCTTAGCTTTCTCATACAGGAATATCAATGACTGCCCCCAAAAGGTTAAAGACGACTGCTACAAAACACTGCTTAGACCAGTACTGGAATATGGTTGCTCAGTTTGGGATCCTTACCATCTAAAGGACATTGATAACCTCGAAAAGATTCAGAAGAGAGCAGCACGGTTCGTAACAGGGAACCACATCAGAGAAAAGGGGAATACTAGGAAGAACATGAGGAAATTAGAATGGAAACCCTTAGAAGAGAGAAGAGCTTTTATCAAACTTAACATCTTCTTCAAAGGCAGAGCTAAAGCAATTGATATTCCAATGGAACAACTAGTATTGAATAAAAGTAGCACCAGGAGTGGCGGACAATGTTATACCATACCTGCATCAAATATTGACAGCCACTTACATTCTTTTTATCCCAGTTCTGTACGGCTGTGGAACTCACTGCCGGGTGCCATCAAGATTGCCACAAATGCAATCTCATTTAAAAAACAAATTGATTCGACAGTTTTGAGATCTGCATATTGACGATTTTCTATTTTTACTTACCCAGATATTTTATTATTACCTGGGCCTGAATTTGGCCATTGCTTTTAACTTCTTGAATATCGAGTGCGACCCCTTGTTGCCAAATTTGCTCCAGGGGCCAACAGTCTGAGTCGCACTGTTTTATGTTATTTTATTTTACTTTTTAACATGCGCGCTGGTGACCTACTCGTTTTTGAGTGAACCAGTATTTTAGGAAGAAGAAGAAGAAGAAGAAGAGAAGATCGACTGTTGCCCTGTCCCTTCAACAGGTCACACACGTGCAGGCTCTGAAGATCTGACACTGATTTGATCACAAACAAGGGAATGGAAGAAACCCGACATGAGGTCAATGGCAGCCATGGAAATGCCAAAAGCTTTAAAAAAAAACAAAAAAACACAACAACAAATAACAGCAGCCACACACAAACACACAGACACAAATACAGACACACACACTCACGCTCACGCACACACATACACACGCGCGCGCACACGCACGCATACACACGCACGCACGCACACACGCGCACATGCACGCACGCGCGTGCACACACACACACACACACACACACACACACACACACACACACACACACACACACACACACACACTGGTAGAACTTTGTGTCCGAAAGACTTATTTCTCCATTTACCACTTCAATATAGGCCTACCTATTGAAGACCTATTGAACTGATCATAAGAGACAACAACAACAAGAACAACGGCAATAACAAAATCGAATGATGCACCGTAATCTGTGTTGAAACTCTGCACCAACAAATAAGAGGCAAATAAAGAGCAAATGATATACAATAATTATGATCTGTATTTGAATTCTTGAACAGAGTTTAACTAATCTCCTATGTGACTGACGCAGAGCCAGAACAAGGTTTTTGGGTTTGTTTTTTTTTTTCCAAAAGGAGCAATATGCCTGGACACACAAGGATGGACTTGATTTTCTGGAATGAGGATAGCCACAGAGATGCAGTTGATGTACCCTTGTGCTGTTCCTCATTCCTTTTAGAGGACCTTCGGGCCTGTTAGAATACATTTTCCGGACTCTGACGAGCGCTCAAAACCAGGACGGACGTGTTTTCGGGTTCTGTCCGTAGAGTGTAAATACATTGTTGATAACTGTAGAGTGTAAATACATTGTTGATAACTGTAGAGTGTAAATACATTGTTGATAACTGCATATTTTTTTTACTTGTTTCCTTCATTGTTTGTATTTGATTTTTGTTTTCTAGTATTTCATTTTAAGTGAAATAAAAAAATAAAAAAATCGAGGCTTCTCATGGCTGGTTTAACCAGTTGAAAGCAGCGAGGCGAGCACAGGACAATATGATTTACTTCGTGTGATTTATTTTCTGTGGTGTTTTGTGTCATTTGAATGACTACTTCAACGATTTATTTTTTCTAACTATTTTTAAAGTGATTATCATGTAGAAACTGCAGAGGGAATAGAAGCTAGAAAGAGCAAACGATGCTAAAGTCAAGTCACTTGAAAAATATTTTCCTTGATATCTACGATCATGTCAAGTACTGTAAGTAGATATTTCACTGCCAAGTCAAAAAGTAACGAAAAAGGTAACAAGCGGAAACCCTCCTCCACGTCTTCTGCTAGTGACTCAGGACCCCGCCCTTCGGCAGACGGTGGGAAATGAAAGCTGTGCAAAGAAGAAACAAAAAACAGGCCCGTAGGAAATTCGGTGGGAAAATATGGGGTAAATTTAAAAATGCTTTTCGGGAAAATTTAAAAATTTCCAAATTTTTGTAAACATGCAAAACCAAAGGGTTTTTCATGGGGGAAAGAAAAGGGCCCTGAAATCGAGCCCTTTAAAAACTGAAAAATTTGGGACCCGGACTAACAAAGCCCAGTTAAGCGTTTGTTTGGACCCCGGGGTTGAAAGTGGGTTTTGACTTGGCAAAAAAAAAAAACGACCCAACTTACATCAGAAAAAATACACTCAAAAAAGGAAAACAGAAAACCCTGAAGGGTGTGTTGAGGGTTTGAAAAAAATGAATTCCCGCTTTTAAAAAAAAAAAAAAAAGAATACGGGGAAACAGCCCGGCAGACAGTGGGAACGTGCGTGTGGTTTGGCATCCAGGGGGAGAGGAGAAAAAAAGAGAAAAGGGGAGGGGGGGAAAAACTTGGGGAAAATTTTTTTTTAAATGGGTTAACAAAAGCTTGGTTTTTTTAAACGGTGTCTTCAGCTGATGGGGCCTTTTGCGCCCCGGGCCGCAGGAAAAGAGGGGTGGGGAATGGAAAAAAAAAAGCCCCCCTTTCACCCTTTGGTTTTAAATTTCCCAGGCGTAAAAGCGCCCCCTCAGTGCGGGTCAAAACCCGGCTTTTAAACTGGGGGGAACGGACTGTCCCCCGAAAAAACTACCAGTTGTTGAAAAGGGTTCGAATCATTCTGCCACAATGTCCACTTGGTCTTTCCCAAAGGGGAAAAAAATTTTAGCAAAAGTTGAAAAAAAATTTTTTAAAATTATAAAAGGGGATTTGGGAAATTGGATGTGGATGTCATTAAAAGGGAATAAAGTGTAATAAAAAACAAACAAACAAGGGGGGTGTTTTTCTTTTTCTTTTTCTTTTTCTCAAGTTGGTAGGGTTTCCTTTGGATTTTTTCCCTTTTTTCATTGTGTTTTTTTTTTTTCCTCTTTCTTCTTTTTTTCCCCCATCCCCTTTTGTGTGTTTTTCCCTTTTGCCAGTTTTGGGCTCCCCCATTTTGTTGATGTTCTGGGGGTGTTTATTGTTTCCCCCCCCCCCCCCCCTTCTTTCTATCTCCCTCTGTGTGTGTGGTTTTGTTTTGTTTTTTTGTGGGTGTGTGTGTGTGTGGGGGGCGCCCCCGGCGCGTGTGTGTTTTCGGGGGGAAACTGGGTAAATGGTGCGAGGGGGGAACGCATCCACCTACCCTTTTTACCCAAAAAGGTTGGGGGCCCCCTTAGGGTGAGGGGGAAGAAAGGGGAAAATTTTTCCCAAAAAGGTTTTTTTGGAAATTAAAAAAATTTTTTTGCGTGTGTTTTTTTTGGGGTGGGTTGGGAGCCGTTGGGGCCGTTTAATTGGGGTGGCGAGGGGTGGATAAAAATTGAACCCCTTTTTTTCTCATTCTTTTTTAAATTTGGTTTTTAGTGATCAAAATCATTTTTTTTGTGTTTGTTTTTTCCTTTGGGTTTTTAAATGATAAAAAATTCATTTTGTGTGTTTGTTTTTCCCAAAAGTATTATTATGAGGGGATGATTTTTTTGGGCGGTCCTCCAGCCCTCTTCCGACCCCTCCTCCCCCCCTTTTTTGGCCCTTTCCCCGTCCTCCCCCCCCTTTGTTCCCATGCTTCCCTACCCTGTTCAAACCCTTGCCCTTTTGTCTTTTCCAAAACAGGTCATGGATCCCCCTCCTTTTTTTTCTTTTTTTTTTGTATTTTTTTTTTCTTTCTTTTTTTTTTTTTTTGCCCTTTTTTTTTTCTTCCTTTTCTTTTCTTTTTAAAATTTTGGTTAAAAAAAAATTTCTGTGAATTTTGCTGGGGGCCCAGTTTTCGCGCAGAATTTAAAAAAAAATGTAAAGGAAGGGGCCCCGGGGTTTTTTTAAACCGGGTCTAAAAAAGTTTCTTTTGATTTTGGGGTTGGGGTGGGGTAGGGGGGGGGGGGGGGGGGGGGGGGCCTGCCGGGGGGGGGGGAAAAGGGGGGGGGCGGGGGGGGGGGGGGGGGGGGGGGGGGGGGGGGGGTTTCGGTTTTTTTCCCCCTTCTTCTGAGTTTTTGATTTGTTTTTCGTCTGAGGGAAAGTGGCTTTCATGTAAAATCTTGCATTCGGATTTCTTCTGTTACCATCAGATTGTCGTCGTTGTGGGGGGAAAGGGGGTTTGGAGGGGGGGGCCGAGGGAAAACCCTTTTGTTTTATTATTTATTCATTTGTTGTTTTTCTTTCCTATAGGAAAAAAAACCCAAGGGAGGGTTTAGGGTTTGGAAAAAAATTCCCCCCCCGAGTTTCCGCCCCCCCCCTTTTTCACCTCTGTGTGTGTTTGGGGTGTGTTGTGTGTGTTTGTGTTTTTTGGTGTGTGTTGTGTGTGTGTGTGTTTTGGGGCGCGGGGCCCCCCCGCTTTGGTGGGGTTTGTGTGTATGAGTATGATTTGTGTGTGGTGTTGTGTTGGGGGTTTTGTTTTTGTGTGTTTGGGGTGGGGTGTGTTTTTGGGGGTGTTGTGCGAGTGTTGGGTTTTTGTGTGTGTTTTGTGTGTGTGTGTGGTGTTTTTTTGTGTGTGTGTGTTTTGAACGTTTAATTTTAATTGCCCTCAACTACTGCATGATTTTTTCCCTTTTTTTATCTTTTTTTATTCATTTTTGTTTTTGATGTTGCTGTAATGGGGGCAAAATGTATTGTTTTCATGCTAATTATCCCCCCAAACCCCTTTTTTCCCCTTCTTGCTTTTTTTCCCTCCTCCCTCTTTTCTTTTTTTTTTTTTTTCCTTTTTTTTTTCCTTTTTTTCCAAAATTTTTGGGGAACAAAAAATTTGTGAAAATTTGCCTTTTTTGGCCCAGGTTTTTTTTGGCGCGACCTTGGAACTGTTTGAATGTTTTGGGAAAACCTTGGTTTTTGTCTTGGGGAAATTTTTTTTGATTTTGGGTGGGGGGGGGGGGGGGGCGGGGGGCCCCGGGGGGGGGTGGGGGGGGCCTGTGAGGAATTCAAAAGGGCCGGGGTGGGAGGGGGGGGGAGGGGGGGGGGGGGGGGGGGGGGGGGCGAAGGAGAGGAATCTTTTTTTTTATTCTTTTATTTTTTTTTTTGATTTGTTATTAGGGAAAGCAGTACTTTTGGGATGGTATGGTGGGAAATTTCCCCTCCCACCTTTGCGCCCCGCTTTTCATTGCAAGTGTTTTGTGTTTTAAGTGTGTGTGTGTGTGTGTGTGTGGTGTTTTGGTGTGTGTGTTTTTTGTGTGTTTTGTGTGTGTGTGTGTGAGAGAGGGGAGAGAGAGAGAGGAAAAGGGGGAGAGGGGAGGGGGAGAGAAAAAGGGGGAGAGGGGGATGGGAGGGGGAGAGGAGAGAGGGAAGGGGGGGGTGTGTTGTGTGTGTTTTGTCGTTGTGGGGAGGAGGAGGGGAGAGAGATAGAGAAAAGGGGGAAAAAGGGAGAAAAAGGGGAGGGGAGGAGGGGGAGGGGAAAATGAGGGGGAGAGGAGGGGGGGTGGGGGGGGGGTTTTGTGTGCGTGGTGCGTGCGTGCTTTCCTTTGCGGGGCGTTGCGTGGGGGTGGGGTGTTTTTTGGGGGTGTGCTGTCTTTATCCTCGATCAAGCCTTTTTTGGGCCCCCCTATTTTTCCCTTTTTTCACTTTTGTCTATTTTTCCCTGGGTGGGTTTCCCTTTTTGACAGAAGAAGAAAATTTGGGACACTTACAATGAAAATTTAAATTTTGCTGCATGTTTTAACTTTTTACCAGTGTTTATTTGGCCACCCCCAAAGAGGGAAATGAAAAGAAGAATTTTTTCATTTTGGGGATTGAAATTTGAGCCATGTGGTCTTTAATCCAAACAAAAAGGAAAGGGCCCCCATGGATAGACCCCCTTCATTTTAAATTTTTTTTTATTGATCGCAAAAGGATGGGTTTTCGGTTAAACATTAATTTTATTGGTGATGTTTAAAATGAAAGGTTGATGGATATTGGGTTTTAATTCCCCCTGTCTGACTTGGGGTTTTGGGGGCCCGTTCTTTGGTGGGTTTTTTTTTTTGCTTGTTTGTTTGTTTGTTTGTTTGTTTTTTTTTTTTTTTTTTTTTTTAATAGATTATCGATTTGGGCCCCTTGTGCACTCTATATAATGTTTTAAATTTACAGATGATTGGTTGAAATTTGGGGAGGCCCTTAAAGGTTTTCGCTTTTTTTTTTTTTAATGTGTAATATAAGTGTTAAAACAATTGAGCGTTTTTAAAAGGTTCATTAAGGCAAAGCATTTAAAAGAATTTTGGGACTTTTTCTTCATAGCTCATTTTTCGGCCTTATTCATCTGAAAAAGAAGGGTAATTCGTTGGGGGAATACAGTTTTAAACTGCCTTTCGTTTACTTTTTGTATTAAATTTTTGCGTGCTCAGCCAATTTTTATTGTTGTGGGGAAAGGAAAGTTTTTTTTTTTTGCACCCTCCATTTTCCTTCTTTTTTTTTTTTTTTTTTTTTTTTATTTTTTTTTTTTTTTTTAAACCCTTTTTTTTTTTTCTAATACCCCTTTTTTATGTGTTTCCCCCCCCCCCTCATTTTTGGGCCCCTTCCCCCCCCCCAAAATTTTAAATTTTTCCTTTTCCCGCGGGAAAAAAGATCCCCTCCGACAGGGGAAAATTTCTTTTATTGGTTTGAAAACTCTCCTTTCTTGAAAAATTGGGGATTTTCTTCCCTTGGGGAGAATTGGTGGGTACTGTTACTAGGTTTTGTCCTTCACGCCCCGGGGAGTAGTCCCCGAGTGCATACACGCCCAATTTTCCCCCTTCCCGGCTTTTTCCCGCCCCCCCTCGTCATTTTCAGTTCCCCCCTTTCCCCCACCCCCTACCCCCCCCCCCCCCCCCCCCCCCCCCCCCCCCCCCACCCCCCCCCCCCCCCCCCCCCCCCCCCCCCCCCCCCCCCCCCCCCCCCCCCCCCCCCCCCCCCCCCCCCCCCCCCCAAAATCCCAAATACCTCTTTCCTCCGGGGGTTTTTTGGTAGGATTTTTCTGTTGGGGGCCCGACCCAAAAAAAAAAAAAAAGAAAGGGAAAAAAAAACAAATTTTTAAACCGCCCGGGGGTTCCCGATTGCGGAACTTAACCGGTAAGGTTTTTTGGGTTTTTTGATTTACTTAAAATTTTTTTTTTTTTTGTGTTTGGGGTTTTTGTCAATTTTTACCATTTGTCTGTTTAATTTTTTTTTTTTTTTTTTTTTTTTATAGTAGTAACTTTTCATTTAAAGTTATTTCCTATTGTTTTTGGGTTTTATAAGTGCTCCCTGTCCGTTTGGTCACCCATGGCACCAAAAAAAGGAAAGTTTTACCCCTTTTTGGTTTTTTTTTTTGTTTCTTCGTATAATTTAAATTTTCATTTGGCCCCAGTTCCAAAATGGGATCTTTGACAACTATGTTCATTAATTTTAGGGGAAAAAAACAAAAGGAAAAAATGCAAAAATATAAAGGGTAGCCCGAAATTTGTCTCTTAACTGAGGGGCCTTTTGGGGAATTTTTGGGAAAAAAAAGGGATGTGGGTTTTAAAAATTTTAGACAAAAGCAATACTCAGGTAAATTTTTTGCAGGATACGCATTTTTTCGAAGAAATTCGACGCCAGATACGAGTGGGGAAAGGGGGTTTTAAGTGTGTGCTTTCTTTAAAAAAAGAGTCAAGGGGAGTAGGGTATTTTTTTCAACAATAATTTTTGTTTAAATAGGAAAACAATCCCGGAACAAAGGAAAAATATTTTTATTGTCCTTTTGGGAATTTCGTTTGGGGAAAAAAAGTTTTAAAAATTTGTGAATATTTTTTGGCCCGAATAGAGGGCATCCGGGTTTTTTTCAGGGGTTTTCCAAAAAAAAATTTGGGGAACCCTTGGGCTTCAAATATTATTAAAGGGTGGGCTGGAATTTTGGGTTTTTACCCAAACTTTAAAATTAGAAAACTATAAAAATATTAAAAAACGCCCAAACCGGGAAGGGGTTGAAGTTTAAATTTAAATGATGTCTAAATTTGGCTTGTAGGAAAATGGAGGGGTTTTAACCCCGAAGTTTTTCAGTACATTTGGGGAAGGTCAAAACCAAATGCAAAGGCCTTTGGGTATCTAATTGCTTCTGAAAGATTAAGGGGAAAGTAAATAACTCTGAAAATTTTTTTTGGATTTCCGGGAGTGGGCCATTTCGCTGGTTACGTTGAAATTTTCCCTTTTAAACAGGTTTTGAAAAAAAAAAAAAGTCTTTTGGAAAAATTTAATTCAACATTATTAAAAAATTTACATTTTGTTCAGTCAATAAAAAATACAAAAAGGAATGTTAAAAGCAAAATGCAGCTGTTTTCATATGAGAGAGGGAAAAATTTTTAAAAAGATGGGCCCAAAAGATCAAATTCAGTTTGTAAATTTTGATCAGCTTTTTTGTTTCGCTTGGTTTATGGAAAATTTGACCCCCAAAAAAATGAATCAGTAAAGTAAGAAAAAAGAGCTGGAAAAAAAGGGGGTTTTTTTGAACAAACCTTTGAAAAAGAAAAAAAAACAGTCCCTTGAGAAAAAAAATCTGCATTTTTGAACGGGAAACAGGGTAAAAAACGGCCCCCAAATGAAAAAAAAAACCCCGTTGGCCGGGAAAATTTTTGGAAAAACAAAAAAGGAAAAAAATTCTGCTGAGATCAAAAAAGGTTAAAGGGTGGGAAATTTCAAGGGGAGAAATAAATAAATTTTTTGTTCTTTTTGAAAACAGAAAAATTTTGTGAGTTGGGAGAAAGTTTTAAAAAAATTTTTGAAGGACGACGGAAAATGTTTTTTCAGAAACCATGAAATTTTAGAAAAAAAATCAAAAATTTTTTTTAAGAACTTTATTTTTTAAAGGGAAAGTGAATCAAAGCTATCAATCGGGATAAATTTTTTAAAAAAAAGTACCCCAAAAATTTAAAAAAATCGGAAAAAAGAAACTTAGGGGATTTATAACAAAAGAAGAAAACAAAGAAGATTAAGAATATGAAAAATGATTAAAAGTTTCCCCGGCCCCAGGTGGGAAAATTTTCGGTTTTAAAAAATTTTTTTAAAAATTTTTTTGGAAACAAATTTGGGGAATTTTTTTTACTGTTCTTTTTTTTAAAAAAGGGGGAGTTTTTTTTTAAAGGGGAAAAAGTCAATAAAACAAAGGGGGAAGGGGAAGCCCTCGTAAATAGTTTTGTTTACCCCAAGGGGAGACAAAATCTTTGGGAAATTTCAAAATTGGAGGGGCCAAATTTTAGGGGTTTAAAAATAACTTAAAAAAAGGATCAACATGTATAGCAACAGAATCAAAACCCGTTTTTTCCCAAAATAATACACCCAAAAAATCAGACGGGATTTATATCGGGAGGGATATTGGGGATTAACTTGAGAATTTTGTATGATTGTATATTTTTGGATCAAAAAAAATATACAAGGCTACTAGTTTCCATGATTTTGAAAAAAAGGTTTTTTTATTCAGTTAAATGGAATTACTTTGGGAAAAGCCAATTAAAAAGCTTTGGTTTTTGGTGAGGATATTTGTTTAAAAGGGATTTAGTCCCTTTTTTTAAAAATTTTTAAAAAAACAGAAAATTTTTAAAGGCCCCAAAATTTTTTTGAAAATTTTCCCGTTTTAAAAAAGGGGGGGGTTTTTCGTTTAAAAGGGGTCCCCCTTTTCTTAAACTATTTTTATTATGTGTTTTGAGGGTTTTAGCATGCCCAAAAACAGAAACGATGGGGAAAATTTAAAGGGAAAAAAAATTTTCAGAAACAGAGGGTCCCAAAATTTAAACCCGTTTGCAGGGCGATTCCCTTTTTACTCTACAAGGAGATTAAAAAAAACTTACGAAAAACTTTTGAGTCTTTATCAGAATTTGAAAATATTTTTTTGGGGTTTTAAAATTAAAATTTTGAAAAAAAACCTGTAAATTTTTTAGGGTTAGGACAGAAAATTTGGACTCGGGAAAAAAGTTTTAAAATAGTGAAAAAAAGAAAAAAAAAATGTGGGGAAACCAGAAAGTTCAAAATTTTGGAATTGGTTTTTCAAAATGACCTTTCAAAATTTATGAGCTTTAAAATAAAGACAAAATTTTTTGGGGAAATGAAAAAGGGTTTTTCAAAATTTGGTCCAAGGAAAAGTGCACACCATTAGGGAAGGGGTTGCAAATCCCCGAAATCTCTTTTTTGTCAAAATTGTATATTGTGGGGTTTTTTGCTTCCAAACCTCCCGTGGGCGTTATTAAAAAACCCAAATTTCAAAGCATTTTGGGGTTTTGGGGTTTTTTCTGGGGGATGGGAAAAAAAAACCTGACAAAATTTTAACGGGAAAAAATTTCATTAAATGATATTGAAAAAGGGGGGGGCCCTAAAAGGGAAAACCAAATATTTAAGCTTTTATGCAAGCACGAAATTGTCCTGGATAAGGAAAATTTTAGTTTAAAAAATGATTTTAAAGTGGGGGAAGGACCCTTTTTGTAAAAAAATTTTCCAGAGGTTAAAAAAATTAAAAATATTTTGGAATCAAAGGGGGTTCTTGTATAGTAAATTGGAACAAGTTTTGGGGGAAAAACCCCACGTTTTTTTAAATTTTTATTTGAACAAAAATCGAAAACATTCTGTAGATTTAGATAAACCAAAAAAAAAAAAAAAAAAAATTTTTTTCAGAAAAAGTCTTTTTTTAAAGAAAAATTCAAAGTTTGCCCAAACCCTTTTTTTTTAAAAAAAACCCCTGGGCAAAAACGGGGGGAAAGGGTTTTTTTACTAAGGGGGGGTATGATTGCCCAAAAAAGGCAACTTTTTGTTATGAAGCCTTTTTAAAAAAAGGTGGGGGGAAATCATTTAAATCCTTTTTAACCCCTATTTTTTGGGTGTTGTTTGTCCTTTTCAGGTAAAAGGAAAAATTTTCAAGGAAAAGTAAAAAAAAAAAATTTGAAAATAAATTTTCAAGAATGAAAAATTTTAAGTTATTGGGAAAAATTTTTAAAAAAGTTCCCAAAAAGGAGCTAAAAGGGTTTCCTTTTAACTTTCTTTTCGAAAAAGTTTGTGTACTTAAAATTTAAATTTTTTCGGTTTAAAATTGGGGAAAATAAGTTTAAAAACCGCAAAAATAGGTAGATTGGGGGAAAAAAAATATTGAAAAATGCGGGGAAAAATTTAAAAGAAATAAAATTAAGGGGGGTTCCCAATTTAAAAAAATTTTTATTTGAATTTTTGGGATCCAATTTTTCATACTAAACAGAATGGGTTTGAGGGGGGTGCGAAAGTGCGTTTTTGTCAAATTGAAAAGAGATAGTATACATCATATTTTTTGGTATGCACTACTTCCCCAAGAATTTGGAAAAAAATTTGAAAACACCTGAAAACAAAAAAAGTGGGGAAAAAAGTATCAGTTGTCATTTAAAAGTTGAGCGGGGTTTTGGGTTTTGGGAAAAGGAAAAGGAAAACACGAAAACAGGGCCAAAAAATTTGAAACTCATTTTTTTGTGGGCGAAATATTTTGGGTTTTTCACTTGCAGAATTTTTTAGTGTTAAACCCAGATTGTCAGGGGTTTTTAAAATTTTAAACCCTTTAAACATCGATACAAAATAGAAAAAGTATGCACATATGGGCCGAAAATTTGGGTTTTCCCGCTTTTTTTAAAAAAATTTGGGTCCCTTTCCCTTTTCTATGGAAAAAACTATAACAGTCTTTCATTGTTGACATGAACCTTGTAAAATGGGTTTAAAAACACACCTACCCCCCAAAAAAAAAAAAAAAAAAAAAAAAAACGTGTCCTGTTTAAAGGATCGAAAACAAAGCCCTGAAATTTGAGCGAGCAATACTTTGGAACATGAAAAGGTTTTTGTTTTGTTTTGCTTCTTTTTTATTTTTTTTTCCCCATCCCCCCATGCCCGGGGCACCAGCACCCACCCTTTTTGGGGTGTGGTTTTGGGGGCTATTGGTTCCCTCCCCCTTTTTCGTTTTTTTAATTTTTTTTTATTTTTTTTGCCTTTGTTTTAAAAAATTTTTAATTGGTATATACCCCTTTCGCTTTTTAATATTTTTATTTAATAAAAAATTTATTTTGGGTTTTTAATAAGTTTACATTGTAAACCCGGGAAAAATTTTGACCTTTGAAATATGGGCACCTTTTTTTTGATCTTGACAGCACTAGGGTTTAAACATTGTATGTAAAAAGTTTTTGGAAAGAACTTTTGTTTTTGAATGGAAAAAATAACCTCAGTGCTTTTGGGGGGGGGGGGGGGGGGGGGGGGGGGGGGGGAATTCCCCCCCGTCCCCCAAAACCCCCGAGTTTTTCGTGCAAAGATTTTGCCGCAGTGAGACGAACTCCCGAAAAGGGGGAACGGGGAGCAGCCCAAGACTGACCGTAAAAAGTGTGTGTTTTTTTGTTTGATGAAGGATGTGTTGCGCTCGGTAAAAATGTTTGTTAGGTGAAAAGGTTATGTGAAATGGTTTTGACAGAAAAAAGGTTTTTCCATCCCTCAAAGAGAAAGGGTAAGAGGGAATCAAAACCCAAAAATTTTAAAAATTTAAAAAATTAGATGATATTGATCAAGCTTTTTTTTTGAACCGACTAACATAAACCCCTAAAGTTGTGACAAAATAAAATTTCAGCAAATTAAAAATTAAAAATAAAGGAAAAATTTTTCAGCCCGAAAGGGTGCACCAAATTTTGGAAAAAAAAACTTAACCCCCCCTCCAAAAGTTTCCCCCGGATATTAATCTTTAAAAAATCTTATCGATAAGCCGAAATTTAAAAAAGGGCATCATGTTCGATTTGATGGTCGAATTTAAAAAATGGGCTGCGTCGACCCGACCAATGACAGGCATTAAAGAAGGGGCAAAAAAGCCGTTTTGGGGTTGATGAAAAAAATCTCGCCCCAAAACTGAAACTGAATTGAAAAAAAAAACCCCCGGGCAATGCTATTTAAAGGTCATGAAACGCAACGGGCCTGTGGGGGAAAAAGTGTCGGGCCCACAGAAAAAATTAGGCCTTATGTTTTAGAGGGGAGTTTACCATGGGGGGGGGGGGGGGGGGGGGGGGGGGGGGGGGGGGGGGAAAGACGACCGTTCCAGTAGCAAACAGCGAAAAAGAAAGACAGCGAAAGAAAAAGCAGCGAAGAGACATCGTTGACCGTGAGGCAGATAGCATGACTTTTCAAGATGTACTGGAGGATATTTTCTTAATTTAGCAACCAAAGATGACATTAAAGAGCTTGGAGATGAGATGAACAAAGTTACAACAAGGCTAGATTCCAGGATGGATATACTGGAGAGTGATTATGGGTATGAAGTTTAACCCCAGCAAGTGTTATATCCTTAGTATACAGCAGTCTACCAGCTACATTTACTCCCTATGTAACACCCCACTTCAGTATGTCCACCCCCTTCAGTATGGCCATACAAACCCCTACCTTGGTATCCAACTCTCTGATGACCTGAAATGGAGCACCCACATTGCCCACACCTGCAAGAAAGCACACAGCACCCATGGCTTTCTCAGGAGAAACCTGTGCTTCTGCCCCTGCAATGCAAGAAGAATGCCTATAGATCTATCACTCATCAGACCAGTCTACGAGTATCCATGGCTCCATCATTTGGAGTCCTTACCTCAAACAAGACATTGACAAACTCGAAAGTGTGCAGCGCCTATCCGCACGGTTCATAACCAGCGATTACAATTCCAGAACACCAGGCTCCATCACCAAGATGCTTCACACTCTGCAACTGCAAACACTCGAACAGCGCAGACATGATATATGCCTCATCTTCCTTTACAGGGTGGTTGAGGGATTGGTCCCGGCCATACCATCTGCTGAATATCTTATTCCACACAAACCAGGAGGACTCATAAGGCACGAACATCTGATAACTACTATATATACCAGCAGTGCGATCTCTGACTGTATTAGAAACAACACAAGAACATTTTAAATCAGCAGATGCCAGACAGAGCAGTTCAAACAGTCATTTTTCGTTAGTGCAGTCAGAGACTGGAACCACCTTGAAGAAAATATTGCAAGGGCACCATCCATAGAAATTTTCAAAAAACTGATTACATCACAACAGCAAGCTAACCAGACTGCGCACACCCCGACCCGTTGTGATAATGCCCTAAGATGTGGCCACAGCGACGTAACATTAACAATCAGATTCAGATTCAGATTTGTTCAACTGAAAGAATGAAAGAGTTTGCACTCGGAGGTGGGAAGAGAACAGAATTGGTCTATTTCATCAATGTGTAAGAGACGATAAATACATTGAAAAATGAGAGCTAAATGATCAAGAACAGCACGGACGTCAATTCTGTGTGAGGGTATACGACACAGGGGTGTAGGCTTCATGAGACATTTGAGGACCGTGTGAATACGAGCATAGATCATATCTTCACTAAAGAAATAGGGGTAGAACTGTCATCAAAGGACATCGAAATAGCTCATTGGATCGGCAGGCCCAGAGGAATCAGACCACGACCACACCATTGTGGCACGTTTCTTTTTTTTTAAAAGACTGAGGAGGGGGGTGGGGGGAGTCTGGCAGACAGAAGGAAATTAAAACAGTCGGGTGTGTTGGTGAGTAAGAACCTCACCCAATCAACTAAAATTCCTCAAGAAGGTGATGGAACATTCAGCCACTATGGGGGGGGGGGGGGGGGGGGGGGGGGGGGGGAAGACGACCGTTCCAGTAGCAAACAGCGAAAAAGAACGACAGCGAAAGAAAAAGCAGCGAAGAGACATCGTTGACCGTGAGGAAGATAGCATGACTTTTCAAGATGTACTGGAGGATATTTTCTTAATTTAGCAACCAAAGATGACATTAAAGAGCTTGGAGATGAGATGAACAAAGTTACAACAAGGCTAGATTCCAGGATGGATATACTGGAGAGTGATTATGGGTATGAAGTTTAACCCCAGCAAGTGTTATATCCTTAGTATACAGCAGTCTACCAGCAGGCCAGAGGAATCAGACCACGACCACACCCATTGTGGCACGTTTCTTTTTTTTTAAAAGATGAGGAGGGGGGTGGGGGGAGTCCTGGCAGACAGAAGGAAATTAAAACAGTCGGGTGTGTTGGTGAGTAAGAACCTCACCCAGCTCAACTAAAATTCCTCAAGAAGGTGATGGAACATTCAGCCACTATGGCTGTGTGGTCGTCGAACAGCAAAATTCTGGCCAAAATAAAGAATGGACAACCCTGAAACTGGACATTGACCTGAAAATTGATGATGTGCTGTCAAGAGCTACGTGACATTGATCAACCTGGTTTGACAACGGATATATGTGAGTAACAGTCTCTTTCTCTCTCTCTGTCTCTGTCACCCCACACACCTCTGCCCCTTATATTTTGCTTGAGGTGTGTGTACAGGAGGGTGAGAGGTTTTTCTCCCCCCTTCCCATGTGTATACACAGGTTTTTTTAGTTATACCCTTTTTACTGTATTTTTTGTTGCTGGTCTTTATTGAAAACAGACAGTTACTAGTGTTAGAAGTTTACTGGCTAGACCCATCAGGCCATCACAGAGAACTGTTGTGCATGTCTTGCATTCATGAGAGAGGATGGGTGATAGTGGGAGGGGGGGGGGGGGGGCATTTCTTTTCAGTATTAAATTGAACCTTGGGCCAGTGCCAGCCTATCAGAATAATGATACGGAGCTTTATGAATTTTATGATGGCTCTTTGTGCTGGAGGTGTGTGTGTGTGCATGTGCACATGTGTGTATGAAGCCTGATGGAGAGATGGCGATGAGGTTTCCTTTCATATCCCCTTTCACTGTTTCAGTGTAGGAGGGTTTTTGTTTTTTTCTCTATCCATGCCAGAAAGGAAAGGAGACTGATGTCTGGGAGTGGGCATCTTTCCTTGTGGTCATGTCAGACTTAACCTCCTTCCTTAACATCTTTTTCTTCCTGTATGGTCATCACGGCTGGTTTGTGTGGATGTACATATGGTGTTAAACTCTTTACGGTGTTATTTAGTTTCACATTATTTTTGGTGTTGTTGATATGTATCAGTACTATCGCCTTTTTGAGGTTTTGTTGATCAGATGAAAATTTGTCAAACACATGTTCCATGTTCTATGGAGATTTTTTCCATCACGCTTTGGATTAAATGTCTTTTTTTTAAAACTGTGGATGGCGCAGTGAGGCAGAGGATTGGTGTGTGTGTGTGTGTGTGTGTGTGTGTGTGTGTGTGTGTGTGTGTGTGTGTGTGTGTGTGTTGTGTGTGTGTGCGTGCGTGCGTGTGTGTGTGTGTGTGTGTGTGTTTGTGTTAAGCCTGATGCTGAGATTTCCTTTAGAGTTTAGTGCTCCCTTTTACTGTAGTTTTGGTGTAGGAGATTTTTTTTCCTCTCAAACTATCATGCAAGAAGGGAGGGGTGACTTTGATGTGTGGGAGTGGGTATCTTTCCTTGTCATGTTGTAGTTCTAACATAACCGTTTAGAACATCAGAACTTATTTGTCAGTGACAGAAGACGCTTTCATCTCCCCAAGACTTACTTATAAATGGAAAGACATGTACTGTGCAAAGCTGTGTGCCATGTATGTGGCACCATTCTGCTTACCGCGTTAGCGTTCATAATGGTAATAAGAAGAAAAAATTGTTGTGGCCATAATGCATTGCCTTCTCAACCACTCCCCTAGCTCTTCCCCCTCCCCCACTCCCTCCTTAATATCTTTTTCTTTCTATTATATATTGGCCGGTTTGTGTGGATGTACATACTGGCTATATTAAACTTTTTATGGTGTCATTGATTTCTCATTGTTTTTGGTGGTGTTGATGTGTATCACCTACAGATGGTTTCACATTTTTTCCCATGATGTTATATATATATACAGGTGTCACCTTCTTGATCAATGCTTTTTATCATCAGATGAGAATTCGTCTTTCTTTCTTTTGCGTTCCCGGCCATGCTTGCTATATTCTCAATCCAGTTAGTAAGGTGAAGTCAACAGTCTGCCGCAGAGACCTCACCAGTCCCCACAACTTCTCCTGGACCTCGGCCAGAATGGGCCACGTCTGGCCTCTCAAGGCTTCAGTGGAGCTTGGCAGGACTTTTAGATGTGGGTAGGACTTTGGGAGCCTGTGCCAGAAGGGCACTGATCAGTATGAGACTGAGAGAGTTTGAGATGCGAGAGATGGGAGAGGATCTGGCAGAGTCTGTTAGCAGTCTAAAGGTGGTAATGTGAGCTGCTCTGTCAAGTTGGTGGATGCTGTCCTCTTCAGTCCAATATCCAGACATTTGCGCCATGCTCTTTTGAAGTTGTTCGTGAGGATGGTTTTAGCTTCATTGTAGGGACATTGGATGCCCTGACTGTTCCTGCCTGCTGCCGATCTTGGACAGACGGTCGGCCTCTTCGTTCCCTCCAATGCCACAGTGAGAAGGGATCGACTCCAAGACAATAGTAGTTCTCTGTTGGAGGAGACTGAGTTCTCTGATGGCTCTGATTATTTGCTGCCCTCCTAGTGTCTGGAGGCTTTCAGGATGGATTCACCGTCTATCAGAAAAAACTGGTTAAGGGTGTGGGCAGCAAGGAGTAGGGGAATATGTTTTCCTGGTTAAGGGTTGTGGGCAGCAAGGAGTAGGGCACAGGCTTCACTACAGTAGGTTGTGGAACATGTGCCTGTGGCCACAGACTTTCTGAAGGATCTGCCATCTGGGAACGTGATGAAAACTCCACCTCCATCATTTTTCATAGCATTTTCTGCTGACCCATCCGTGTATGCTGTAGCCCAGGTGATAGGTTGGTAAGAGGTGTTGAAGAGTTTGATGTGCCCGAGACTTGAGTTCCTCTGCTGTATGATGTGTTTTGGCTGTTATGCCCAGGATACTAAAGATGATGGGTGGGTGTCTGCCAGTCCCCAGTCCTATAGCATCTTAGTTGGTTGATTGGAATCTGTGAGGGCTGATTAAGGTTCTTCTCTAGAGCCTTTATCAGTTTATGAGGTGGTGTAGCTCTGTCACTTCAGTCTGTTCTGTGTGGAAGCTTAAACTTGGTATGTAGGAGGGGGTGGGAAGGTTAGTCTTTTGATTTTCTCATTTTGCCTGAGTTTTTCTTGTCATCTCTCCTCTAGTGAGATAATGCCTGTTGCCTTTTCTATGGTTGATATTGGAGTAGTCTGAGGCTGGCATTCTGTACCTTTGTCAGGTTGGTCTTTGCAGCAGTTGACCAGGCATTGGAGGCATACTCCATATATATATATATGATGGTTGCTGTGTACACTTGCTTTAGGACTTTCATATTGGTTCCCCATTTTGTTCCTGTAAATTTCTTCTTCAGGGCCATTTTTGTTTAGACTTCTGGTATGCATTGTGCTGATTTGCATGGACCAGGTTAGTTTTCAGTCCAGTTTTACTCCAGGATACATTGGGGTGTCCTGCTGGAGAATTTCTTGCACGCTGATGCGTAGGGTGAACTCTTCTGTCTTGGGTGAGAGGGTGAAGCAGGTGGCTTCAGTTTTGGTCCTGTTGATGGTGACAAGCCACTCTCTTGCCAGTCTGAGGTGTGGTTCAGGGCCTCCTGCATTCTGATACTTGCAGTGCTGACTTGCTTTGCTTTGGTCCTGACAGCAAGGTCATCTGCATGCAGTGCCTGGGGAATATGGGAGGGACAGCCGGTCAGTAATATCATCGATGAAGATGGTAAACATGATCAGCAAGATGACTCCTCCCTGGGGTACACCTGTCTGATCTTTAATGGAAGACTGGTGTGGCCTTCCAGCTTGACTTGGGCTGCCCTGTTGAACAGGTAGCTCCGGATCCAGGTATACATCCTTCCACATACTTTTTTCTGGAGCAGCTTGAAGAGGAGACCTTCAACTCCAGACCTTGTCGAACGCCTTGTTAAGTTCAACAAAGACGGCAAGTGTCCTCATCTTCTGAGAAATCATCTAATATGTTCATGCCGAGGAGATATTTTTCCATGCCTCCTTCCAGTTCAGAGGTTTTTTTTTTTCTTTTTCAAAAATTGTCTATGGTATGACAAGGTGTAAGGGTTGGGTGGAGGTTGTGTGCGTGTGTGTGTGTGTGTGTGTGTGTGCTTTAAACTGGACAGTCTCTTTGGATGGAGTGGGGGGAAGTATTGAGGGGGGAGAAAGAGGGAGAGGACAGAAACTTAGTGATCTATAGAGCGCTGACTAGACGGTGTGTTTGTTTGCTTGCTTGTTATAAGTGGTGTCTTGTGACCAAGATTTAGTAATACTAATAATGGATTACGGCTGCTGTGTGTGTGTGTGTGTGTGTGTGTGTGTGTGTGTGTGTGTGTGTGTGTGTGTGTGTGCACAGGTGCAGGCACTATTTTTCCTCTTTACTGGACACAGTGTGTGTGTGTGTGTGTGTGTGTGTGTGTGTGTGTGTGTGTGTGTTGTGTGTGTGTGTGTGTGTGTGAATATATGCGTGCACAGGTGTGTGCTCCATTTCTTCTCTTTCACTGGTCTGCCCTCACCTTTCCTTGTCTTCTCACCCTTGCTTGCTATGACTTGTCATTATCAGTACTATTAATATTGCCATCATTATTATTGTTATTACTGTTTTTTTTAAAAACTCCTTTACTGCGCCACAAATGTATAAAATAACCAAAAATGTTTTTCTGTCCATGTAACTTGGCTTTGTTGAATCATTGCTGTTGCTTCCCATCTTCTCTTCATCTTCTTAAAGAATTTTATTTTATTTCTTTTTCATGTTGCTGAGGCAAGTGTACATGTGACAGTGACAAAACGTCATGGTGGCATACCCTTGTGTGTTTGATTGGAGAAATAAACTGTCCAAAACACTCCCCCCCCCCCCCCTTTGTTTGGGTGTATTTTTGTTGCTTGTATCTTAAGAGATAATTGCCACCATATCAGGGAGATATACTGGATCGTGTCGATGAAACTGATTTTTATTTGAAAAAAAAACAGCCGAAATCCGCCATGCCGAAATGGGACATCCGCCGATATACCGCAAACAACATGTCCTACAGCCCTTGCAGAATCGTAACGAACACTTGAACACATGAAATGATAAACTAAATTTTCGTCGACGTTTTTGTCCTTAAACCACATTCACTTGCTCTCTAGTGAAGTCTGAGTCGAATGCAAAAGAATACTGGGTCGGATGTGGTTCGTCATGTCTGGAGACATGCCCTTTTATCATCTCACTACTGCTTTCTGTTTTACCGGGTCCGATCCAACGTTTCGTATTCTTCAAACCGAGGTGTGTCATTTGTCGTATCTAGTCTTGTGGGCATCGATCGTTGGTTGCCATGAAGTCTCTCTAACAACAGAACTGTCCCGGGCTGAATACAGATATCTAAATACTGATTGGTTAATAATGTAACTCATTATTATACATCCCCCTTTTCAAGTGTTTGTGAAAGCCTAACTAAATTAACAATAACATCTAAACTAAAACCAATATAACCAGTGGGCACTCAAAATTAATGTTTCCGGAATGTTCATCATAAATGTTTTAGAGATCCAGAATGTCTCTCGGTTTGACACGTCTTCCCGATCTTGTGTGAGTGCCAAGTTCAGTTTGTTCTTTCCTTTCAGGTTCTGGTTCTGGTTCTGGCTCAGGTTCTGGCTCAGGTTCAGGTTCTGGCTCAGGTTCTTCTGGAACCATTGATGCGTAACAGCTTCTTGTGCTGGTTCTTTGTATGTCTCGTATCGTCTTCGTAAGTGCCATCTGTTCTCCTTTGTTGACCGGTACGGGTTTGCAGAGTGTACGAGGATGTTGTCGGTTTGCTGACTACGACGGCTTCTTCATCTCTGGGAGTTTTTATCCACACCTTCTCTTCTTTCTTCAGGGGTTCCAGTGACTTTGTTCTGTGACGACGATCAAAGTTCTTTTTCTGCTTCTGTTTGATGCTCGCATCAATTTCCTGGAACTTTGTAAAGTTTCTGTCGATTGGAAGGTGATGACATGGCATACAGGGAATTTTCGTTCTTAGTTTTCTTCCCATAATGAGTTCAGCTGGACTCGGTCCATGTTGCAGGGGTGTAGCTCTGTAGTTCAGAAGAGCGATGTTTACATCTTCAGCTTTCTTCAGCAAGTTTTTCACGGTTTTGCACTGCTCTCTCTGCCTCACCATTTCCTTGAGGATGAAGGGGGCTGCTTGTCAGGTGAGTGAAGCCATACTTTTCTGAAAATTTGGCAAAGTCTCTGGAACTAAATTGAGGTCCATGTCTGAGACAACTATTTCTGGAATGCCCTGTCTTCCGAAGATGGCTTTGCAGTGTGAAATCATGAGACTGATGTGGTTTTTTGCAGGTGAGATATTTCTATCCATCTGGAGAAATAGTCAATTATCAGCAGATAGTTTCGGCCTTTGTACTCAAACAGATCCATTCCACGCGTTGCCAAGGATAGTCAGGGGTTTTTGTTGGTTTGAGTGGTTCAGGGTGATGGACTCGTTCCTTTTCACAGACGCTGCAGCTGGAGATTTTTTCTTCTATTTGCTTTGAAAGGCCTGGCCACCACACACTTTGTCTAGCCAATGCCCTACATTTCACAATGCCTTGATGCCCTTCGTGAATATTTTGTAGAACTTCTTCTTTCAGGTCTGTTGGAATGACTATGCGGCTCTGAAACAGCAGCAATCCTCCTGCATTGAGAGATCATGACGGACAAACAGTACTGTTTCAACTGAGGATCTCGTCGTGCTGTCTCGGGCCATGAGTCAGTCTTGTAGAAATTTGAGACTTGACTGCAGACTTTGTCTTTCAGTTGTTTGACTCGGATCTTCTCTCTGAGTTTGTCACTGACAGGAAGACTTTCAACTACGCAGTTGATGAACTGATTTGTCTCCTTCTCCATCTCATGATCTTGTTGAGCTGGAACATTTCCCGGAGCACGTGACAGTGTATCAGCGATCACGATGTTTTTCCCTGGTGTATACTCAACATCATAGAAGAAGCGTAACAGTCTCATCCTGAAGCGTTGGATTCTTGGTGTTAATTCATCCACGCTCTTCTTCTTGAGCAAGGAGAGCAGAGGTTTGTGGTCAGTTTCTATGGTGAACTTTTTTAGTCCAATCAAGAAATCTGCAAACTTCTCGCAACACCAACTTGATGCCAAGGCTTCCTTTTCCACCTGAGCATATCTCTGCTCAGTTGATGTCAGTGATCTTGATGCGTAGAACACTGGTCTCAGGTCTGTCCTTCCTTTTCAAGTAAGACTCCACTAGTCCATAGGACGATGCGTCTGCAGATATCTTGGTCTCTTTTGTAGGGTCATAATGAGCCAAAACTGGAGCTGAGCTCAGTAGTACCTTCAGTTTCTGGAAAGCTTCTTTCTGGTTATGACTCCAAGTCCATTCATTTTCTTCCTTGAGAAGATCTCGCAGAGGCTTTGATGTGTCAGCAAGATTTGGAATGAATTTCCCCCCATGGTTCACCATTCCCAGAAATCTTCTCAAGTCTGGAATGTTTTGCGGCTGGGAAAATTGCTGATTGCATCCACTTTTCTTGGGTCCACCTTGATGCCTTCAGATGTGATGATGTGACCCAAAAATGTCAATGTGTCAGACGAAAGATGCATTTCTCGTTCAGTGTGATGTTTTCTGCTTCCATCTTTTGTAACACTCTTTTCAGCCTCTCATCATTTTCTTTCTGGTCTTTTCCGAACACCAGAACGTCATCAATGTCACAGATGACCCCAGGTATTTCTTCCAGGATGCGTGACATTTCTCGTTGAAACACCTCTGTCCCGAGCTGATTCCAAATGGTAGGCGTTTGTAGCAATATCGCCCGAATTGAGTTATGAAGGTCGTCAGTTCTTGGCTGTCTGGGTGAAGTAGAATTTGATGGAATCCATTATTACAATCCAGTTTCATGAACACCTTGGCACCATCCAACTGGGCTAATAACTGGTCAGTTGTGGGTAATGGATAATTCTCTCGACGCACACTCTCGAGTTTTGTGTAGTCGATGCACAATCTCAATTTCCCATTTGACTTTGGCACGGCCACAATTGGTGCACACCAATCAGTCGGAATGGTGACAGGTTTGATGATGTCTTCTTTTTCCAGTCGAGCCAGTTCTTCCTTTACTTTTGTCTTCATGGGGAGCGCCAGACGTCTAGGCGCTGCTATGGAGAAAGGTTGAGCATCTTCTCTTAGTCTGATTTTGTAGACAGTCTTCATCTTTCCCAGACCAGTGAAGAGTTTGGGGAACTTGGATTTTGGAGTTTCTTCTTGCTGTGCAGAGTTAACTCTTTCAATCAGATGAAGTGCTTCTATGGCAGGCCTCCCAAGTAGAGGCTCTTGCAGATTTTCCACAATGTAGAGATCTTGCTCAGTTTCTGTCTTCTCAGTCTTGAGAGTGGCAGTGTATTTTCCTACAACCTTGATCTCTATTTTCCCCGGACTAACAGTTTCTTGTTGATTTTTTTAATTAAGGAGGAATTCTTTCTGAAGAGTCGTCTTGGAACAACTGAGACATCAGCACCTGTATCTACGCGAAATTTGACTGATTTTCCGTTGATTTGTAGTGTAGCATGCCAAAGATCTTCTTTTACTGAGTTGACACAGTCTTTGTCTTGACATTCTACAATGGAAGCCTAAGGTTTCCTCTTCTTCACATTCTTCTTCTATGTTGTGGACCTTCTTCTTGCTTCTACACATGACAGCATAGTGTCCCTTTGTAGAGCAATTTCGGCACTCAGCAT
Organism: Conus ventricosus; assembly: GCA_018398815.1. Taxonomy (NCBI): domain Eukaryota; kingdom Metazoa; phylum Mollusca; class Gastropoda; order Neogastropoda; family Conidae; genus Conus; species Conus ventricosus. The sequence continues at coordinate 87,726,853 of CM031603.1, forward strand.
CTTTTGCTGGGCAGTCTTTTCTTCCATGCATTGGACTTTTTCCGCAACGTATACATTTCTTGTTTTCTTGGGAGTAAAATTTCGCAGGTTGATTTCTTCTTTTTACTGCTGGGATTCTATTGACGTGGAGACTTTCATCTTGCTCTTGACTTGTCATTGCGTGTGCTTGACGCTTGGAGGTCTCATGGGCTCTCCCCAAACACAGACATTTGGCTTAAGTCCAGCTTCTTGTCTTCCAACATTTTTTTACGGAGGCTATCATCTTGTATGCCTACAACAATCTGATCTCGAATCATTCTATCCTCTTGCTGCCTAAGTTGCAATTTTTCGCTAACTGTCGAAGAGCAGTAACAAAAGCATCAATAGATTCTTAGATTTCTTGTCTTCTGCAGTGAAATTTGTAAGCTTCATAAGCTTCGTGCGTTTCTCCAACACAGAACTCTTGGAACTTCTCTATAATTTTCACGTTCTTGTCATCAGCTTCGTTTTCGAATCTAAAGCCTTCAAAAATGTCTAAAGCATCTTCCCCAATCGTTGCTAGGAATATGCTTTCTGAAATTCAGGGTCTTCTTGTTTAGCCTGGTAGCAAACAGCATAGTTTTCCCATTGTCTTCGAAATCTTTTCCAGTTGCATCCCAAATTATTGCGATCCAACGTTTCGTATTCTTCAAACCGAGGTGTGTCATTGACACAGTAAATCCACTGATTTAGCGGTTTGGTCAGCATATTTTTCAAAAACAGAACAAATTTACCGTGCGCTGGGTTCATGTCCGATCGACATCACCGACCTTTTGGGGATAAAAATATACCGCACTGCTCGTTCCAGCCATTTGCAATTTGTATCCGTTCGCTGGGTCACGTTTTTTTCAAGGGACACGAAACCGGGAGCAGCCCGCTGTCAGAAAGACAAAGAATCATAAACTTTTTATTCATGTCCCCAATTTTTTTACCTCACCCAACTGACTTTTAAAATTCACAAAAGACAAAAATATAAGGGAAGAAACATTTCTGTTTGGGCCCTTGTTTTGACCGCAAACCCTCCTTTTTAAGTATGTGCGAAACCCCACCGAACACAAAGTCCAACCTTTTCTAGGGGGGTTTTTCGTTCCCCATCACTTCTTTTAAATTTTCCCGTAAATTTCCCCGGGGGACACGTCCCCCCGGGGAAATGCCAAAAATCACATCTGACACTTACTTTTACGGTAAAAAAGAAAAACCCGATCACAACGAAACAAAAAAAGATCGGGTTTTACTTATGTTTTAAGGCGGGGGGGAAACCGTGAAAGAGGGTGTCCGGTAAAATTTCTTTGCCCAATTAAAATTTTTTTTCGGGTATACCAGTTTAGTTGCGGGTAAACATTTTGGGCCAAAATGACGTCAAACGTGTATTGCAAGGAAACCCCGGCAAAACCCACATTTAAGAAAAACCCTTTTCTACGTCGTTTTTGGCAGAAATTGGCATTGGGAATTTGACCGGGCAATAAAATGTTACTGATACGGTCAAATTCTTTGCTCCATCAAATTCTTTGCCGTGCAAAAACCACCACTCCTGCTGCTACTACCCCTACACTACTACTCAACTAAAATATTGGGGGTCTTTTGTCCCAAATCAGTATGGCAATGAAGGGGGACCGGGCAATAAAATTTGACTGATACTCCCGGGTCAAATTCTTTGTTCCAGCCCAAATTCTTTCCGGGTCAAATCCTCACCACCCCTTTCTGCTACAAACGTTAAAAACTCCTACAACCAAAAATTTTGTTGGTCAATGTCCCGGGATCAAGGGGTCATAATTTTGCACGGCAACAAATTTTTAAACTGGAGAAAACGAATTTTGCCCGTGAGGGTTTTGGGGTCAAATTGGTTGCTCCGGTAAAAATTCCCGTTGCATGCAATATCCTACCACCCTGCTGCTACAAAACGGGTTACTACACTCTACAACTACAACTAGAAATTTTGTCTTTGTGCCAAATCAGTAGTGGCAAAAAATTTTGACCAGAAAATTAAAATTTGCCCTGATACTGCTTTAAAATTCGTTTTTCCCCAGAAAATTTCCCGTTGCCGCTAAATTTAACCCCTGACCATTTCCGCTGCTACAACTGTTACACTCCTACACTACTACTCCCAAAATTTTTTTGGGCCCATTGTCCCGATCAAGGGGTCATAAATCAGGGCAACGTTTTTGACTGAGCAACAATTTTTGAAACGCGACGGTCGGGGTCAAATTCGTTGCCCGGCAAATTCTTGCAGGGGCAATATCCTGCCCAAACCCTGCTCCCTATTTTTTTAATTTTTTTGTTACAAACTACTACTACCACTACTACACTACTACTACTACAACTATTACAAAATATTGTTGGTCTTTGCCCCAAAAATCGGGTAGGGCAATAAATTTTTGACCGGCAATGAATTTAAAATGATACTGACCCAATTTCTTTTTTTCCAGTCAAATTCTTTGCCGGGAAAATTTTTGGTCACCACTCCTGCGGGCACTACGGTTTACAATTTACTCTACTACTCCCAGAAATATTTTGGTCATTGTGCCGGTCAGGAGGGGTTCAAAAATTTGCAGGGCAAGGGAATTTGACGGGAAAACAAATTGACCGGGGCCCCGGCGGGGAAAAATTTCTTTCTCCGTCAAATTCTTTCCCGGGTGCAATATCCTGCCCCTTTTCCTCCCTGCTACTACGGGTTGCTACTACTACTACCCCCAACTACTACTACACTACTACTACCAGAGAATGGGGGTTGGTCATTGTGGCAAATCAGTAGGGAAATGAATTTGCCAGGCAATAAATTTTTGACTGATACTGCGGCCCAATTCTTTTTTTTCCAGCCCAAATTTCTTTGCCGGCAATATCCGACCCCTCCGCTGCTACTACTTTTCTATTACTACTACTACTACTACCAAAAAAATTGTTGTCATTGTCCCGGGATCGGGGAGGGGTCTTTAATTTTGCAGGGCAACAAATTTTGACCGGACAACGAATTTGCCCGCGACGGTCCGGTAAAATTTCGTTTCTTTTTGTAAAGGCCCGGCAAAAACCTGACCACTCCTTGGAAACTACTTTAAACTACTACACCACACTTTCATTTACTACTCCTACTACTACTACTAGTAAAAAATTTTGGTCATTTTGCCAAATCATATGCAATGAATTTAAACCGGGGCAATAAATTTTGACTGAAAAGGCGGTCAAAGTCTTTGTTCCAGCAAATTCATTGCCGGCAAAATCCTCACCACTCCGCTCACACTTTTACTACCCCAACTACTACAACCAGAAATATTGCTGGTCATTGTCCGGATCGGGAGGGCAAAAATTTTGCAGGGAAACAATTTACGGGCAACGAATTTGACGGGAAACAACAAATTTTTGCCCGGGCGTTTTGCAATAAATTTCATTGCCTGGAAAATTTTTTTTGCCCTATTTGGATTTGGCACAATGCCCAAACCCAATATTCTACACAACTGGGTTAGTATATATTGGGGTTGTAGGGGTAGGGGGAGATATGGGAACAGTAAGCAGCAGATTGTCGGGAAAATTTTGCACGGCAAAGGGGAATTTTGACCGGAGAAAACAAATTTTGACCGCGAACTGTCGCGGTAAAAAACCTTTGCCCAGTAAATTTTGGGGGCCGGGCAATTTTATACCATTTCCTGACCGGCACAATGACCAACAATTTTTCGGGTAGTATTAGTATAGTAACGGGATAGAAACAATGGGTCGGGGAATTTTTCAGGGCAAACGAATTTGAGGGAAAGGGGAACGGGGGGGGGGCCGCATTTCGGGCAAATTCATTGCCGGAAAATTTTCTTTGCCAAACGGTTTTGGGGCACAATACCAACAATTTTCTACTAGTAGTATAGTAGTAGTAGTAGTAGGGGGAGTAGTTAGTATAGTAACAGTAGTAACCCGGATTTCAAAATTTGCACGAAAAGGGAATTTAAACCGAGCAAACTTTTAAAACCGAACGGTCCCGGAAAATTTCTTTGCCCCAGTCAAATTCTTTTGCCCCCAATATTAGGCCACCCTGATCCCAAAAAAGGGCCCAAACAAAATTTTGGGTTTAAAGTGGGTCTAGTATAGCACAGGAGGGGTTCAGGATTTTGGCACGGCAATGAATTTGACGGGAAAAAACGAATTTGCCTGCAGTATCAGTCAAATTCATTCCGGGTAAAATTCATTCCACTCCCGGGATTTGGCAAAATAACCCAAAAAAAATTTGTTGTATATATAAAATAGTATAGTTTTAAAATAGTAGTAACAGAGTAGCAGCAGGAGTTTCCCGGAAAACAAATTTTTGCCGGGAGCAACGAATTTGACCGCACCGTCGGGGGAAAATTTTTTGCCCAGAAAATTTCCGTTGCCGTAAATATTATGACCACCCCTGATCCGGCACAATGACCAAAAATATTTTTTTGGAGTATAGTAGCATATAGAATAGTAGAAATATAACAGTAAAAGCCAAGGGGCAGGATATTCCCAGGGGCAACGAATTTGACGGGCCCAACGTTTTGACCGAAAGTATCAGTCAAATTCATTGCCACTACTGATTTGGCACAATGACCAACAATATTCTAAAAGGTAAAAGTAGTATAGGGGAAGTAGGGGTATATAAGAAACCCAGGGGAGCACGGGAGGGGCATAGTTTTGCAGGGCCCAAAATTTGACTGGAACAACGAATTTTGGGACCGCAGTATCGGAAAAATTCATTCCCGGGTTAAAAATTTCTTTGCCACTACTGTTTTGGGGCCAAAAATGCCCCAACAATTTTCTAGAAATAAGGGGGAAGTATGGGGTTTTAAGTATTATATTTAACAGTGGGAGCAGGGGAGTGGCGGGAATTGCACGGGCAACAAATTTTGGACTGGGGGAAACAATTTAAACCGCAAACCGTCGTGGTAAAATTTTCGTGCCCCAGTAAAATTTCGTTGCCGTGCAAAAATAGGGACCACTCCTGATGGGGCCCAATGACCAACAAATTTCGGGTTAAGTATAGTAACATAGTAGCACGGAGGGGGTGAAAATATTGCAGGGCAACAAATTTGGGACTGGAACAACGTTTTGACCGCATATCAGTCAAATTCTTTGCCGGGTAAAATTCATTGCCACTAATTTTTTTGGCACAATGCCCAACAAAATTCTACTATTTACTCCCTACTAGTAGAAATTAGAAGTAGTATAAAACAGTATAGCACAGGAGGGGTTCAGGATATTCCCGGGCAACGAATTTGCCCGGGAGCAACAATTTTACCGGGGACCGCCCGGCGGTCAAATTCTTGCCCATCAAACGTTCCGGAAAAAATTTATGACCACTCCCTTGACCCGGGCACAATGCCCAAACAATTTTTCGGGATATAGTATAGTATTATAAAAAAAGGAACAAGAGCCAGGGGGGGCAATTTTGCAGGGCCCAACAAATTTTTACTGAACAACAATTTTGGGACCCAGTATCAGTAAAAATTCATTGCCTGGAAAAATTCATTGCCATTTCCTGTTTGGGCCCAAGGACCAAAAATTTTTCAAATTAGAAGTAGTAACAAGTAGCAGCGGGAGTTTCAGGATATTAAACCAACGAATTTGCCTGGAGAAAACAAATTTTGGGACCGTATAAACCAAATTTCTTTGGCCGGTAAAAACAATCCAATCCCTCCCAAAAAAATCGATAGTAGTAAGTTGTTTTTAAACGGGGAAATTTTGCCTTCCCTTTACAACACACGTTATGACGTAAATTTCTTGGCAAAATTTCGTATACCAGAAACCTAACTGGTATACCAAAACAAAATTTTGACGAGAAACCAATTTGACCTTGACAAGGGGCGCCCAAATGGCCCCACTACTTTAATTTTGGGAAACCACGGGGCAGTTGGGGGAAAAATTTTCCTAAATTTTCTAGCGTTGTTTTTAAAAAATTTATCATTTCAAAAACAAAATTACATATAAGGGCATAAAGTTAAAAAAACAAAAGTTTGATGTAATTAAACCCCGCTATTACTGTTAGAAGACGATAAAGGGAAAAAAACACAGTTTTAATTTAAATCAGATTAAAGGCCCTTTCTTTTTGTTATAAATTATTACTTTTTTAATATCCATTCAACTGAAACTCCTGGGGGAAATTTTTCCGTCCATCCAAAACCCACTCCCACCCCCACCACAAAAAACACACACACACACACACACACCCCACACACACCCCAACACCCCACAAAACACACAACACATCCTTCACAAAAATTTGGGTAAATGAAACATTTTTGAAATGACCTTTTGTTGTTGAGTGTCATCATAAAAAGAGAAGAAAAAAGAAGAGAGAAAGAAGGGGAGAAAAAGCATAAGAAGAGAAGATCACCTAGAAATAAAAGAAATGGGAAAAATCCGCGGGGGGGGTGAAAAAAAATTAAAATGTTAAAAAGGAAAAGCAAAAAAAAAAAAAATTAATAAAAGAAATGGAAAGAATCCGCAAAGGGGGATGGAGAGAATTAAATGTTATAAGGAGAAAGCAGAAAAGAAACAAAAGTGTAATAAAAAGAATGAAAGAATCCGCAAAGGGGATGGGAAGAGAATTAAATGTTATAGGGAGAAAGCAGAAAAGAAACAAAAGTGTAATAAAAGAAATGGAAAGAATCCGCAAAGGGGGATGGAAGAGAATTAAATGTTATAAGGAGAAAGCAGAAAAGAAACAAAAGTGTAATAAAAGAAATGGAAAGAATCCGCAAAGGGGATGGGAAGAGAATTAAATGTTATAAGGAGAAAGCAGAAAAGAAACAAAAATATAGCCTAACTGAATGATCTGTAACGCTTAAAGATAAAACGAAAAAATAAACGATTTATTATGCTGAATGATATATTTGACTACATATATGTACATTACACGATACAGTTCCTGTGAAGCTGTCTTCTCCAATTTGCTTTGTAAACCTTGTAAACTTTTTTGTCAGTGTCAGCCAGACTGTAGCATTGTGCAAAGCTTTCTTGATTGTTTAATGAACTGATCTGTTTAAAATTCAATATCAAGTTGTTCCAATGAACACTTATGGTTTTCCTCAAACATGTGGACTGCAGTGGCTCATTATACCAAAACACCTGTATAAGGATTCTCCCTTCTATTTTTCGTATTTGATTGACTTAAAAATGAATGACTAAGTATGGCCTGACCATCCTGTTTGCTTTTGAAACTGGTCTTATTCATGTTTTTATTGCATTTATGCTTACTGTTGTAAATAAATAAGATCCACTATTTTTATGTCCATACAGAAAAGTGTTACAACTGACCCTTGTCCATTGTTTCAAGAATTAAATGAACAAAAGATACACTGACTGTTTGTGCATGCTTACTTTTTCTTTGAAATGAGCAGCTGACTTGTTTTATGTTCCTTAGCAGCTGTAGTGGATGTTTACATAATACACCAAAATGTACAAACATGAGTATGGTGTCAGACGTGATGACGGACATGAAAACTCTACCTCATTCTCCACTTACAAACTGACAGAACTGCTGACTTTAAACATCATCTTAGTAATATCATCCAGCATTCCAGAAAGCCCCAGTTTCACAACCCTGGTCTGGCATTACTGTAACTGTTGCAGACATTTTTCATGTCCAGCAACACAACTGACTTATCACTGGGTGATCTGATATTTTTCATGTCATCAGAAAAAGTATAATACAAGTTATCTTTTTCATTCTATTTTCATGCATGCTTAGAATTACAGAAATTTTCACCTGTTTCCAGTTTTGAAATTCTATGACCCGAGTCCCATTTTTTGCACGACCTTTTGTCACTGTCACATATTGTAATTCTGCGCATGTTGGATAGCCGAGTTTCAAGGGTTTTTTGTTTTTGCAATATCCTGGGTTTGGGGGACAGTACTGAAGGATAACCGACAGACACTGCTTTTCTTGTTTGCCAGAAGGAATCGGAAGAAACTACTTTCACTATCCCATTTTTTTTCATTTCATTCTATTCATTTCTTTTCTCGCAAAACTTACATTAAAGTGTTTTATTTTTCTTTTTAAAATTTTTTGTTCTTTGTCGATGTTTCCTCTGAGAGCTAAGATTTTCTGTAAAAAGCACCCCTTTCAAAGTGGTTTATGTGTATGCAGTGACTTAATCATTGTTAATGAATTAATTCCAGATGGTATAGTATAAAGTATAGAAATAATCGTGACAGTACGTAAATTAAGGTAAGAGATTCTTTCATGCAAAACGTAACAAAAGAACATGGACGGTGGTACAATTTCTTTGTTGAACCGCCAGGAGATCATAAGAAAAGGAGAGATGCGTTTCGGTTTGTACAAGATACCAATTTTAGCTACAAATGAGAATGTCAGATTAGATCCAAATGGGGCTATGAATGTGTATTTGCAAATTATGATACTAGATCTTGAGGAGCGGCCATTCTATTGAAGAATAATTTGAATTTAAGATTAAAAAGTCAAGAGATAGTAAAGGAAATTATACCATTCTGGTAGTACTGAGCACAATGGGTAGATATTGCATTAGTTAATGTTTACAGACGTTGTAAAAATGAGCCATCTTTTTTCACAGCCTTACAAAAGAGAATAGAAGGCTATGAAGTGTCTAATGTGATAATTGTAATTGCTGGAAGTTGTAATTTAGTGCTTAACCCAAATTTAGACTATCACAATTATAAGAATGTAATAGATAACCCCAAAGCACAAGAACTGAAGAAGTGTTTATAAACATGCTGACAATACTAGACCTTGTTGATATTTGGAGTTAGAGAAATCCTGGAGCACTACTAAGATACAGCTGGAGAAGACAGACCCCTTTCCAGCAGAGTTGTTCAGACTTTTTTCTAGTAACAGACTCTCTGGTCTCGCCCGTAGAGAATGCTGAAATATTGAATTGATGTAAAAGTGACCATTCTCTTGTTGATATCGGCCTTGAATTAAACCTGAAGAGAGACGTAGGAGTTTTTAAAGATTTAACTCTCCTCTCCTGAATGACATTTTCTACATGGAACTCATAAATAAAACAATTAGGAGAGTTAAAAAAAAACAACCCCAAACCAATATGCAGTAATCACTTGTAACCAAGACATTATAGACCAAATTGCAAACAATGAAATCCAGATCACAATTTCAGATCAACTCTTTTTGGATGTTCTACTCATGGAGATAAGGGCACAGACTATTTAATATTTCATATCATAACATTAAACATAAGAAGAAAGCAGTTAATACAGAACAGGTAGAAAAACACATCACGGTATTGGAAAACAAGATGCATTTAAGTGATGTTAAGAGATAAAAAAAAGAATAATTAATTTAATATTAGAAACAAGAAAATTGAGGGTATGATACTGAGATCGAGAGCTAGATGGGCCTCAAAGGATGAGAAAATAATCAAATATTTTTGTTCTCTTGAAAAAAGGCATTTTGTTAGGGGAAAAAATGATGAAACTAATATCCAACTGATGATAAGTATTTACTGAAACTGATGACATGCTTAAAGAAACAAAGAATTTTTACCAATCACTACAGCGGTAAGAAACTCACAGGAATTGGACCTGTACATAACCTTCCAAAATTAACAAAGACAGAATCTTGTGACATAGTTCTAAGAACTTAATAACATTAGAAGAAGCATCACCAGCTTTGAAAATATGAGAGAATAATACAAGCTCCAGTGTGGTTGGAATGACTGTAAATAAACAGGGTTTTTTTTCTGGACACAGGTGGGCGTTTTTGTTGTCTGCTCTCGTAATAAAGGTTACCAGAAAGGAGAGATGTTGGTTACACAAAAGGAAGGATTATAATTGATCATTGTTTTCTCAAAGGAGATAAATCTAGAGAGTATTTGACGAACTGGCGGCCAGTAACACTTTTTAATGTGGTATATAAAATTGGGTCAACCTGCATAGCTCACAGAATTAAGTCAGTGTTACATAACCAGTGGCCGTGGTGAAGTGATTAGCGTTGTGGACTCCTGGCTGGGAGGTTGTGGATTCGATTCCTATCAGTCATGTGGGATTTTTCTGCCCTGGCTGGTTCTTACCCAGAGTTGAGTTTGCTACGGCTCAGTTGGGAAGATGGGGACCACACAGTTGAGTTAAATTATCCACTTAATGGATGTGTCTCTGAGAGTGTTGCTCAATTTCGGACCAACACTGCAGGTGTATCTCTTGGTCCTGGCTGACTTTGGGATGTATTATGTAAGAAAGCGTAGAGTACAGCCCTGTCATGCACTATGATGCAGTCTCAGACGGGAATGGAGATCTATAGCATCATCATCCTCATTCTCACCCATGAGCATAAGAAAAAAAGTCTTAAATTCTGTGGCCCTTCATGCCCTGCTCAGGCTGATCTCATGGTGACCTCAGTTTCGATGTCCTCTCCACGTCTGTAGCCTTGGTTTGATTCCGTTGGGGTCACCGGTATTGGCAAGTCATGGATCTGTCGTTGGACGGATGTGGTGGTGCCCTGCAAGTGGGGAGCTCACTCATGCCGGCTCCACGACTAAGCAGTTATTGTCATCAGTGGGGGGCTTATAGTAGGTGGTGTCCTGAGTATGTTGGATCAGAACAGGCGCCACTGAACACCCCTAAGTGACTCATATGCAGTGCAGTATCTCCTCCAGTGGGTTGCCTCCTGACGACTTCACATTGACTGCTCCCTGTGGATTGCTGGTGCCGGGGCTGCGGCGGGACTGACTGTGCTATGGCTGTGGACGGGGTGTCGAATAAGCAGCGTGGGTGCACTGCCACCAAGGTGGCACAGAAGATGAGACGGCAAGAAAATAAAAAAGTCTGTGTTACATTATAAACTAATCAAACAGGTTTTGTACCAGGAAGATATCTTGGAGATAGTATTTGAACTATAAATATGATATATTTTATTTTGGAAAAAAAATCAGGCTTAGTAATTTTAATTTTATGGACTTTGAGAAAGCTTTTAATTCAGTTGACTGATCATACATGAATAAAGTACTAATGACATTTAGTTTTGGAAAAGAGTTATGAAATGGATCGCCACACTTTATGAAAACATAAAAGCATATGTAAATAGGGAGAGGCTGTTGCTTACGTGACCGGTTACCACCTTACCTAATTCATGTAGTGTGCTGAAATACTCACTTGCAGGCTTAGAGAAGACACAGATATTAAAAGGCATGAAAATTAACAAAATTAAGCGATTTGCTTACCATATGTCCCTTGCTTTTAATGGGGCAGAGAAACTTATTGAAAACTTTTATAACTCTAAATTTTCTTTCTTTCTGCATATGCAGGCTGATACTCCTGCGGACACTACCTGTATCTGTAGACAGGCATGATTTTGAATCTTACTCGGGGTTAAGACTAAATTTTGAGAAAACCTTTTATGTGTTGTTGGGAAGCAAGAAAAAGTCTACAGTTATATTTTCAGCTCATAAGAAAATGGAATAGAATCCTTCAAAATTAAAAATCCTAGGACTCTGGTTTACAAATGATCTTACAATTATCATAGAAATAAACAAACAGATAAATTTGTTGAAGTAAAGAATCTTTTCAAGGCATGGCTGCAAAGGACAGTAACACCTCTAGGAGAATTGCCATGTTAAAATCTCTAATTTAGTAATTATGTCAAAACTCATGTGGATTGAACTTCCAAATCATCCAAACTCACAGATTAAAAATGTTCTAAAGAATTTATATGGGACAACAAAACTCCCTCCGGGGGTTGCAACCTTGCCATGTTCGGAGGGCTTGCATGGTCCCGTGATCCCTTAGGCTTTACTGGCAGGGCATCAGTACTTGTATGAAAGGCTAGTTTTTGAAAATGCTTCTAGGCCTGGAAAGTCAAGTTACTGTCTGGCCAAAGCACAGCGTAGTACAGCCAAACCTATTATAAGACCCTCTATTAAGATACCTCCTCTCATTTAAGACTGAATTTTTTTGCACAGATGAATTCTACTATTAAAACGACCCCTCTCAAGCGACTTACTCTAAAACGCGACTTGCGACCTCCATTTTGTTGAAATTTACGACCATCACAGCATTCATGTACGACCATGAGTCAAGGAAACAACTGCAGACCTGCCCCAATCAATAGGCCTAGTCGCTTCCCTTGTTAAAAAAAAAGATGGCGGAGATCGTAGGCAAACCACAGTTTGTTTTAACATCCGTGAGGCAAAACATGCGGAACGCGAAGAGAAAGCCACTGAACTTTGAAGATAGAGTGGAGGTGATTAACCCTCACAGTGCTCTGTATATCAATTTAAACTTAAAGAAATGTAGTTAAAATCTAGGACGGGAAACTCGTCACACACCACACTGAGA
>CM031603.1:87739234-87744234 GCA_018398815.1 Conus ventricosus
AACCCCGGAGGGGGTTGAAGAGGCCATGGTGGGGAACACACCGGTAGTTCAGCCCCAGCCAGTACCAACTCCAGGGAGAGGAGTTGAAGCTCGTCATTTCGCAAGAGACAGAAGAAGTCGCGGAAGAGAAGTCGAGACTCGTATCTCCAGGACGGGAGAGTTCGAGGGGCAGTATATTGTCTCAGAAAGAGAGACAGGGAATTGAGAAAGCAGGGAAGCTTTTTACTTGGGGCAGGCAGGTCCTCAGTGATTACGGGAGTTATGTATTCTCCTGGTCCGGATTTTGGATAACGAATGTGAAGGCCATAGCTTTATAAGAAGCGGAACTAGATTATTTTATCTCTCAGTGTAAAGAGAGATACAAGTGTGAAGACTATTTTATCTCCCCAGTGTAAAGAGAGAAACAAGTGTGAAGACTATTTTTCTCTCAGTGTAAAGAGAGATACATGTGTGAAGATTGATTTGTCTCTCGGTGTGAGGAGAGATACATGTGTGCGGATTTATTTGTCTCTCAGTGCGGAGAGAGATACAGGGGTAAAATCTGTTTACAAGTTGTGTTGTGATTAGTAAAGTGTTTTCCCTAAGGAAGGGGGAGAAGAAAAACATTCGGTAGTGCTCCTTTTGGGTGATTGGAAAGATTGCGTGTGCGTATGGAGTAAATGCTGTCATGAATGCGGGTATGCAAGAGTGACAGTGTGAAAACCCATTCACTTTTATAGTCTTCCTTTTTTTAAAATTTTTTTTTTATCTATTTAGTTATCATTTTGCCTGCCCTTACGAGGGTATTTGTTTTCTTTACAACAACAAAAATAAACAAAACAAAACACAAGTATGTAACGTGTTTGAATCCGCAGTGCCTGCATTGACAAGTAGTGTACATTTTGGCGGCAAAGAAGAGCACACAATCAACCCAGAGTACATTCCCTTTTTACGAGTCTGATGAACACCATTTACTGGTGCAAATGTCACTTCACTTCCGGTCCGTAAAGGAAATGACGTCATTCGTGAGGACGACGCTAGGGGATCCTTCCCTCTCTGACGTCGGAAGTTCGCTGGACGAAAGACTGACAGCGAAACTTTGGCTGGTGCGTCTCCAGCGGATGCGAGGGAAAAGTCTGGAATCATTTGAGTTCTGGTTTCATCGCTTCGTTCTGACTTTCATGGAATCTGGAACAGAGAGAGAGAGAGAGAGAGAGAGAGAGAGATTAATAATGTTTTTCATCTTTATTCCATATTAATAATGTGTTTCATCTTTATTCCCAAGGGTAACAGTTAAGGAAAAAGTACTTTTGTGTTCTTTGTTCGATGTGTGCTTTTTCTGTGTGTTCCTTTTCTGTTCATAGACTAAGAAAGAAGGAGAGAGAGAGACACAGAGAGAGAGAGAGATTGTGTAACAAATGATCGTGCATGACTGTGCGTGTATGTGTGTGCGTGTGTGTGTGTGCACGCGCGCGCGCGTGCGTGCATGCATGCGTGTGCGTGCGCGCGTGTGTGCGTACGTGCGTGCGCGCGTGTGTGTGTGTGTGTGTACTGCCACCATATACTGGCATGACTGAGTGGCTTCTTGACAAAATCAAGCAGTTATCTTTTAGATGCAAACAGTTTTTTCCTTCCCGCCTTGCGTCACTTCAGTGGTAGAAATGAGAACTGTGCTCTCTGTGTTTTCCGCCTTGTATGTGTGTGTGGCGTGCGCGCGCGCGCGTGGGGGGTGGGGTGGGGTATTGTTGTGGTTGTTATCTTTCGTCGCCTCTCTTTCTCTGTCTACTCGGTTCAATAGCATGGTTTGTTTTGTAATTAAATTCGTCTTGACCAACCCTTACTTATTTTTGTCACATTGCAAACAACTGGGCAAGGTATCGTTAGACAAGTGTGGACACCGGCTAATTGTGAGTAATTTGCCTGAACTCCTCTCTCTCCTCTCTCTCTCTCATCTCTCTCATCTCTCTCCTCTCTCCTCTCTCTCTCTCTCTCTCTCTCTGAACCTTGTCTGGAATGCGAACTGCAAAATGCTGCCGAATTTTCAGATCAATTTTTAAACAAGTGAATTATTATATACTAACTAATGTAAATGATTGCCATATGAAAACATTTTTAATGCCTGTATAAATAGTTTTAACCATTTTTTTTGGTTTGAAGAAAGCAAAAATAAAAGATGGTCTAAACCTTGGAAATTTGATACCAGATTTCACACCAACAATTTGTAAGCATGGAGTGACATGAAGTGAAAATTCACATATGAAAGGCATGCGATTTTGAATGAACGTCAAAAATCATTCAAATCTGATATCTTTATACATATTACCGCATTTCACATAAATTTGAAAATATCCGTATAGTTTGGCTATCTAGCAACTATGAAAGTACAAAAATGGAAAGAAAAAAAAATGTACTTTTCTTTTTCTTCCTCTTGCGAAATCGTTTCCGCTTCTCTTTCTTCCGTTTCCGTTTGGAGCCCTTCAGTTTCCGAGGGGAGTTGCCGGCCTTTTTGAGGCTGGCTTCCTTGCTGTGACTTCCGTTTCCCGGGGATGTCTCCTTGCTGCCTTCCTCCTCCACGCGGACACGCATTGGGCAGTGACGCCGCCGGACAAAGACGCTCTCCTCCACCGACATGTGGCCGCCGTCCCCCACCCAGCTGGATTCTGGGAACAAAATACACATTGGAATTGGTAGCGTGTAACGTGCACGTGCGTCGGCCTCCAGATGAATGGGCAGAAGGGGAGACAACCACTCCGCAGGACAAGATACACATTGGACTGGTGCATTGTGTTGTGCACGTGCGTTCGCCTTAAGATGAATGGGCAGACGTTGGGAAACAACCACCCTTGGAGAGTGGGTGGTAGGGTGAGATGGGGTGGTGGTGGTGGTGGTGGTGGTGGTTTTATCTAACCAATTATACCACCGAAGGACAATATTATGAGACTGAAAGGAGGGGGTGGGGGCTGGGGGAGCAGTAAAACGAATGATTTGCTATTGTTAGTGTTTGTCTGTTTGTCTGTTTGTTGCTTGTTTGTTTGTGTTTTTAACCATTCTGGGCGCGATGGGGTTCTCTCTCAAAAGATTCACGGTGGTCACTCAGTGGTTGACCTCTGACCTGCATACCACTCAAGCAGGACAGGGGTGTACAGCCGTGGTGTAGAATAAGTATGTGATACCACGTTTGTGGTTTAGAAAGACGCAGGCACGCTCACTAACATCCATGCGCGTGCACGTCCACACACACGTGTATACAGAGAGAGAGAGAGAGAGAGAAGAGAGAGAGAGAGAGAAGAGGAGAGAGAGAGAGACACACACACACACACACACACACACACACACACACACACACACACACACACGTTTGTCAATACTTTATAATATATATATATATATATATCTATATATAATTGTTTCGCATCATGTCTACCGTGGCAGACTTTCTATTTTTTAAGGAATTTTACAGGTCTGTCTATTTCATCTGTTTCACTGGTAAATATAGAACATCAACATCACAGTTTACATCACAATCAATTCAATAGGTGGGTTGTCCTCGTTTTCTCCTTCTGTACTATCCAGCTGTTTGAAATGTTCTGAC
Source organism: Conus ventricosus (assembly GCA_018398815.1). Lineage (NCBI taxonomy): Eukaryota > Metazoa > Mollusca > Gastropoda > Neogastropoda > Conidae > Conus > Conus ventricosus. The sequence goes on from CM031603.1 coordinate 87,742,806, forward strand.
AATGTGTTTAACTCTGCAGGACAGTCAGATATAGAGCGATCTGTGATTCGTGCCCACTGTTCACTGCAAGTTCTCGCTCTCATTTCTTTTACCGTAAAGTTCGGTCTATTGAGCGCACCTGTATATAAGCCGCACCCACTAAATTTTTAAAAATATGAACTTTTTTCACAAATAAGCCGCACCGGAAAATCATCACATACAATGTGTTCACTGCATTCATTGGCGTTTAAATAGGTCAGAATACAAGAGCATGTTTCCAGCTTTTCTTCAGTCTTTTTTTTTTTTTTTTTAGTACGATGTGTTTTAAATCAATTAGAATCGAAGTTTTTTTTAGGCTTCTTACAAGTGTTGTCTTTCCAACATCATTGCTTAAAAAAATACCGAAAAAACAACGCATTAACGATGCGCTAGAAAGGCAGTTCTCTCCTGCGTTCATTGTGTATCAGCTAAGCGATTGGTTGAGTACTCGAAAGCGCAAGCCAATCAAAGCGAAGGTATCAAATGCAAACCTTCACTCCCAGTCCACGATTTCAACAATGGCGGATCGAAGCCAAGGTCTGACAATGACCGAGTTGAATGCGCTAATCGTTTTTGAATTGCAAGACGCACTTGGTAAGATAACGCATATAATAACAAACCAGAACATTAATGAAACGATTTGATTGTTTTATTTCGCTTAATACCGTGCAAGTGCTTAGTTATTTTGTTCGTAATTCAGCTAGTGTTAGTAAAGATTAAACAGGTCGGAAACGGCCAACACATTGCGCCGTTCGAAGCGATCGTATTTTTGTTGAAGACAAACTGATGAAAAAAGATATCAGTAATGGGCTTTACTTATGTCGATTCCCGTATTTCTTAACGGGTTACTGATTCCATTACACGATTACACAGAAAATCGTAGTTAAAAGCATAATAAAAATTCATGAACAGTAAACACGATATGGTGAGTTACAGAGAAGCTAAGAATAGACGTGGGTGTGATGCTTCTGAAATCGGAAAACTCCGCACATAAGCCGCATCGTTGTTTAAGCCGCAGGGTTTAAAGCTGGGGAAAAAGTCGCGGCTTATAGTCCGAACTTTACGGTATTTCTCTCTCGATTCTCTTTTGATTTGTCTGGCAGAATTCTGTAATGTTTTCTTATATTCCCTGCCTTTGGGTTCAAGTTTACATGTATTCTGTTTGGTATTCTTTCGTTTACGCTTTCCTTTCGCTCTTAAGTACTCGGATCTTGTTCGTCGACAAGATCCATTATACCATAGTTGTTTATTTTGTTTATGCTCAGAGGAAGAAACCTTATTACTAAGGTTTCCAGTGACTGTTTTCAAAGTATAGTTGTGATCTCTTTGTGACCATTTTGAACCGTTCAAACTTCTTCACAGTTCTTCAAAGAATCCATATCATTTTGCATCAAGGCTTCTTTGTAAACGT
>CM031603.1:87749234-87759234 GCA_018398815.1 Conus ventricosus
GGGGGACCGACTGAAGCGTGCTCCCTTTAAAAAAAATAAGGATTCTAGCTGTTTTTTGTTGGGCCTAGTTGAACTGCATTTCCCAGTGATTGAGTTCAGTGTCCATTGTTTTTGTACTCCCAGTTCTTATAGAACAGGAGTACTTTACAATGGAACGAAGAAATGCTGTCTGTCTGTCTGTCTGTCTGTCCGTGGTCAAAATGTGTTCCACTCACTCCAGACAAAACTTCTGGGCCGATCTTTCTGAATTTTTGTACGTATGTCCATTATGGGTCACGGATGATGCCCAATGTTTTATTTTACCAGAATAGCCGTTACTAACGGCTATAACGGCCCAAAAACGGTTTTTCTTCTGTATGGAATATTTCAGAAAGTACTTGTATTCAAGATAAACTGGGAGTGTTTATATGCTTTGCATCTTGTTTTCTTGTCTCGATCACTCCGACCTCAGTTTCAACCGGCTGCTTGCTTGCCAGTATTTCGCGATGAAGTGAATAGGTGGTGGGAGTTAGTATACCATGTCCTTCAGAAAACAAATATATATTCTTTAAAAGACTGTGACATGCCGACTGCATGCACGCGCCTGTGTGTGTGTGTGTGTGTGTGTGTGTGTGTTGGTGTTGTGTGTGTGTGTGTGTGTGTGTGTGTTTTGTGTGTTGTGTGTAAGCGCGCGTGTGTGCTAGTGTATTAATGTGCATGTGTGTGTACACGCTCGTGCGTGCGCATGTCCATGTGTACGCGCGTGCCTATATATGTCTCCGTGTGCTTGTGTCTTTGTATATGTGCTTGAGAGTGTGTACGTGTGCACACGTGCTACGATGCGTGCAGTCACCAACACAGACACGCAGACACGAGTGCGCAAACACACACACACACGCACGCACGCGTGCTAGTACGCGCGCGCACGCACAACACACACACACACACACACACACACGCACACACACACACACCCCACACACACACACACACACTAATACACACACAATATTACACACACACACACACACACACACACACACACACACACACACACACACACACATTTGTTATCATTTTGTTCTTTCCTCATCTTTCTCCTTTGCATACAGGTTTTTTGTGCAACTATTATTTAAACATTTGCATTAGTTTTATTGTGTTGTTTGGAGACATGCCTGATAGATCACCTGATATGATCACCATTTTACAGTGAATGCAGATCATAATTACAAATGAATCATATCTTATTCAGCATCTTGCAAATATAAGTATCACATTTTAATATTGCAGTCTCTAAATGGTGCAAAACAAAATTACCCAACTGCCTAACTTTATATCCACCAGTACATAATCAAGTTACTGATGTAAAAAAAGAATAAGCAGTGCTATTTACATCCGGCAAGGTTTTGATTATTCATTTATGCCCATCACCAGCTCCATTAGATCAACCAGACTTGTATTCTTGCGCGCAAGTGTTAGAATTAATAATAAGAATGTTCTAACGTTGTCTCCGTTTATTTGCCAAAGGACCGAATGATCGAAACACTGATGGCTACATTCGTTTAAAAATTCTAATGAAAAATGGTTGGTTGGGGAGACATTTAATGCCACTCTCCATTCTGGATAAAACTGCTCAACTAAACCAGCAATCGCTTCGTTGAAAATGTGGTGACTCTTCTTTGTGCTTGCTAAATGATGGCAGCATCACCGAATACCAGATATTTCTACCCACAGAGCAAGTGCCATTGACTTGTCCTTGATTTCTCCACAATTAGCTTTGACTGCATCTGCAAACATACCAAGACACTCTTGGAAGTGATCACTTTCCACTAAAGATTGAATTAAATAAAAATCTGAAATAACAAATTTTCCAGAAGACAAAATACCCAGTACAATTATAAAATTCGCAGACTGGAAGACATTTTCATCTCTTCTTTCTCACATGGATGTGGATGATATTTTTGACATGAAGAGATATAAATGTCTTATATAGTAAATTCAGTGAAATGATTCTCTCTGCCGCAAATGAAACTATTCCTAAATGTAGAATTAACAGGAATAGAAATTATGCTGAAATGTGTGGTGGACAAAAGATTGCGAAGAGCCGTAAAATAAAAAGAAAGAGAATATAAAGCATACCTTAAAATTAAGTCTGAGGAAGTAAAACAAGAAAATACATCAAATGTGGAATGATTCAAGTGGCACATTCCTATAGAATAGAAAAGGCACACGAAGAAATGAAGGAGCCAACGCATATTCTAACAGGTTGTGCCAAAGCTAAACGTTTATATTGTCATCCTTCTGTGACAAAGAGGTTTCTCAGCATAAAATTTTCAGAAAGTGGGAAAAAGTTTCAGGACATGAAACATGGGTTAAATCTTCCTCGATATCCCATTAAACTGGATAATAACAAATTCCATCTTCAGCGGAAAAGGCAGAAAGCATTTGCGGATATATTCTCAAGGACAATGCGAATGGAAAGTCTTTCACCAGAATGTAAGACAGCTTCGAGAAGAGAAAAAGAAAACATCCTTGATGAGCCACAGCAAATAGTGATTTTTTTGTCAATGCACCTAATTACAATACATAGGTGAATGGTGCTATTTTTTCATTAACTAACAAAAAACATCATCGTAGGTTAGACGCAATTTCAAACTCTATGTTGAAACACTTACCACATAATTCATAAATTTTTTGCAAACAATATTTCACCAGATTGTCAGAGGGTATTATGCCAGGAATATGGAAGCAGTCAGTAGTAATTCCCATATTAAAACAAGGTAAATCTGCAACAATTGTAAGTAGTTATCGACCAATAGCTTTAACCTCATGTCTCTAAACTAATGAAAAAATAGTTCTGAATAATTGATATATTAATTGTGATAAATATGACGTAATACCACACAATCAAGCCGATTTCGAAAAGGAAGATCAGTCATCGATCATATAGTTAAAATAACCAACACAAATTAAAAACCAATTTGCAAAACGAAAAAGCGTTTTGCTAACAATTTTGACGTTAAAAGACTTCGATAGTGTCTGCATACCAGATTGTTATTCAAATTAAGAACATAGGTCTATCTGGCAATCTTTATTATTAATCAGAGAATTTGTTCAAGACAGAAAGCTACAGGTTTTAAAGTAGAAAATACGTACTCTGAATTTAAATCATTACAAATGGGAATTTCACAAGGCTCTGTGATAGCTCCAATGTTGTTTAACATTTTACTGTGATCTTCCAAAACATATAAGCAAAATTATCACAGCTTGCAGTATGCTGACGATCTGTGCATATGGATGATACTTCAATAAGGAAAAATTGTCCTAAAAGAACATTAATTACTACAAAAAAACTTTACCAAAATGAATTAGACAGTCTTGGTAGATACATGTTTGCGAATGGTCTAATGTTTTCTTGTGAGAAAACATACATGGTGTTATTTAACAATGGCGCTGATACAAGCGATTTGCCCACTTTTAAAATGAATGCAGTCACACTTGACTACAAACCTTTAGTTAAATTTTTAGAGTATATTTAACATCTAAATTAACGTGGAATGTTCATATTCAGTACCTTCTGAACAAAGCTAGAAAACACTAAACTTTTTGAAAATTATCAGTAAACAAAGCTGGTGTCAGGATATAATCACTCTAAAACATTTAGCTACATCACTGATCCGATCAAAATTATGCTATGAACAAGAGGCTTTCTTCAGTGCCCCTAAATACTTGTTACAAAAGCTGCAGAGCATAGATAGTAAAGCCTAAATTATGTCTTGGTCTTCCTTTCCATGCTTCAACTTACCGAACTTACAAAGGAAATTAATATCTTACCATTATAAGACGAACATAGAAGGCTAACACTTGCCAAATATGTAATGAAATGTTCAACGCTCACAGGTTGTGAACGAAAATGAGATTGCTATAAAACCTGAATCTCATTATCCAAAAAGAGCTCAGACTATTCATCATATTCTACCATTGGTTCTTGTACAGAAAATCTTTTGAAAGAGTCAGCAGTCAGTTCTGAGACATTAGCGAAGGTGCCTTGATTTCTCCTCCGTTGGAAAGAAACAGGGCACATTTGATCTTGATTACACTGATGTGAGCAAAACGGACCAACCAAATATTTTATCTTATTCTGTAAAAATGCATATACAAGAGAAATATCCTCAACATCTTAAGTTTACACAGATGGTTCGGTATTGTCTAATAATCATCAGGCTCTGCTTTTGTTATACCGTCACAAAAGGTTGAAAAGATATATTCCATCGGAAAAGGCAGATCAATATTTGTCGCCGAAATGATACTATTATTATGGCACTGTCACATTTAATTGACTTGCCACAATCAATATTTAAAGTAGTTATTTGTGTGGATTCGATGTCTGTTCTGCAAACCATAAGGTTTCAAATACCGTTTCGAACAACTTTCTTGCAAATGAAATATGTCATCTTATTCATGTCTTGATATGTAAAGGAACTGATGTCACCTTCTGTTGGATACCGTCGCATTGTGGTATTTGGGGTAATGAGTTAGCTGATACATGTGCAAAGAGAGGAGCCAGAAATGAAAAGTGCGCCACGGTATGAATGTATCCTTTTCTTTACCTGAAGTCAATCATTATTATAGCAAACCGTCTGGCGCCGATTCAGAAAACATTATAAAAATACGTTTCTGGTGTGGCTGATAAAAACACTCATTTAATTAATTATGAACATGTAAACAGCGTTCCTCATTACAAGTGAAAAAATATGTACCAATACAGAAATTTCATTTCAATATTCTATAAATTAAAACTTGATGCCTTAAAAACTAAATATACAAACGAAGCAAAATGTATATGTGGAGAACGAAGAATAACCAGCAAGCATTTGCTGTTTGACTGTTTACCTCTTCAAGCTCATTACCACCATTATCAGGCATGTCATTATGTGATTGTCTTTTCAGATTTAAAAGCTTGCCTTCAATGTTGTTTTGTCCTTAATTTGTAGTCCAGTTAAGCATTTACTTTAAGATTATTTCAGATTAAAGCTTGCCTTCAATGTTGTTTTTGTCCTTAATTTGTAGTCCAGTTAAGCATTTACTTTAAGATTATTTGCAGGTATGTTGTAGCGATGCTTAGTGGACATTTATATGCACTTAGAAATCCACATTATGCATACACTTACATAGTCACAGACATTTCTCTCTCTCTCTCTCTCTCTCTCTCTCTCTCTCTCTCTCTCTCTTCGTCTAATATCACATATATGTGAAAAGACGTAAACTGAAGTACTACTACTACACACATGCACGCGCGCACACACACACACACACAAACACACACACACACACACACACACACACACACACACACACACATGCACATGCACGTACGCGCGCACACACACACACACACACACACAACACACACAACAACACACACACACACACACACACACTCACGCACACAGAGATAGATAGAGAGCCAGAAAGAAAGAGAGGAGAGAGAGAGAAGCAGAGAGAGTGAGAGAGAGGCAGACACAGAAGCAGAGAGAGAGAGAGATACAGAAAGAGAGAGAAAGAGAGACAGATACAGAGCAAGAGCCTGTGTACCAGTTTCCGGCTGGCATATCCAGGAGTAGTAAGTTTTCTTGTTGTTTTCAAAGAAATGAAGACAGCGCGAGCACGTACATACCAGTGCATCTTGCATGTGAGGCTTACCAATCGATAGCGAGAGGACTTTTTTTATTCGGCTGCTCGATCTTCTCTTCTTTCCCTTGCGAAAGAAGGCAGAATGTAACGGGGGGGGGGGGGGGGGGGGGGGGGGGGGGGGGGGGGGGGGGGGGGGGGGGGGGGGGGGGGGGGGGGGGGGGGAGAGGGGGGGGGGGGGAGGAGGGAGGGATGGGGGGGGGGAGATGAAGAGCACGGCGGGCATCCGTGCCAACATTATGACTGGGCAATGTCTATGACACTTGCGGAGGCGGCGTTGTTGACACAGCCTTGATGGATCACTAGCGCCTGGTAATGGATGCTTCGTGCCTGTTGCGTTCTGCGGGCCTGTGTTTGCCTGTCTGTATATCATCTTGTCTGTCTGTTTGCATATCTGTATCATAAAGAAGATAAATGTAAATGGGCAAAAGGAATATGATGACTGGCATGACACCGGAGTGTTGCCAAAGTAAAAGGCAGGCTAGAAGATTACCAAGTAAGTCAAATCGTACTTTACGTTCAGCTGATCGAATCTTGTATTTCTTGTAACGCTTGGCGCGAATACAAACAACTTTTGAAAACGAAGGAAAGGGGTTTTAACAGGGCATGGTAAGAAAACTTTACAACATCTACAAACTTTCAGGAAGATTTCTGGGACACAATACGGAAGATTAGAGTGGTTAAAAAAAAATTTTTTAAACCTTTAAACAATATTACTTTGGAGAACTGGTTTGAACATTTCAAAGGGCTGCTTGGAAGAAGTGACGATGTTGGTAATTGTGTAACACAGCAAGACAGCAATGTCAAAAGTGCTGTCAACGACAGTGATAACTATTTCTTTAATTCGCTCTATCTAAAACGAAGAAATCCTATCGTCGTCAAGAAAATTAAAAAATGTCAAAGCTGCTGGTCCAGACGGAATAATTTTAGAGATAGTTAAATATGCTTGCAAATCTGAATTGGTAACTAGTTTGTTTTTTGTTTTGTTTTGGTTTTTTTAATAACTTTTAATGCTTTGTTGACAAGGCCTTTTTCCAGAAATTTGATTAAGGTCAGTTCACCTTCCATTGTATAAATAAGGTTATGCCCAATAACCCGCGCAATTATCGAGGAATATCTTTGAGCAATATATGCAGTAAATTGTATGGCACTGTACTCAACAGGAGACTTTTAGAAATGGGTGGAAGAAAGTAACACAACCGGTGAATTTCGAGCAGGATTTAAACGAAATTATTCAACAATTGATAGTATGTTCAACTTTATGCCGTTTGTTGAAAAGTAGTTTGGACTGAATCGTAAACCATGAGCAGCGTTTATATAGATTTTGAGAGAGCTTTTGATTCTGTCAATAGAAATGTTACAGGCCTGTTTTCCTTAAGATGGTGTTTTTTTCACACTGTGTAAGTGTTTTATTAGCCTGTATTACTCTGTAAAGGCATGAGTGCAATGTGGAGGACCCCTGACAGATTAATACACACACACACACACACACACACACACACTCACATACACACACACAGGAACACAATGACGTCATCAATTGACGTAAAACTACTCGAAAAGACATAATGACGTTGCGTTTGTTTACAACGAAGAACTCCTGCTGAGGAAGGCTAAGTAGCCGAAATATTTTGGATAACAGCAGATTTTGTTGTTACCTCATTGTTTCATTATTTATATATATATATATATATATATATATAATATATATATATATATATATTGTGTGTGTGTGTGGTGTGTGTGTGTGTGTGTGTGTGTGTGTGTGTGTTATAATGTATACTGTACACCTCGATCAAAACAAGGAGATGTCTGAAGCCCTATCTTGTTCTCATTTATTACTGAATTAATGTTAAAGGTTATCAAATTTCGGACAACATGGCGCATAGTTTGTAAATGATGTTTCAGAGATTTTCATTCTCCTTGTTGCTGATGGTGTGATACTGCTATCTGAAGCTATTGTTGAACAGTTTAGCAAGGGTTCTACGTCACTTCAGGTTTAAGGTAAACACGACAGACAGTGGAAAAAAAGTGTCTTTAGAAAGGGAGGTTAAACTCGCTTCTAGCGAAATATATTGATGTAATGGAAATAATATACCAGTAGTAAATGTGTACAAATATTTGGATATATTCTGTTCAACACGCTTGAGCGTTACATTTGCTTGTAAATATCTTAGGAGCAGCGCTAGATGCGCCTTATTATGTATTATGAAAAAGTTATAGAATTGAATTACAGTTCTTTCGCATAATTTTCAACATTGTTTGATTCTATGATTCAACAAATTATATAATGCTTAACTGTGGGGTATTAGCAGTGCTGCTTTTGAAGTGAAGATGATTCATTTATGTACGATGAAGAAGTTGAGGGAGTATCTATGCATACGCCTAGTTATTTAGTGCACATGGAGACAAATAGGTATATAGCATTTGTGGTCAGTTTCTACTCGTTATTGGTTTAAGGTAATCAGAATGCGGTCACATAGGTTACCCCATGGAGCTTGCAACTTGCTAGGTGAGTTTGATGCCAGTGGCAAAAAAAAAAAAAATTGGGTTTTGTGGGTAAGATTAAAAGTGAATGTATATGGATTTGACTTTGTATTGGAAAGTCCGTGAGTTTTGGGACATTGGTAGGGTGTGTGTGTGTGTGTGTGTGTGTGTGTGTGTGTGTGTGTGTGGTGTGTGTGTGTGTGTGTGGTCAGTGATTAATTGTAGATGGCAAACCTGGCGTTCTCATGTTCAGGAAAGTGATAGATTTGATATTCATTACATGTTAAGCGCAGTGCATATCGTGCTAGTTTGTTCGTCTATCCCTGCGACAGGCATTTCATATACATTTTAACTTATTTTTAGATTCTGTGTTACAGAAATATGTTGTCATTTTAATCGTTATAGAGAACATAATGACGATAATCTCCCCTAGCCAGTACATTATGCGGCACTTGATAATGAAGTTCATTTTGTCTTCTCTTGTCAGAACTTTGGCAGTGCATATTAGGCAAGACCTCATTCCAGAGAAATACTGTAGACAACCCATGCTTGTTCAAAGTGACTATACTGATGACATCAAGGATTTTTTTAAAACAATGTAAACCAATATATTTGTGTAAAGCAGTTAAGATTCGCAATGATGTCACAGTCAAGGTTTATTTTTCATTGGTGTATTCTTGAATTTTGTTTCTGTGTAATACTATTTGCAAGTAATAGACAGCGTAAAACGATATGCAGCATAATTATTTAATGCATCGCAGGCTTGAAAAATCGTATCAACATGATTTTTGTGTGTGTTATTATCTGTATCTCTCATTCTCTCTCTCTCTCTCTCTCTCTCTCTCTCTCTCTCTCTCTCTCTCTCTCTTCTCTCTCCTCTCTCTATCTCTCTCTGTCACATACACACAACGCACATACACACAAGACACACACACACACACACACACACACACACACACAACACACACACATAAGAATAATCTGAAAAAAAAACAATATTGACATGACCCTCAACACATTTCTTCTACGCTCACTTGAGAGGAAATCCGCCGCAGTTCCTTCGTTTGAAAAGGCGGGTGGATCTCGCAGGCCCTGTCATCCCCTGACGTCATCCTCCAAATGACGACGATGATGACGACAACCGGCAGAATAGGATCCATGGTGTAAAGAGTGAATGCCAAGAGGCGGGGGGGGGGGGGGGGGGGGGGGAGGGAAAAAGGGGTTGTGGGGAGTAAAATTGAAGACCCTGGTCTACGATTCTAGACTGTTGATGCAGAGGGGTCCGAGCTGAATGTCTCTGAAGTTTGGCCACTGCTCATCTCTCCGTGTCCGCCATCTGTTGAGAGAAATGACTTGTAATTAAGAGGCAGGGGAATAGAAAGGAATATAAGACGAAGAAGGAATGAATAAAATAAGAAAAAAGACGGGTGGAAAGGAAGGGGAGGGGGGGGGGGGGGGGGGGAGATGGATGGAAAGATAGGGGAAAACGGTTAGAAAGAAAGAAAAGAAATCAGAAAGAAAGAAAAGAAATCAGAAAGAAAGAAAAGAAATCAGAAAGAAAGAAGCGAAAAACACACAGAAAAAAATGCAAAACATGAAAAAGAAAGAAAGAAGAAAAGAAAGAAAGAAAGAAGCACAGACACGACGAAAGCAAGAAAGCAAAACGGAGAAAGCAAGAAAGAAGACAATGAAAACACTCAAGGAAAAGGAAAAAAGGAAAACCTAAAAAAGAGAAAGTGAACAAAACACATGCAAAAAGAGACAAAGAAAATAAAAGAAAATAACACAAAGAAAGAGACAAAGAAAATGAAGGATATAACACAAAGAAAAAGACAAAGAAAAT
>CM031603.1:87769234-87781734 GCA_018398815.1 Conus ventricosus
TTCTTCGTTCCCATTCTAAAGTACTCCCTGTTCTATAAGAACTGGGAGTACAAAAACCATTTTACATCAAAACCATGAAATTGAATACTGCAACTACAATGAAGAAAAACAAGTTACAGTTTACACTTCCATGATGTTGAGTAGGCCTATTGCAACTGCAGTAACGAGTAACAGTCTACATCAGAGGCATGATGTGAACACGGCAACTGGTGCAATACAAGACAATTGCTATTAATGCCACGCTGTTAAACAGCACAGCTCTAAACATGTCAAGCGGTTTCAATTTGAGCAACACTTGAATAATCCTACGGCAGTAATGTCAAACTGTTTATACTAGAGAGGATGTTGTATAAAGCAACAAGAATAATTCCGAGTAGTGTAACTACTCTCTTCAAAACATAATTTTTCTGCTCCTTCGCTGGTGTGTGGGTGTGTGCGTGTGTGTGTGTGTGTGTGTGTGTTTTGGCGTGTGTGTGTGTGTGTGTGTGTGTGTGTGTGTGTGTGTGTGTGTGCGTGTGTGTGTTTGTGTGTGTGTGTGTGTGTGTGTGTGTGTGTGTGTGTGTGTGTGTGTGTGTGTGTGTGTCTGTGTGTGTGTTAGGGCTTATTGCTGTAAGCGCTTAGGGCTTTTGTTTAAGATTAAGCGCACTAAATGTTCCTTATTATTATTATTATTATTATTATTAGTGTACATCGGAGAGGTAATGTGGCACGCGGCAGCTGCACAAAATGCCAAACAACTTAGTCTAGCCTACTACCAGTCACGACGCTGAATAATGCACCTGCAGTAATGTCAAACAATTTGCGTCAGAGCCGTGACGTTAAATAATGCAAAGGCGATAATGCCAGAGAAATGACATTAGACTAATGACGTTCTGAGACGGGTTCTGAGAGTGTGACAGTTTATTTCTTTTGATGCACAGAGGTAGCCATAACATCTTCCTCTGCTTCATCAGCATTTCCAACTTCCTCCGTCTCGTCCCACGTAAACCCATCCTCACCTCCGCCCTGTTGATGTCTGTGTCCTTGATGACCGAAATGGGGGGGGGGGGGGGGGGGGGGGGGGGGATGTGAAAACAACACACCACCACCAACTTGTTGATTGCTGTCACTACGACTTCTTGAAACATGATTCTGGTCATCTTCAAATCATTCAATTGGAACATCTGGTCGACTGCTTTCTTAATGTTTGGAGTCATTATGACCACTGAATACTGCATCAACCTCGTCAATCCTTGTCACCTAATCATTTTCGTGTTGATCGTGATCCCAAAATCACCTTCCTACTGCTTGTATGCCTGCTTACTACGATTGCTTGATTCTGGATTTAACTTGTCAATTCTGAACACATAATCACCTTCGGCTTCCGTTATTCATATTGGCCAAGATTGCTGGGCACTGGATTTGTTACGTCAATTCTGAACACACAAATGCCTTCCTGTTGACTGTTTTCGCTTAGATTACTGGATCTGCCACGTTAAGTCTGAATACAATATCATTTTCCTGTCGATTGTTTCTCTCTGAATTATAACATTATGCTGTACCACCTCAGGTTTCCATATATTAACGTTGAATCATAAATGCTAGATTTCAGAGTCCGATCACACACTATTTTATTATGTCAGTAGACATTCTAACCGAAAGCTTTTCTCAGCAACTAGTTATTTATGCGTTCCAGTAAATGGATCATGATGCGCAATCAAATTGTCTGCGCTGACGTCAGGATCCATATAAAATGCAATTATTTTCGGTTTGTGAAATTCTAGCTTGCCCAGGCACCTTTAGATGTGTCGTTGGACTGTAGATAATGGTGCATATTTAAACTGTCAGATCACTCTGAAGGGTGCTTTGACACGCAACGCAGAAAACCTTTTTTTTCAGGGAGAGTTCTCCCCTCTTCTTGGTCTATGGCAATGGAAGTAACGGTAACACGCATTTACCCAACACTGGAAATGTTTGCCAAACTGTTAGACTCACGGTTGCCGTCACGTTACTGTATTGATCAAAAGATCACACTTTCACTAATGACTGTTCCGCACGGATCGCGAAGTAATGACGAACGATAAGCTTCTGTCAAAACGTTCCAACGATTTAGTTCACAGAGGTCTCTGAGTTACGATGCGCTACAGAGTGATTGTTAACTGAAGTTGGAGCGAGTTTTTCTCAAGGGAGGAAACACAAAACTGCAAAATACTGCTTGCTGGTAACTCTCCTGAGATACATCATTAAACCAGCTGAACTTGGAACAAACTGAACAGGCTGCGAAATCTTTTTTTTTTTCTTTTCTATTTTCAGTCTCTATGTCCGAAATTCAGCTTTTAAATTTTCAAAGCGTTTAGAACTTCATTATTTCGGCCGTACTGAATAAAAATGTGTACCTTCAAAATCCGACCGGAACTGCAGGTCAGCCAGCGTTACAAACTGATTTCCATCACGGGGTAAAGGCTTTGTCGTCTAGTCGTAAACTTATTTGCATGACATGAGAGCTTTCACTTGATTACTTTCCTCTGTGCGAGCCCAGTTTCCATAAGATTTCGATTGGTCCTTTTGTACTCGGACGCGATTCGCTCGTTACAACTTCTTCAGGTCCACTCACTCTAGCTATATAATGTAGCCTAGCTGTCCCCAACCAGCAACTCGCGACACATTGACCTACTTACCCGAGACAAGGAGAACGCAATGATTCTTCAAAGTTGAATCGTCTGCACAATAACGACAAGCCCTTCGTCCTTTCTGCAGTTGCATCTGTGCCCCAGTGTGTCAATCAGGTACATGAATTTGATTAAATACTATTGGTTTAGTTGCAAAGTGAGACGACTGCAGGCGGAAATCTAAACAAATCTGAAATAAATGTTAGCGAACCGCCATGAGAAACGTGGACAAACGAGTCACAAGACAAATCACGACGCGTTTCGACCTCTTAGGTCTTCTTCAGGCGAGACACAAACAAATAGGACAATGAAAATGAACGAGTTTGTTACTTAGCTTTGATCTCTTCAGCGAAAGGTAGGCGTTCATTTTCATTGTCCTGTTTGTTTGTGTCTTGCCTGAAGAAGACCTAAGAGGTCGAAACGCGTCGTGTTTTGTCTTGTGACTCGTTTGTCCACGTTTCTCTTGGCGGTTCGCTAACATTTATTTAAGATTTCTTTAAATGCTGTTGGCCTGTCTCTAAATTACAGTACCGGTGCCAAGAACTTGATTTTAAACTCCGTCGTGAATTAATCATTATGATTATATCATTTTACTTCTTTTTTTTTTTCGCTTACGTCAAAATTCTCTAAGCTTTTGTACTAGGCCTATCGGCACTGCGGACAACTTGTAAACCATTTATTTCACTGCTCTGACAAACAAATCGATGTGTGAATCAATGATTTCAAATCAGTTTTCATTGTCGGACAGCAGCCTCCACACTCATTCGTCGGAGTCCAGTGACTGGCACGCGCCCCGTCAGTCAAGGTGAGTTTAAGCTCATAATTCATCAAATATTTATTTGCCTAGATCAGGAATCCATAATGTTGCACGGTGATAGAATCGACCCCCAATTCAGCTACAAAACGGTCGTAATGCAATTTCATCGCGCCTGCTCAGCTTTGACAAACTTGTATTTTTCTGGTGAATTTCTGTTTAAAGTGCTCCTTAAATAAAAAGCACTTCAAATCTAATCTACCAAATAGCAATGTACACCCATAACCTGAGTTTAAGATCATTGTAATGCCAGCATTGAGCTCTTTGATTGGCAACATTCTGTCCTTTAAGTCCGTGACAGAACCGCGGACAAAAATAGATCTAACTGCATGTCATTAACACAGAAAAGCCCAAATTACTGCCCCGGGGTCAGATCGTTTGTCGCGTCTTTGGCTATCCGGTCGTTGGCTGTCAAAGGGCTCCAGGTAAATTGATTACCATGACTGCCCATTGATCTGTCCAGGCACAACATGTCCGTTAGAGCCTCCGGCTGATGGGACATCAGTCTCACCACTACAGTTGATCACGACACGCTGCGAGGTGGCATAGGAGGGAGTGCCGAGGGAAAGGTGGCAGACCTCTCTCGAAGGGCGTTGATGTGAGAGTTCAACGAAGGGCGGCGCAGCCAACCTTCCAGCCACTATGAAGAAAAAGAAAAAGAAGAAAAAGAAACACCCGAAGGTGCTGGGGAGGACCCAGAGAAGCACTGTCTTCACCTGCCTTTAGAGCAGTCCTGTACCACCCTTGGAGGCCTGCGCTGTGTTAACGATGGGTACAGGCGCAGCAGGACACTCCATTAAGATATCAAGGGACATAACTGCTCCTGAACAGAGGTAAATCAGACTACGGGATGCAACTCATAACAGCCTTAAAGTAGCATCCCAATGGGTGTACCAGCCCGTATTTCATGACTGCAGAGCCCACCGGCGAAAAACACCACCCTCCAGCTGTCGACCACACCCCACACACCCAACCACCCCTGCCCACGGACAGATGAAGACAGTGCCACTCCAGACACAGCCAAGCTTTCGCCATACGGTCTTATGTGCCCTCAAGAGAGAATCCAAAGTTGTTGTCTTTCCCACTGTCAACAGGACTTTCCCTGTGGTCAGTGGGTCTTTCCTCACCGTCACTGGACCTTTCTCCAGGGTCAGCCTAGTTAAGGCAAAAGGATGATAGAGGGGTTTAGCCTGTGTCGCCGAATGACTGCACCAAGAGATGTTACGGGACGGTCGGCGAGGGAGCGCTGCCTGACTGCGATAACCGTGGCCTGGCAAACCCTGTTTCCTGGTTGGCGTGGTGGACACCCCTCCCGGGGCGGGCTGAAAAAATTTCCCTCTCGGCCTTAGTCAGTGAGGACCATGGAAGGGAACCTGCAGCGTCCAGCTACGTTCACCCTGCTCCCTCTTTGAGGCGGCCTCACACGGCGCAGGGCCATCGCCATCCAAGCACGAAGAAGGCCGCCCGGTGGCTCTGAAGACAGGACCGTGTGTGTGTGTGTGTGTGTGTGTGTGTGTGTGTGTGTGTGTGTGTGTGTGTGCTTATGCTTGTGCAATGTGTTCGGGTGAGATTGAAAGAGAGGGTGAGGGGTGGGGGTGGAGTAATGAACTTGTATGAGATAGTCGTGCAAAACAGTATTATTCATCTTAATGAACATTCAATTACATGTCAGAAGAATGGAATTTAGAGTATATTTTGTTTTTAATTAATCCTGCATGTTATTTTGACAATAGTATATATGCTCATACGCCTTTCATAAATCAGACCTACCTGATTTGTTTAAGATAAAAATTAAGATATACCTGCTTTGTTTCAGATTTAAATCAGACGTACCTGCTTTGTATAAGATATAAATACTGACTGATTGAAATTGTAAAGCACATTTATGTATTTCACACCATGCTCAGTATTCTCTGCCAATAGAATATTGAACTCTTTCGGCATAACGATTCTCCTACTTGTTGACTCGATCAAGTCGAGATTCACTTCTGTATTTCTGCCAGCCAAGCAATCGTAAAAATGACAGAGTTTGATGAGTGCATTGGTAATGAATATCATACGTTACGACTCAAATTTCCGCCGAGCTAGGCCTAACGCATTGATTTTTCTGTAACGTCATCAAAGAGTGCGTAGAATGATAATAATTATACTGTCAATCACGTGGAATATTAAAACCCTGCCGATCAATATTATACAAGGAAGTACAAATGCACAAGACATCTGTCTTTCTGTCTCTGTGTGTGTGTGTGTGTGTGGTGTGTGTGTGTGTGTGTGTGTGTGTGTGTGTGTGTGTGTGTCTCTCTCTCTCTCTCTCTCTCTCTCTCTCTCTCTCTCTCTCTCTTTCGTGCGCACACACACACACACACACACACACACACACACACACACACACGCGCGCGCGCGCGCGCGCGCGCGCGCGCACACACACACACACAAAAGCGCACGTTCGCATGCGCGCGCGCGCACACACACACACAAACACACACACGCGCGCGCGCGCGCGCCCGCGTACACTCACTCACTCACTCACTCTCTCTCTCTCTCTCTCTCTCTCTCTCTCTCTCCTCACACACACACACACACACACACACACACACACACACACACACACACACACGCATGCACGCACGCACGCAAGCACGCACGCACGCACGCACGCGCACAATTATCAATCTTTGTCGCCAGGACCTGATACGTGCTATCCAGCCTGAGTCAGCTGATCAGTCTGAGATCGATTTTTCTATTCCTGGACTATCCCCGGTAGATAGATGAGGCAGTTAGCACTGTAATCAACACGCTCTGTGCAAGGCATCAGGTACAATCAAACAGCGGCACTGTCCCCTCAACATTTTCCTGTTCTGCCATCCCTTTTGACAGCAACGTTTTTCCATACATTCTCTTACTTGTTCCTTCCCCCTCCCCTCCCCCACCCCCAACCTTTCGTACGTTTTTTTTTTTTTCATTCTTTCACCCACCTTATGCTCGCTTTTTTGAACGTTTTGCAGTTTTATTTTTGGTTTTGCTTTGTTTGTGTGTGTGTGTGTGTGTGTGTGTGTGTGTGTTTCTTTATTTTTTCCAATTTTTTTTTTCATATCTCGTTTCGTTTCTTTACCTTTTCCTACTTTTCTCTGCTTTTTCTCTCTTTTTTTTTCCCCGCCCTACTTTCTTACATTGTTTTTCTATCTTTTTGTACTCCCAGTTCTTATAGAACAGGGAGTACTTTAGAATAGGAACGAAGAAATGTTGTCTGTGTGTCTGTCTGTCTGTCTGTCTGTGTGTCCGTGGTCAAAATGTGTTCCACTCGCTCCAGACAAAACTACTGGGCCGATCTTTCTGAAAATTTGTAGGTATGTTCATTATGGGCCACGGATGATGCCCGATGTTTTAGTTTACCGCTATAGCCGTTACTAACGGCTGTAACGGTCTGTAACGGTTTTTCTTCTTTATGGAATATCTCAGAAAGTACTTGGCCAATTTATAAGCGGTTTGGATGATCTTGTGACAAATCGGAGCCTCTGTCCATATGTAAGTGATGTAATGCTGAAAATGGATTAAACAACCGTTAAAAACCGTTATTCTGCCGTTATTTCTTATATATAGGTGGATTTTAATGAAATTTGGTATATAGAAAGGTTATCACACACAAATGGCACTTCTATATAGTGTTTCAAAATTTGACCGTTAAAAACCGTTATTCTTGACATATTGTCCGATTTGGATTAAATTTGGTATGTACACAGGCTTTAGCCCAGTGAGGACTAAAATACCGGTTTCAAAAGTGTACATCGGTTATATAACCGTTAAACCGTTATTTTGCCGTTATTTTTTTTATATATTGGTGGGTTTTAATGAAATTTTGTATATAGAAAGGTTATCACACACAAATGGCACTTCCATGTAGTGTTTTAAAATCTGACCGTTAAAACCGTTATTCTTGACATATTGTCCGATTTGGATGCAATTTGGTATGTACATAGGCTTTAGTCCAGTGAGGACTGAAATACCGGTTTCAAAAGTGTACATCGATTAAATAACCGTTAAAACCGTTATTTTGCCTTTATTTCTTATCTCACAAAGCATTTTAGCCGATTTATAAGCGGTTTGGAAAACTGGGAGAACGTTTATATGCTTCGCATCTTGTTCTTTTTGTACTCCCAGTTCTTATAGAACAGGGAGTACTTTAGAATAGGAACGAAGAAATGCTGTCTGTGTGTGTGTCTGTCTGTCTGTCAGTCTGTCTGTGTGTCCGTGGTCAAAATGTGTTCCACTCGCTCCAGACAAAACTACTGGGCCGATCTTTCTGAAAATTTGTAGGTATGTTCATTATGGGTCACGGATGATGCCCGATGTTTTAGTTTACCGCTATTGCCGTTACTAACGGCTGTAACGGCCTGCAACGGTTTTTTCTTCTTTATGGAATATCTCAGAAAGTACTCGGCCGATATTTGTGAAAATTAGCAGGTATGTTCATTATGGGTCACGGATGATACCCGATGTTTTAGTTTACCGTTAGAGCCGTTACTAACGGCTGTAACGGCCTGTAACGGCTTTCTTTTTTATAGAATATCTGAGAAAGTACCTGGCCGACCTTTATGAAAATTAGCAGGTATGTACATTATGGGTCACAGATGATGCCTAATGTTTTAGTTTACCCCGTTATAGCCGTTAGTAACGGCTGTAACGGCCTGTAACGGGTTTTCTTCTTTATGGAATATGTCAGAAAGTACTTGGCCGATCTTTCTGTAAATTTGCATGTATGTTCATTAATGGTCACGGATGATGCCCGATGTCTTAATTTACCCCGTTATAGCCGTTACTAACCGCTGTAACGGCCTGTAACGGTTTTTCTTCTTTATGGAATATCTCAGAAAGTACTTGGCCGATCTTTCTGAAAATTAGCAGGTGTCTTCATTATGGGTCACGAATAATGAGCGATGTTTTAGTTTACCGTTATAGCCGTTACTAACGGCTGTAACGGCTGTAATGGTTTTTCTTCTTTATGGCATATCTCAGAAAATACTTGGCCGATCTTTGTGAAAATTAGAAGGTATGATCATTATGGGTCACGAATGATGCCTGATGTTTTAGTTTGCCCCGTTATAGCCGTTACTAACGGCTGTAACGGCCTGCAACGGTTTTTCTTCTTTATGGAATTTCTCAGAAAGTACTTGGCCGATCTTTCTGAAAATTAGCAGGTATCTTCATTATGGGTCACGAATAATGCCCGATGTTTTAGTTTACCGTTGTAGCCGTTACTAACGGCTTTAACGGCCTGTAACGGTTTTTCTTCTCTATGGTATATCTCAGAAAATACTTGGCCGATCTTTGTGAAAATTAGCAGGTATGTTCATTATGGGTCACGAATGATGCCTGATGTTTTAGTTTGCCACGTTATAGCCGTTACTAACGGCTGTAACGGCCTGCAACGGTTTTTCTTCTTGATGGAATATCTCAGAACGTACTTGGCCGATCTTCATGAAAATTGGCAGGTATCTTCATTATGGGTCACGAATAATGCCCGATGTTTTAGTTTACCGTTGTAGCCGTTACTAACGGCCTGTAACGGTTTTTCTTCTTTATGGAATATCTCAGAAAGGACTTGGCCGATCTTTCTGAAAATTTGTAGGTATGTTCATTATGGGTCACGAATAAGGAGCGATGTTTTAGTTTACCGTTAGAGCCGTTATTAACGGTTGTTACGGCCTGTAACGGTTTTTCTTCTTTATGGAATATCTCAGAAAGTACTTGGCCGATCTTTGTGAAAATTAGCAGGTATGTTCATTATGGGTCACGGATGATGCCCGATGTTTTAGTTTACCCCGTTATAGTCGTTACTAACGGCTGTAACGGCCTGTAACGTTTTTCTTCTTCGTGGAATATCTCGGAGAGTACTTGGCCGATCTTTCTGAAAATTTGTAGGTATGTTCATTATGGGTCACGGATGATGCCCGATGTTTTAGTTTAACGTTGTAGCCGTTTCTAACGGCTGTAACGGCCTGTAACGGTTTTTCTTCTTTATGGAATATCTCAGAAAGTACTTGGCCGATCTTTGTGAAAATTAGCAGGTATGTCAATTATGGGCGACGGATGATGCCCGATGTTTGAATTTACCGTTATACCGTTACTAACGGCTATATTCGCTCATAATGGTTTTTCTTCTTTATGGAATATTATACCGTTACTAACGGCTATATTGGCTCATAATGGTTTTTCTTCTTTATGGAATATCTCAGAAAGTACTTGGCCGAACTTTCTGAAAATTTGTAGGTATGTCCATTATGGGCGACGGATGATGCTTGACGTTTTAGTTTACCGTTGTAGCCGTTACTGACGGCTGAAACGGCCAATAATAGTTTTTCTGTTTATGGAATGTCTCAGAAAGTATTTGGCCGATCTTTTTGAAAATTTGTAAGTATGTTCATTATGGGTCACGGATCATGCCCGACGTTTAATTTACCGTTATGGCCGTTACTAACGGCTATAACGACCCATAACGGTTTTTGTTTTTTATGGAATATCTTACAAAGTAAGTGGCCGATCTTTCTGAAAATTTGTAGGTATGTTCATTATGGGTCACAGATATGCCCGATGTTTAAGTTTACCGTTATAGCCGTTACTAACGGCCCATAATGGTTTTCTTCTTGATGGAAAATCTCAGAAAGTTCTTAGCCGATCTTTCTGAAAATTTGTAAGTATGTTCATTATAGGTCACAGATGATGGCCGATGTTTACCAGAATAGCCATTACTAACGGTGAAACCAGCCCAAGACGGTTTTTCCTCTTTATGGAATATATCACGCGTATTCAGGATGAACTGGGAGTGCGTGTATATGCTTTGCATCTTGTTTATGTTTCTTATTTCCCCTTTTATATTTTCATCCACTTTTTTTTTTAAACAAATATTCCGACTCTTTCGTATCTTTATCGCTCTCATCCTACTTTCCATACCTTTTCTTGCTACACTTCTCACCGCGTGTTTGCTCTGCATCCCACTTTTTTCAATTTCCTATTTTTCTTTTTTCTTCATATTTCCTGCATTTCTCTGTTTCCTATTTTCCCTTCTTCTTCATATTTCCTGCATTTCTCTGTTTCCTATTTTCCCTTCTTCTTCATATTTCCTGCATTTCTCTGTTTCCTATTTTCCCTTCTTCTTCATATTTCCTGCATTTCTCTGTTTCCTATTTTCCCTTCTTCTTCATATTTCCTGCATTTCTCTGTTTCCTATTTTCCCTTCTTCTTCATATTTCCTGCATTTCTCTGTTTCCTATTTTCCCTTCTTCTTCATATTTCCTGCATTTCTCTGTTTCCTATTTTCCCTTCTTCTTCATATTTCCTGCATTTCTCTGTTTCCTATTTTCCCTTCTTCGTCATATTTCCTGCATTTCTCTGTTTCCTAGTTTTCTTTTTTCTTACATTTCCCTATTTCTTACTTTTTATCTTCTTTTACCTACTTTTCCATACTTTTATTTTTTTCCCTTCTTCTTCCTTCATTTCCCTATTTTCTACTCTTCCCTTCACCTTACATTTCCGTATCTCCCACTGTTCCCTTCTTCTTTCCTATATTTCCCACTTTTCCCTTCTTCTTTCCTACATTTCCCTATTTCCCACTTTTCCTTTCTTCTTTCCTATATTTCCCACGTTTCCCTTCGTCTTTCTTATATTTCCCTATTTCCCACGTTTCCTTTCTTCTTTCCTATATTTCCCACTTTTCCCTTCTTCTTTCCTACATTTCCCTATTTCCCACTTTTCCTTTCTTCTTTCCTATACTTCCCTATTTCCCACTTTTCCTTTTTTTTCCTGTATTTCCCTATTTCCCACTTTTCCCGTCTTCTTTCCAATATTTCCAACTTTTCCCTTCTTCTTTCCTACATTTCCCTATTTCCCACTTTCCCTTCTTCTCTCCCACATTTCCCTATTTCCCACTTTTCCCTTCTTCTTTCTTATATTCCCTATTTCCCACTTTCTCTTCTTCTTTCCTCTATTTCCCTATTTCCCACTTTCCCTTCTTCTTTCTTATATTTCCCTATTTCCCACTTTCTATTCTTCTTTCCTCTATTTCCCTATTTCCCACTTTCTCTTCTTCTTTCCTCTATTTCCCTATTTCCCACTTTCCCTTCTTCTTTCCCACATTTCCTATTTCCCACTTTTCCATTCGTTCCTATATTTCCTACTTTTCTCTTCTTCTTTCCTATATTTCCTTATTCCCACTTTTCCCTTCTTCTTTCTTACATTTGCCTGTTTCCCACTTTTCCCTTCTTCTTTCCTTCATTTGCCTGTTTCTCTCCCTTCTCCCTTCTCCTTTCCTATATTTCCCTATTTCCCACTTTTCCCTTCTTCTTTCCCACATTTGCCTGTTTCTCCCTTCTCCCTTCTCCTTTTCTATATTTCCCTATTTCCCACTTTTCCCTTCTTCTTTCCAACAATTTTCTGTTTCCTTCGTTTCTCTGATGCTTCCTGGTTTTCCGTATAATGATCCTACTTTTTTCTCTTTTTTATTTTACTTTTTCCATTCCTTTTCTCAACCATAAAAGTTACAGCAAGGTTAAATTTCCCATGTCCTTTTGGCCGTAAGGGCAGTGAAGTGTCAGAGGTTCACAGTGCCTAGGGCACGGCACGACATGAAGGCAGTGCCCCTCCCTCTCCTTCCGCCGCCCTTAGCACTCCCTGAATGGAATCAGGTGGCCATTTACTGTTGGGTGGTCAAAGAGGGCGTTCAAGCAGTAAAAATGTCGACCCCAGGAGTGGTTTGAACTGACCACCGTCAGGTCTGCAAGAAATCGCTCAGGCCATTTGAGCACATGCCACTCTTTTTCACCCTATCTTTCCCGATTTCCTACTTTCCTCCATTTCATATAGTTATTTCCTATTTCCTTTTTTCATCCTACTTTCCACATTTTCCTCTCTCTCTCCTCTTCTCTCTCTCTCTCTCTCTCTCTCTCTCTCTCTCTCTCTCTCTCTCTCTCTCTCTCTCTTCCCCATTCTATTTTTCCCTTTTTCCTCATTTTCCTTCTTCTACTTTCCCTTTACTTTCCCTACGT
>CM031603.1:87786734-87791734 GCA_018398815.1 Conus ventricosus
ATACAGATCGAGTCGTGTCCCTTTGTTAAACAAATTAAAAACACACAAGCCTAATCTTTGTGTATTTTTGCTAGGTAAAAAGAAACTGTTTGGACTGGATGAAGATATTCAGTATTTTGATGTCGTTAATGAATTGCTTTGAAGAAATTCATGCAAAAAATCGAAATGCTAATACCTTTGATAGACAGAAATATAAATAATCGATTTAAGTTGTTTAATGATGGTTGTTTCAGATAGAAATATAAATGATGTACTTGATATGTTTAATAATAGTTTAAAACAAAGTCATGAATGAATGAAAAAAATGTGTGCCAGTAATAATGAAACGACCGACGATTGGTGTGATAAAGACTCTTCATTTAATGAGAGAAAGACTAGCATAATGCTGCCACCTAGTAGATGGACTTTTAAGAATAGAAGACAGAAATAAATGGTTAGCTGCTAATCCAAAATATAAATATTTGCTAAAAAGAAAGGAGAAACAATTTAGTAAAACTCTTTATTGTTACTCATAATGTCTCAAAAAGAATTCTGGGATGCGATCCATAAGGTGTTGTTAATCAAAGGCAAACAATCGAGAAGTAATACAAAATTGCAGCCAAGCATTGACAATGTACAAAATGAGGAAGCATTCAACGACACCATATATAACGATGTCGAAGTTGAATAGATGAACCGATCTATCTTTAAAGAAGAAGTACTACTGGCAGTAAACTAACTAAAACAATCTCAAGGCTGCCGATTTAATCGTATAACTAATGAATTGTTTGAAAAGAACTGTGAACACATAACTTCTTTCCAGGTAAAATTACTTAATAAACTGACAGTGTTGTATACTCAACGAACCAGAATGAATCGATCATTTTCACACTTAAAAAAAGAAAAAAAGGTAACGTAATAATTCAAGAAACATAAGAATATGTCCCCACAGTGATGTGAGCGGTTCTTTGGATGATAATCAAGAACAGGGTACAAGAACAGATCGAAGCGATACTTGAAAGGGGGTGTATCGCCGTGGACCATACGTTTACATTGTTCTTATAATCATAAATCTAGGGAGGGAAGTCTTGGAAATAGGTGTGGAAGTTTCGAGACTTGTACTGTTCTCCTTTGCTCGAGAGCTTTGTTTACCTCCCTTGAAAAATCTTTGAGGAACTGTGTGTGAGTTCTCTGATTGAGGAGTGTAGTAAAGAGCTTTTCCGCGTACTGGGGCGATAACCCTTAGTAGACACTGTGCTGCTTTTCGGAAGCGTTTCCATGTGTACCCTCTTTAAGCTTGAAGACATTGTAACACCCTCCGAGGTGATTTAGTCTTGAGTTTCCCGGATGGTGACTCTTTCCAGTCATGTCCCTTGCTTGTGTGTGTGTGTGTGTGTGTGTGTGTGTGTGTGAAAGGTAGGTGTGTCTGAAAGGGAATTATTTACATTATATGTGGGAAAATCGTGCTGTCAGTTTGGCGTTGCGATTTGCTGTCTTGTTGAGTAAGCGGGGAAGAGTGAGATTTGTGTCGGTATTCTCTCCCTTTCCTCATCACACTGACTTATCCACACACGCAGTGAATCATCCAGACAGACAGCCCGTGGTATATCCATGTGTGCGTGTGTGTGTGTGTGTGTGTGTGTGCGAAAAAAAAATTTCCAAGCGAATTTCAGAGGTTTCTCTTTCTCATTCAAAAGCTTTTCCCCCCGTTTTCATTAAAAAAAAATCCAAAAAAAAAACACTCTATGCTGACAGTCTGGGGAAGCCAGTGAAAGATGATGATGTCCCGTAATGATAGCGGGAACGCCGTTTTAACTGTGCTAGTGTCTCTCTTCGTAAAACATGGGCTCAGCTGGTAGATGTTGTGGGTCCAAAACCTCAGGCGGCTAAGTTGTTTTTTTTTAATGCGATCTTTTATCTCTGTTTTAACGTGTTGTCGTTCTGGGGTATCAACGGAATGTAGACAGGTCCCTTAGTCCCTGCTAGCTACCCCTTCACACACACAAAAAGGGAGCGCACCCCCCCCAGTAGGGACTCTACAACTGAAGGAAATCGGTTAAAAGGTTTCACTTTTTTGTTTCACAGTACATATTTTCAGACTGACCAGTCATTGTCAGTTGATTAGCTGATAACGACAGAGTAAAAATCCTCAAACAAACAAAGAAGATAAAAGGCAGCAGTATTTTTGTTGGGGAGAGATTTCTCTTTCCATGTTATTGAGATCCGTCGCAAACTGTCCGCACTTTGAAAGGGCGAGGTGCAAGGAGGACAAGGATGACTACGGCTTTTGACCATCTGTTCATCGAGGGGAGACAGCATTTCGTTGGATGGCCATAATTGCTTGAAGGAAAGCGGAGAGGACAGACGACCAGGTGACAGAAATCATAATTATGTCCGCAACAAATTTTCAGGAACAGAGGGACCTAACTTACGTCTGCACCGTTGAAATCGCCTGGCACTGGTGACAGCGACCCGCCTAAAACTCAGCGCGGCATGCGATAGCCGTCGTGCTGAACTGTTGGACAACACATGTGCGGACCCATGAAAAGAGTGGCACCTACAAGCGATTAACCTTTGTCGTTTTAACAGTAGAATATGATTGTTTTGTTCTCAAACCAGTTTGATCCTAACTTCATTTCATTTATCAATTAATTTGATTGTGTCTGTTTCATTTTGAAATATTAATGGAAGAATGCCAAGCTAATAGTTGTTTGTTGTTTTTTTTAATAGAAAAGTCCGTATTTTACAAGTCAGCTATGACATTTTCAAAACACGGCAGACGATCTGAAGTTTTTGCTTGATACAGATCGAGTCGTGTCCTTTGTTAAACAAATTAAAAACACACAAGCCTAATCTTTGTGTATTTTTGCTAGGTAAAAAGAAACTGTTTGGACTGGATGAAGATATTCAGTATTTTGATGTCGTTAATGAATTGCTTTGAAGAAATTCATGCAAAAAATCGAAATGCTAATACCTTTGATAGACAGAAATATAAATAATCGATTTAAGTTGTTTAATGATGGTTGTTTCAGATAGAAATATAAATGATGTACTTGATATGTTTAATAATAGTTTAAAACAAAGTCATGAATGAATGAAAAAAAATGTGTGCCAGTAATAATGAAACGACCGACGTTTTGGTGTGATAAAGACTCTTCATTTAATGAGAGAAAGACTAGCATAATGCTGCCACCTAGTAGATGGACTTTTAAGAATAGAAGACAGAAATAAATGGTTAGCTGCTAATCCAAAATAAAAATATTTGCTAAAAAGAAAGGAGAAACAATTTAGTAAAATCTTTATTGGTTACTCATAATGTCTCAAAAAGAATTCTGGGATGCGATCCATAAGGTGTTGTTAATCAAAGGCAAACAATCGAGAAGTAATAAAAAAATTGCAGCCAAGCATTGACAATGTACAAAATGAGGAAGCATTCAACGACACCATATATAACGATGTCGAAGTTGAATAGATGAACCGATCTATCTTTAAAGAAGAAGTACTACTGGCAGTAAACTAACTAAAACAATCTCAAGGCTCCCGGGATTTAATCGTATAACTAATGAATTGTTTGAAAAGAACTGTGAACACATAACTTCTTTCCAGGTAAAATTACTTAATAAACTGACAGTGTTGTATACTCAACGAACCAGAATGAATCGATCATTTTCACACTTAAAAAAAGAAAAAAAGGTAACGTAATAATTCAAGAAACATAAGAATATGTCCCACAGTGATGTGAGCGGTTCTTTGGGATGATAATCAAGAACAGGGTACAAGAACAGA
Source organism: Conus ventricosus (assembly GCA_018398815.1). Classification (NCBI taxonomy): domain Eukaryota; kingdom Metazoa; phylum Mollusca; class Gastropoda; order Neogastropoda; family Conidae; genus Conus; species Conus ventricosus. The sequence goes on from CM031603.1 coordinate 87,790,500, forward strand.
TCGAAGCGATACTTGAAAGGGGGTGTATCGCCGTGGACCATACGTTTACATTGTTCTTATAATCATAAATCTAGGGAGGGAAGTCTTGGAAATAGTGTGGAAGTTTCGAGACTTGTACTGTTCTCCTTTGCTCGAGAGCTTTGTTTACCTCCCTTGAAAAATCTTTGAGGAACTGTGTGTGAGTTCTCTGATTGAGGAGTGTAGTAAAGAGCTTTTCCGCGTACTGGGGCGATAACCCTTAGTAGACACTGTGCTGCTTTTCGGAAGCGTTTCCATGTGTACCCTCTTTAAGCTTGAAGACATTGTAACACCCTCCGAGGTGATTTAGTCTTGAGTTTCCCGGATGGTGACTCTTTCCAGGTCATGTCCCTTGCTTGTGTGTGTGTGTGTGTGTGTGTGTGTGTGTGGAAAGGGTAGGTGTGTCTGAAAGGGAATTATTTACATTATATGTGGGAAAATCGTGCTGTCAGTTTGGCGTTGCGATTTGCTGTCTTGTTGAGTAAGCGGGGAAGAGTGAGATTTGTGTCGGTATTCTCTCCCTTTCCTCATCACACTGACTTATCCACACACGCAGTGAATCATCCAGACAGACAGCCCGTGGTATATCCATGTGTGCGTGTGTGTGTGTGTGTGTGTGTGTGCGAAAAAAAAATTTCCAAGCGAATTTCAGAGGTTTCTCTTTCTCATTCAAAAGCTTTTCCCCCGTTTTCATTAAAAAAAAATCCAAAAAAAAACACTCTATGCTGACAGTCTGGGGAAGCCAGTGAAAGATGATGATGTCCCGTAATGATAGCGGGAACGCCGTTTTAACTGTGCTAGTGTCTCTCTTCGTAAAACATGGGCTCAGCTGGTAGATGTTGTGGGTCCAAAACCTTCAGGCGGCTAAGTTGTTTTTTTTTAATGCGATCTTTTATCTCTGTTTTAACGTGTTGTCGTTCTGGTGGTATCAACGGAATGTTAGACAGGTCCCTTAGTCCCTGCTAGGCTACCCCTTCACACACACAAAAGCAAGCGTGCACGCACGCGCGCGCACGCACACACACACACTCACACACACACACACACACACACACACACACACACACACACACACACACACACACACACACACACATGCTCGCGCACAAGCACACACACAGCACACACACTCACATTTATGTAGGCACACGCAAACGCCAGAACACGCACGCACTCTAAACACACATATACATACGCACGCGCGCGCACACACACAC
>CM031603.1:87794234-87804234 GCA_018398815.1 Conus ventricosus
GTGTGTGTGTGCCTGAGTTCATGCGTGCCTACGTGTGTGTGTGTGTGTGGAGAGGGGTGGGGGCGTGCATGCGCGCTAGTGTGTCCGTGGTAAACTCGAACGTTTGCATGCTCTTAAACAGCCGTAGACTTGTGATAGTAGCAGTAGAACCCAAAATCGGATCGATGATACCTCTCTATCCCACACTAGCTGTCTCACCATAATCCTTATGACGTCATTTCATTTCAGAGGTCACTGTCACAGCGCGGTTTGATAATATGGGAAGGGGGAGGGGGAAGGAGCGAGGATGGGGAAGGAGGGGGTGGGAGCCTGTGGATCAGTATGACTTGCGTCCAGCTTCCAGAAGACGTCGAACCAAGGTCAGCGATTGATGGTGATCAGATCATACGTAGCCCCTGTGGACACTCGGGGCCAGAGCGTCGCACAATGTGTACAGAAACAGTGTGAAGCTTGCTATCGTTTGGAAACTGCATTCCATCTTGATGAAAACTTTTTCAAACAACTATTCACTGTGGAGGCAGTTGTCCTATCGAAAGTCAAAGAGAGGGGTCGAAGGTCATTGTCATTACGGCCACAAAGTATGAAATGAGAGAGGCGTGTTATGTTCAAGGAGAGATTTTGAATCTAATCTTTTGTCGAGTTGAAAACAGTAATTACCGTCATTGCCAGTACATGAGCACTAATGGAAGTCAAGGTCATAGGCAAAAGGTCAAGGTCACGACGAGCTGCCAGTCAGAATACTGTCTTGTTGTATACGTAGATGGTTCACTTTGCGCCCACCTGGCACCCCCCTCGTCCCCCCGCCCTCCCCCAGTATTCTTTTCCGATATGTAAGTCCGGTGTGCGTCATACTTGAGTGTTGAAGATGTCGTCTTTCTTGTTCCTGGAACTACCCCTCCCTCCCCCCCCAAAAAAAAATAAAAAGAAAAAGAAAAAGCCAAGCAGATATTTCAGGATGTTACAGGCTCTGCACACAGAATCCGATATACAGAGCACTTTCTTGTCAGTCGGTCGGCCTGTGTGTGTGTGTGTGTGTGTGTGTGTGTGTGTGTGTGTGTGTGTGTGTCTGTCTGTCTGTCTGTCTGTTTATGTTCCGTCTGTCTTTGTAGTCTGTCACACTGTCACTTTTGCCCACACGCATTCATGACAGCATTTACTCCATACGCACACGCAATCCCTCCAGTCAACCAAAAGGCGCACTACCGAATGTTTTTTCTTCTCCCCCTCTCCTTCAGGGAAAAACACTTTACTAAATCACATCAAACAATTTATAAACAGATTTTATACATGCATCCTTGTAACCACTTTTCCCATTTACATCAATACAAGTTTCTGTAAAGTCATGGCCTTCACATAACACTGGCCCAAGATCCAGACCAGGAGAATAAATAATTCTTTCAATTATTGATGCTATGCCTGCATCAGATATAAGACTCGCTCCATACTGTCATGATTCCCTGTCTCTCTCAGACGCCCCCTTGAATTCTCCCGTCACTGGAGATATGAGTTCCGACTCCTCTCCCTTGACTTCTGTCACTGGAGAGATGATGAGTTCCAACTCCTCTCCCTGGAGTCTTTAATTGCTGGGCTGAACTACCGGTGTGTTCCCCACACCATGGCCATCTTTAACCACCTCACGGGGTGAAAAGTGAAGGGCGAAGGGTGAAGGGCGAAAGGTGAAGGGCTGAAACACGAATAAGGTTCGTGTAAGTAACCTGCTTCCCAATTTAACATGAATTCTTTCTTTCTCTTTTCTTTAGGTTTTCCCCTGTAGCTTTCCCCAACTATCAATGGCTCACCTGGTAATGACTGGTCAGCAGTGAGGACCAGCGTCCTGACAGGTTCGAGTCTCTAGGCCATCTGCTGGGCTAAAACTGATTCTTTCCTCCCTCCTCCTAGTGAGTGCATACTCAGTGTTCAAAACACATGACCAGCACCTTACCAGCCCTTATTAAACTATCTCTCAGAGGTCACTTTCACCCAATGACCACCCTTCTTTCTTTAATGAATCATTCTCACCATTATTTGGGGACGCCCGCTACACTAGTCAAACCACATGAATATTCTTCCTTTTTAGTTGTGGCATGAGGAAATGATTCATATCACTAAACTACATGTGATGGAGCGTCACATGCCTTGATGTGAGGCTACGTCACATGACATAGTCTTTGGCGTTGTTTGTTCGAATCCACAACTTAAGTCAGGTGGAATAATGACTCGTGATTCGGCTGGCAGATAAAAAGCGAATCACTTTTGTGCCAGAAAGTCGCAATACTCACATTTTGAATGCGGCCATATGGCGAAGCGATGTCGGGATGTTTAAGAGTCAAACACGTCTCGCCGTTGGCTATTCATACAGATCAAGAACACTACTTTCTGTCAGCAGAATTAGCTCAGTTGAGACAGCGTTAAATTGAAGATCTGACGGTCCCTGTTCAGTGCGAGTTCAGATACTTTTTCCCTTCTTCTTCTTCTTCTTCTTCTTCTTCTTCTTCAAGGGATTCGAATGGGGTTGGAAGGGGAGGGAGGGAGAGAAGGTACGGGGAAAGGAGGGTGAACAATTTGACCGAAGTATATGTAATCTAAAATGGACGGGAAAAAAAAAAGAAAAAAAAAGGGGGGGGGGGGGGGGACTGCCAAAAAATCAGTTTCACAAGACGTCCATCCATCACAGACGATAATGCCAGGAGACATACTGCATGTACATTGAACCAACCTCCATATAGAATGGAAGCCGATTCATGATTGGCTGTGCAGACGGCCATGTCCCTGTCACGGGGACATCAAACTTATAGGCACAGGATACATGACTGACATCCTCCGCACTGTCCTGCTTGTTGGGGCGATGGGGAGGCACGGTGCATGAGAAGTGTGGCAAGGTATTATTGATCCGCGTTGTTTTGTTTGCTTTCTCCAGCTGCGAGGTTCGGGGATCACCGGGATGCACATCCTGACATGCCGGTGACGGTTCGCCCACTGCCTTTCCTCAGGATGGCAGAGTGGCATGTGTGGGCCGTTTTGGGAGATGACCTTGACATGTAGGCATCTAGGCATCCGTATTCCGTCGTGTGGGCGCGGACCTCATTTTCCAGAAAATGGAAGATTGTTGTGCTAACGAACACGTTAATATAAACTCGAGCGTATGTGCTTCCTGTAGAGATCGATAGACAGATGAATAAGTGGATACATACATACATACATACATACATACATACATACATACATACATACATACATAAGATAAGATAATGTTGCTTATAGCCCAGCCGACTCATACATACATACATACATACATACATACATACATAATAAATACATACATACATCATACATGCATACATACATACACACATACACGCATACACACACACACACACACACACACACACACACACACACACACACACACACAACACACACACACAGATACACACGCACGCACGCACACATACATACATACACAGGCAGATAGACAGACTACGAAGCTGTAGACCAGGATGATAAATGCTGATCAATGATATGAAAGTTTATCTTCACTGTGTTACAGTATCGGTCCGTGATTAAAGAACTGATCAATGATATATTACCTTCTCTCCTCTATTGATCAATAAATTTTGGGATTATCTTCATTGTTGAGTAATAAAGTATGAATCGAGTGTTTAGGGTTATCTGCATTATATAGGGCGAAATAGGTGTATCAAAGAATGAGGCATAATCTTGACTGTAAGAAAATAAGTGATTTACGGCTTGTCTGCACGGTAGGACAATAAAGTATTGATCATGGATTTGGGCGTTTTCTGTACTTTGGGGTTAATGAATCAAGAGATTTGGGGTCGTCTGCGCTTGCAACAATAGCATTACCAGCCTTCCGTCCATTCCACCATCTCTGTCTCTGTCTCTGTGTTTCTGTCTCTCTCTCTCTCTCTCTCCTCACCTCTCTCTCTCTCTCTCTCTCTCTCTCTCTCTCTCCTCCTCCAACTCTTCTTCTCCTCCTCCCTCTCTCCTCCGCCCACCTTCATCCTCTTCCCTACCCCGTTTCCCCCTCCCCGCCTCTCTCTCCTATCTCCCCTTACCCTCTCCCCCACCCCTTCTACTCACTCTCTCTCCCATTCCTCTCTCCCACTATCTACCCCAACAAACCTCTCTCTCTCTCTCTCTCTCTCTCTCTCTCTCTCCTCTCTCTCCCTCTCCTCTCTCTCTCTCTCTCCTCTCCCTCCCTCCCTCCCCTCCCTCCCCCCACCCTTCCACCCAGACGTCGACAGTCCCAGAACGTGACCTTCATCATGAGTACACACAGTCCACCCTCCCTCCCCTCCCCTCCCCTCCCGCTACCCCCCCCCCCCCCCCCCCCCCCCCCCCGGTTCTGCAGTCTGTGCTAGGTGTCCTTCGAGATGTTGTCCTTCCTGACTGAAAACCAGCGAGGCAGCCAATCGATACTCACTCGTCCTTAGCGTAAGCATTGATCGATTTTTCTTCTTTTTTTTTCTTTTTTTTTTTTTTTGGTGGTCAGTCGCTGAGCGTTTGGCGCTCTCTTGTCTGGGTGCGGGTGTTGACGCACAAACCATATATTTTACCTAATGCTCGCTGCTTCGCTGATCTAACGCGGACGCATTTGATGGTTGAAATCGATGATAATGACTCTGCTTAGGTTCGCCTTTGTTCTGTTTTTTTTTTTTTTTTTTTTTTTGGCAGTGTTATCGGAAGAGGTGGGAGGAAGAGGGAGGGTGGGAGAAGACGGGTGAGGTTTTGGACGTGCTGGCTGTGATGCGTTGAGTGTTTACGATTTCAAAATAGTATTGAATGAATGACCCTGTGTGTGTGTGTGTGTGTGTGTGTGTGTGTGTGTGTGTGTGTGTGTGTGTGTGTGTGTGTGTGTGTGCAGTGTGTGTGTGTGTGTGTGTGTGTGTGTGTGTGTATGTGTGTGTGTGTGTGTGTGTGTGTGTGTGTGTGTATGTGTGTGTGTGTGCGCGTTTGCAGGCGTATTTGTGTGTGTGCGCGTGTGTGCGCGCGCGTGTGCAAGCGTGTTTGTGTGTATGTGTGTGTGCGGGTGTGGTGTGTGTGTGTGTGTGTGTGTGTGTGTGGTGTGTGTGTGTGTGCGTGTGCGTGCGCGCGCGCGCAAGTGCTTAAGAGTGTACATACATGCGTGTGTGTAGGCATGTGGTGTGTGTGTGTGTGTGTGTGTGTGTGTGTGTGTGTGTGTGTGTGTGTGTGTGTGTGTGGTGTGCGTGTATGTGTGCGCGTGCGTGTGCATGTGTGCATGCGTATATGTGTGTGAACGTGCGTGTATGTGTCTGTGCCTGTGTGTGTAAGTTTGTGTGCGTGAACGCGCGACACGTACGCGCGCGCGTATTGTGTGTGTGGTGTGTGTGTGTGTGTGTGTGTGTGTGTGTGTGTGTGTGGTGTGTGTGTGCGCATGAAACGATCCCCCTCAGCCACCACCGACACTCCTCCCCCCTCTGCCCTCTCACTCCCCCACTCCTCCACTCACTCTCGTCCCCTGACCACTAAGAGGAGAAGCGCGCTACATCACCACCACCTAGGCCATGACGTCCATCACCGTGAACCATCTCTCAGCCTCCTGTCGGCAGAAGCGCAGCAGCCGCCTCCCCCCTCCCCCCCCCCCCCCCCCCCCCCCCCCCCCCCCGCCCACCCAGCCCTACCAGCAATCCCTCCCTACCCCTTACCCATCCACGACGGCCTGACGACACACGCCAACTGTTCAGCCATCACGGCGCAGGAGACACTATGTTGTCTCTCCCCCACACCCCACAGTGGCACCGCCGGCCTGTAGACAGTGCCAGAACTCCCCATTCCTGTCATCCTCCCTGACCTGGCTAGGGGTCGAACTAGTGTTTAGCTGAGACGCCAGACACAGCGGACCGCTTCCTACGTGACGCTCCTCCGGCTGTCTGTCTGTGTGGATGGGGGAGGACGAGAATGGGGGAGAGGGAGGCAGGGGGGGGGGGGGAACAGTGAGGAGGGGGCTGATGGATATTTTGGAAGGATGGTAAAGGGGGAGGGGTTATAGTCGTACGTGCCGTTTCTTTATTTTTTTTTCTCTCCAGTTGATAGTAGATCGATGGCAGTGATTTGTGGGCTTGAGCACGGAGCTGGCGTTGCCTGGGTGTGTGTACCAGGCATTGGGAGTCACTGTTTGGAATTGAAAAGACTTGCGCGCGTGTCACCACCAGCTTCACGTGCTCCTGCGGGACTTCCTTTGAGAGGCAGCGAACCGTTGCAGTTTCTTCATTAAAGCTGTTAGGTTTTGCAGCTTCCTTTAGTGCGCAATGTTTGTTCTCTGCCTGACGTCCCCCGTAGACTTTTTTCTCTGACTTCCACCAATAAGCAATGTTTGTTTTTTCTCTAACTTCCTCTGACAGGTAGCACCCACTCTCTGTCTAACTTCCTTTAACAGATAGCACCCACTCTCTGTCTAACTTCCTTTAACAAATAGCACCCCACTCTCTGTCTAACTTCCTTAACAGATAGCATACGGTCTCTACCTAAGCTCCTTTATTATACAGCATAATTATGGTCTCTGATTTCCTTTCATAGACAGCATCTGTTCTCTGTCTTGATCCATGTATTAGACAGTATCTGTTTTCTGCCTATTTTTCTTTAGTACTCGTCATCCGATTTCTAACTTCCTTTAAATAGACAGCATCTGCTCAAGTCCAACTTCCTGTGATAGACAGCGTCTGTGTTCTGTTCAACTTCCTTTAATGTTAGCATCTGTTCTCTGGCTGACATCCTTTGATAGACTGCATCTATTATTTGCTTAAACTTCTTTTAATACACAGCATCTGCTCCTTGTCTAACTATCTTTGATAGACATTATCTGATCTCTGTCTGCCTTCTTTTGATGTGCAGCATCTGCTTTCTAACTTCCTGTGATTGACAGCCTGTGTTATCTAACTCCCAGCAATAGACAGCATTTTGTAACTTCTTTTGATAGACACCGTCTGTTCTCTGTCTGTCTGTCTTCGATAGACACCGTCTGTTCTCTGTCTGTCTGTCTTTGATAGACACCGTCTGTTCTCTGTCTGTCTTTCTTCGATAGACACCGTCTGTTCTCTGTCTGTCTGTCTGTCTTCGATAGACACCGTCTGTTCTCTGTCTGTCTGTCTTCGATAGACACCGTCTGTTCTCTGTCTGTCTGTCTTTGATAGACACCGTCTGTTCTCTGTCTGTCTTTCTTCGATAGACAAACCGTCTGTTTCTCTGTCTGTCTGTCTTCGATAGACACCGTCTGTTCTCTGTCTGTCTTTCTTCGATAGACACCGTCTGTTCTCTGTCTGTCTGTCTTTGATAGACACCGTCTGTTCTCTGTCTGTCTGTCTTCGATAGACACCGTCTGTTCTCCTGTCTGTCTTTCTTCGATAGACACCGTCTGTTCTCTGTCTGTCTTCTTCGATAGACACCGTCTGTTCTCTGTCTGTCTGTCTTCGATAGACACCGTCTGTTCTCTGTCTGTCTGTCTTCGATAGACACCGTCTGTTCTCTGTCTGTCTGTCTTCGATAGACACCGTCTGTTCTCTGTCTGTCGTCTTCGATAGACACCGTCTGTTCTCTGTCTGTCTGTCTTCGATAGACACCGTCTGTTCTCTGTCTGTCTGTCTTTGATAGACACCGTCTGTTCTCTGTCTGTCTTTCTTCGATAGACACCGTCTGTTCTCTGTCTGTCTGTCTTCGATAGACACCGTCTGTTCTCTGTCTGTCTTTCTTCGATAGACACCGTCTGTTCTCTGTCTGTCTGTCCTTTGATAGACACCGTCTGTTCTCTGTCTGTCTGTCTTCGATAGACACCGTCTGTTCTCTGTCTGTCTTTCTTCGATAGACACCGTCTGTTCTCTGTCTGTCTTTCTTCGATAGACACCGTCTGTTCTCTGTCTGTCTGTCTTCGATAGACACCGTCTGTTCTCTGTCTGTCTGTCTTCGATAGACACCGTCTGTTCTCGTCTGTCTGTCTTCGATAGACACCGTCTGTTCTCTGTCTGTCTGTCTTCGATAGACACCGTCTGTTTCTCTGTCTGTCTGTCTTCGATAGACACCGTCTGTTCTCTGTCTGTCTGTCTTCGATAGACACCGTCTGTTCTCTGTCTGTCTGTCTTCGATAGACACCGTCTGTTCTCTGTCTGTCTGTCTTTGATAGACACCGTCTGTTCTCTGTCTGTCTGTCTTCGATAGACACCGTCTGTTCTCTGTCTGTCTTTCTTCGATAGACACCGTCTGTTCTCTGTCTGTCTTTCTTCGATAGACACCGTCTGTTCTCTGTCTGTCTGTCTTCGATAGACACCGTCTGTTCTCTGTCTGTCTGTCTTCGATAGACACCGTCTGTTCTCTGTCTGTCTGTCTTCGATAGACACCGTCTGTTCTCTGTCTGTCTGTCTGTCTGTCTTCGATAGACACCGTCTGTTCTCTGTCTGTCTGTCTTCGATAGACACCGTCTGTTCTCTGTCTGTCTTTCTTTGATAGACACCGTCTGTTCTCTGTCTGTCTGTCTTCGATAGACACCGTCTGTTCTCTGTCTGTCTTTCTTTGATAGACACCGTCTGTTCTCTGTCTAACTTTCTGCAAGACAGCTTCTGTGAGTGGCTTTCTCGCTCATCATATGTCGCCGGTGTAACTTCCAGCCATAAAGACCGTCTGTTCTCTGTCTAACTTTCTGCAAGACAGCTTCTGTGAGTGGCTTTCTCGCTCATCATATGTCACCGGTGTGACTTCCAGCCATAAAGACCGTCTGTTCTCTGTCTACCTTCCTTGGATAGACAGCATCTTTTCTCTGCTAAACTTCCTTTGAGAGAGACAGCGTCTGTTCTCTAGCTTCATACAATAAACAGCACCTGTTCTCTTTCTGACGTTCTGTATTAGACTGCATCTTTTCTCTAACTAACTCCCTGCAATAGACAGCATCTGTTCTCTAACTTCCTACAGTAGACAGCATCTATTCTCTGTCTAACGTCCTGCAGTAGACACCATCTATTCTCTGTCTAACGTCCTGCAGTAGACATCATCTATTTTCTGTCTAACGTCCTGCAGTAGACACCATCTATTCTCTGTCTAACGTCCAGCAGTAGACACCATCTAATCTCTGTCTAACGTCCTGCAGTAGACAGCATCTATTCTCTGTCTAACGTCCAGCAGTAGACACCATCTATTCTCTGTCTAACGTCCTGCAGTAGACACCATCTATTCTCTGTCTAACGTCCTGCAGTAGACATCATCTATTCTCTGTCTAACGTCCAGCAGTAGACACCATCTATTCTCTGTCTAACGTCCTGCAGTAGACATCATCTATTCTCTGTCTAACGTCCAGCAGTAGACACCATCTATTCTCTGTCTAACGTCCAGCAGTAGACAGCATCTATTCTCTGTCTAACGTCCAGCAGTAGACATCATCTATTCTCTGTCTAACGTCCAGCAGTAGACATCATCTATTCTCTGTCTAACGTCCAGCAGTAGACACCATCTATTCTCTGTCTAACGTCCAGCAGTAGACACCATCTATTCTCTGTCTAACGTCCTGCAGTAGACATCATCTATTCTCTGTCTAACGTCCAGCAGTAGACACCATCTATTCTCTGTCTAACGTCCAGCAGTAGACACCATCTATTCTCTGTCTAACGTCCTGCAGTAGACAGCATCTATTCTCTGTCTAACGTCCTGCAGTAGACATCATCTATTCTCTGTCTAACGTCCTGCAGTAGACAGCATCTATTCTCTGTCTAACGTCCTGCAGTAGACACCATCTATTCTCTGTCTAACGTCCTGCAGTAGACACCATCTATTCTCTGTCTAACGTCCTGCAGTAGACACCATCTATTCTCTGTCTAACGTCCTGCAGTAGACACCATCTATTCTCTGTCTAACGTCCTGCAGTAGACACCATCTATTCTCTTCATCATTCAGTAGACAGCATCCGTCTGACTTCTTTTGATAGACAACAGCTGTGCTCTATCTTACTATGTGATTTTGTTTTCCTAATTTGAAGACCCATCTC
>CM031603.1:87806734-87811734 GCA_018398815.1 Conus ventricosus
AACTTCCTAGTAATCTGGGAATTTCGGTCTGAGCAATAACAACTGCGCCGTTAGCAACGCATGGGTTATGTAATGTATGGCTTCCATGTTGATGACTATCTCTATAAAGAGCTTTCTCCACATTGATTCTTGTTAATGTTATGCAGCCTAGTAGTAGATGGTGCGTGGAAACAAGTCCTTTGCATACATACGTATAACTACGAGAAATTTAGTGTTCTGGAGTTTAAATGGAACTTACTGACTGTGTTGGCAAAGTGTCCTGAGCATATCCACAATGAAGAAGACTTTTCACAAGAACTTGTTTCACAAACAAAATGATCCAATACTTGAAGTATTTCCTAGTGCAAACAAAATGGAACATTTTGTACACATCCCCTCGCTCCTTTGTTTTGAAAGAGAGTCGCTAGCTCCATGCCTTTTAAATCACGATATGACAAAATCCGTCAGATGTTTAAGCCTGTATCTCGAGACATACTTTGCAATGTATTTAATTTCATAGAAAAACCCAGTCACAGTGTTGTAATACCTGCAGAAAGGATTTAGAATCAACACAAAGAAAAATAGTAAAGAAGAACGTTGATATGTATTATAGGTCAGTCAAAGCTATGAGAAAATGACTCACAACTGCTGTATACATTGAAAACTCTTTTCCAAAGTGAGATGATTTTTGTATGTTTGGTTTAGTACGACACATCCAGATCCGCTGTCAGTTGTAACTATCACCGATCAGTAAGAAAATCAGAAGATCTTAAGCTGATAAAGAGTCACGCTTCTCCAAATGTTTTCTTCCGTCATTTGGCTAAAATATCATTGCGTTCTTTTTCCGTTGAATGAATACTTTCGAAATCAAAATGTCCGTTGATGTTTTCCTATAGAGGCACATAAGAGTATCATGGGAATCTATAAATTGATGCTATTTGAGCATGCAACTTAACATCACAAGCAGTTCTTTTTAGCTGAAAACAGATCATGCTTTGTTTTGTTTCATTTTGTTTTGTTTAGCTCTTTATAAGGAGTTCCCATTTATATCCCTCAACATTTTATCAGTGAGAAAAATTTTTTACAGGACGGCTACAGATTACACATGTTCATACATCTAAACTTCTTCGCTCACTGGACGGTAAAATAACACTGAAGTGTATTTGCGTGTACTGAGACCACCAGCATAATCTGACAGCTTTGTTATCCAAAATTGTGCAACTTCTTTAAGAGAAAATGTGGTGGAGAAAAATATACTTCTTGTTCATATGTAAACTTCGATCGAACTAAATCAAGAGACAGATGGTCAAGCTGTGTTTGTTTCGCTTTGTTTTGCTTTGTTTTGCTTTGTTTTGCTTTGTTTTTGGGAGGGGGTCAGTCTTGTCCCCATGACTGACAAATAATGAGTTCAAAAACATTGAGTCTTTTTCCTTCTCTATTCAGTGAATCTTCTGGGTGTTTTGTTGTCAGTTTTGATTAGGTTCTCAAAAGACTCCTAAAAGCCTTCACTCTGATCATTCATCCACTGTTCAGTAGAATTAAACAGCAATTCAGCGAAGCTGTTGTATGTGATTTGGGAAACAATCGGAGTCAACAGAAAGAGAGGCTTCGTTGCCAAGACGATCCACGCAGCCCGGACCCCCCAAAGTTCCCCAGTCTTGCAACTGCCATTTTCTGCCAGAAACGGTCTCTATCTAGTCTGTAAACCTTGGACGAAAAAACTCTTAGGCGGACTGAGTTGCTTCAATATTTTTTGTCGATGTCATTTTCATTGTTCTAAGTTGTTGTTGTTGTTGGGGTTGTTGTTGTTGTTGGGTTTTTTCCTCACAAGGTGTAAACGAATGGTTACATCCACCATTTTGATAACCGGAAGTGAAGGAAACCAATACAATGACAGACTTGGTCTACTTTGGTGCTTCTTATATATTTGTGCGCCTCTTTCTCTCTCCCCCCCCCCCCCCCCCCCCCCCCCGCCCATCTGTCTCTCTGGTTCTTATAGATTTGTGCGCCTCTCTCTCTCACTCACTCTCTCTCTCTCTCTCTCTCTCTGGTTCTTATAAATTTGTGCGTCTCTCTCTCTCTCTTTCTCTCGCTCCCTCTCTCACTCACTCTCTCTGGTTCTTATATATTTGTGCGCCTACCCCCCCCCCCTCTCTCCTCTCTCTCTCTCTCTCTCTCTCTCTCTCTCTGGCTCTCATATATTTGTGCGCCTCTATCTCTCTCTGTCTCTGTCTCTTTCTACCTGTGTATTTCACTCTCTCTCTCTCTCTCGCTCCTCTCTCTCTCTCTCTCTCTCTCTCTCTCTCTCCTCTCTCTCTCTCTCTCTCTCTCTCTTTCCCCCACCCCTCTGCATATAGTCTCGTTAGCAGTCTTTTTGCTTTGCATATATCAATACACTCTGATCGATGTCTCACATAGATAAAGATTGCAGACAAAAGAAAAAAGAAGAAAAAAAGAAAGAAAGAAAAGAACAAATTGTACGCTGTCAACAGACAATTTTCCCATCAAGACTAGCATGGATTTTCATGGATCAATAGTCTTCTGGGTACATTGAGTGAAACAGCCGTGCAATGTGCCTGCCTGTCTGTCTGCCTGGCTGTGTACCAGTCTGTAGTCTGTCTGTCTGTCTGTCTGTCTGTCTGTCTGTCTCTCTCTCTCTCTCTCTCTCCTCTCTCTCTCTCTCTCTCTCTCTCCTCTCTCTCTCTCTCCTCCTCTCTGTCAGAATGGAATTGCTGTCGGTGCCTAGGATCTGGTTCTGGATCAAAGTATGGATCGTTATAATCACGAGCAAATAAGGACGATTCTGAAGCAACATAAGACGTGGAAAGAATGATGCTAGAGCTTGAACCGACGGATATGTGTCGAGAAGAACACCTCCATATCAAGTGCTACTCTCGGAGGAAGCAGACAAAGTTGAATCCGCAGAAGGAAAGTAGACATGATTCTTTTTTTCGCCTGACTACTTTTTTTTTCTTTTTCTTTGTCTTCCTTTTTTTTGCATTTAGAAAAGAATTCCGGAGCGTGACTATGAAAAGCATTTATCTGAGCAAGTGCAACTGTATTACATTGTACGTATATTCATTAAAAAGTGTGTATAGTTGATGATATACTCTGAAAATGACTGTGGTGATAATGATTCGATCGCTAAAATAAACTCCACCCTCCAGTCTGGTCTAGCATGAAGGAGACACAGAAACAGCAACAAATACAAGAGAAAACAATATTCCAAGAATTTCCATGCAGTGACAAAATGCTACGTTCTAAAAGAAGTGGCATGTATAGTCCTAACCGAAAATAATTTGATCTGCCGAATGATTCGGACCACACTCGCTATTAAACGTTATCTCGTAAGTCGGCTGTAAGTCGTCCGGAATGAGTTAAGAGTTCATAGCTTGTGGTAAATCCAGGATATGAAGCTACATTAATACAGCAACTCAAATTGCTGTATTAATGTAGCTTCATATCCTGGATTGTAATAATTATAAAGCAACTCAAATTGCGTTATAATTATTACAATGATAGTCACCATAAATACCAGAATGCTGTAAATTCACCTTCGTAACTGAATCGAACAAAAGTTAATGTCTGATATTTAGCGATATATATGTATGTGTATATGTATATAATATATATATATATAGAGAGAGAGAGAGAGAGAGAGAGAGAGAGAGAGAGAGAGAGAGAGAGAGACAGAGAGAGAGAGAGAGAGAGAGAGAATGTTGAACAATTAAGTAGTGGGGAAAACAAGTGCAGGTTAACAATTCTTCAGTCGTTATAGTAATGACTTGGCAAAGATTTGAACTTTTAAGAAAATTAAAAAAATAAATACATACATAAATAATTGAAGATGAAGAAAATGGGGGAACATATTATAAATATGAGAAGCCCTTCACTAGCTGCCCGTGGGAACCATCGCAATCCCTCTCGAAGGCACATTTATTTGTATTGCCTGCTCCTAGGCCTTTCGTCCGCTGGATCGGACTCATCAGGGAGACACGGCTGATTGTGCCTGTGCTCTTGGCATCAAACAGAGACACACCACAGTCCATAATCCTGTGGCGTTCTCACCATCAAGGGTTCAAAAAAGAATCCAACAGCACCCCCAAAGCAGCCAGCGAAGGGTAGTAAAATGGAACAAAACAAAAGTGTGGAGAGGAAAAAAGCTGCTGAAAAACAGAGCATTATTCAAACAGTATAAAATGTAGGGACAGTCTTTGAGCCTATGCTTGAGGATCCATTCAAGGATGCAAGGGAGATCAAAAGATATGAAACAGTCTGAGTAGTCAGCTCTGCTGTTCAATAACCCAAGCATTGTGAGTGGCTAAGAATTGTACAGAACAACCTTTACTTGGATCTCCTAAGAGATGCAATCTCCCACTGATTTTACATATATATATATATATATATATATATATATATATATATATATATATATATATATATATATATATATATATATATATATATATGTGTGTGTGTGTGTGTGTGTGTAAAAGAATGTGACACATCGTTGTTCTATGTTCAGAAGGACGTATATTCATAAACGCTCTTATGCACAGCAGATACTGAACTGTTTTCTCTGCTGGATAGACAGCTCACTCAATGCTGTGAGCTTAATGAAATCTGGGTTTATATATGTTGCTATGCTTGCATAAAATGTCACTTGTCTTTTATTAATGCAATAACGCAATGATTTAAACTCAGCACCATTTCCAAGAAAAGGTCAAATTTACAATGGTCAAAATTTGACTGAAAAATTAAAACGTAGATTTAGGGCCTTTACCGTTTAGTAAAATCGTCATACGGAGGATGGCTGAACAAATCTGATTTCATTATGCCGAATGTTGTTCCGCTGGCACTTGTGACGCCACAGAAAAAGCCAGTGTTGATGGTTACCATTCACACGCACGCACGCACGCACGCACGCACGCACGCACGCACGCGCACGCACGCACGCACACACACACACACACACACACACACACACACACCGCACACACACAAACACACACGCACACACA
>CM031603.1:87824234-87826734 GCA_018398815.1 Conus ventricosus
AACAGTCACTTATCTGTTCATATTCGGCGCAAGATGAGACAAAGGCTTAAGTTCACACCCTCCAGATCGCCGCTGCAAGCGTAGACCTTGAAGACAGGATCTGTAAGGGAAGACTTTTGTGACTAAAACTGTCCGGATAGATCCTTGAGGCAGGAGCTCGAACGGTATAGATATATACCAGACGGTGAGCAGGAGAGCTTCAAATGGGTATGTTCGGCACGGCTTCGGTAGTGTGGAGGGTATAAGTACAATCCACGATGTTTGAGGTATTACATGTGACATGTCACGTGACGTATGCATGTTCTGCAAAATAACAGTGCGTGGCACGTGAATCATGTGTGCAGCACAGTGCATTGTGTCGGGTATTTACGTGTATACACGCCGCAGTAACATTCGTAGATGGTTTGCCAGTTTGACCGGAGAGAAGGACAGACAGAGTGAGTGAGAGAGTGAGTGAGTGACTGAGAGAGAGAGAGAGAGAGAGAGAGAGAGAGAGAGAGAGAGATTTTGTTTAAGGATTGTATCTGCGTTTGTGCTAGATGTATGGAATACACAAACAACATTACTTTGGAGTAATGAGCTAGTAATGATTGTCTTTCCATGGGAGCAAAAGATATCTTTCTTGTGTTATTTTTACTTACTTATCCCCCAAACAAACAAAAATGAATGCAATATACATCAAGTTGTATTTGTGCGCTTTCGCGACCATCTCTCTCTCCCTATCTCTCTCTGCCTTTCTCGCAAACTGTCCTATTTTCACCCTCTCTTTCTTTCTGTCTGTCTGTCTGTCTGTCCTACGTCTTCCGTCTCCTCTATCTCTTTCTCCCACTCTCTTTCTCCTCCTTTAACTTTCCTACTTTTACAAGTCCCCTTCTTTCTGCCCCCCCCCCCATCTCTCTCTCTCTCTCTCTCTCTCTCTCTCTCTCTCTCTCTCTCTCTCTCTCTCTCTCTCTCCTGTTCTCTCCTTTCCTTCCTCATTCTTTCTCGCTCTCTCTTTCTTGCTCCTTCCTTCCACACGAACCATCCCAACCGCCCTTCCCCCGCCGACAGAGTAGATAGAGTACAAGGGCGAAGACGCTGTAGGCCTCCTATGCCCATTATTCTGCTGTCAGGCTCCGACTGCCTACAGTTTCTTCCTGCTGACACATGGCCAGACCATTGACCCGCGGGTACAGTCCGGAGGGGTCCAGGGATCCGAGGGGTCCAGGGAAGGCCAGATGACACCGGGGGAAAACCAGATTTACGGACCGTGTGGGCTGCCTTGCCTTTCTCCGACTTGTTACTAGTTGAGAGAGAGAGAGAGAGAGAGAGAGAGAGAGAGAGAGAGAGAGAGAGAGAGAGAGAAGAGAGAGTCTCAAGACTCAAAAAAATTATTCAGATAAAGGCCTAGGCTCCTTGCTGAAGGCGGATGTTCACCTAACTAAGCAAAGAAAAAGAATCCAGTGAGACAGAGAGAGAGAGAGAGAGAGAGAGAGAGAGAGAGAGAGAGAGAGAGAGAGGGGGGGGGGGGCAGAAGCTGGGGTCAACAGAAATGAAATGGTGGTCAAACGGAGGAAAGCGAAAACAGACAGCAAAACGGGATATGAAAGAAATGATGGGATGCCAAAAGAATTCAGAAAGCAGCCCAGCACGGCCATCAAGGGCAAATGGACTATGCGTGAACATACACTTCAAAGTTATCCACCTGGAAAGAAATTTCCCATGTCGTCGCCCCTCTCACGACACCCTTCATCCTCAGATATGTATGTATATAACACAGACCTAGCGAAACAGAAGAAATTGATGGCCCTGCATGTACACTCTGCCATATCAACCACACCATGCAAAACGACACTAATAAAAGAAAAGCACAGCTATAGGCAAAAGCACTGAAAGAGATGATACACGTGATTAGCACTGCTGGAGGGGGGGGGGGGTTGTAAAACCACGGCACCGGACACTCTGGCACTACATTCTACACACCAGGAGGCTGCAAATCATGGTCTGGAACTGCTGTGACATCCGCTTCCTGGATTCGGGATTAATTGGATGGAGCAGATGAATGAGACTGCACTTTAGACCTGCCAGAATGACTCCCTCTTCCGCCTCCCTACCCCCCCCCCCTCCCGCACACACCAAGAAAGTATCAGGAAAGTAGCTTGAGACTGGATATGTTGCACTACTCCCTTTCATTAAAAAAAAAATTCAGATTGAACTACAGGTCAATGATAGTCAAAAATGACGGCTGACCTCCCGAATTGAAGACTGAAGGCAAATGAAACAAACTGCAGCGTTACTGGAACACGACAAAAAAGCAGAAGAGCACACAAAACAAAGTGTGAAGTAACGCAGATTTAATGCACGACACAAAACAGGACAAGAAATTTCTTTGCGTTACTTCACACTTTGTTTTGTGTGCTCTTCTGCTTTTTTGTCGTGAAGACTGAAGAACTCACTGTGCCACATCAAAGTGGCATGGAGAAGAACACATCTCTAGACAGAGAACTATGACAATGTAGCC
>CM031603.1:87844234-87928028 GCA_018398815.1 Conus ventricosus
GTGTGTGTGTGTGTGTGTGTGTGTGTGTGTGTGTATGCAGAAATATTTCCCATTACACTGGACATCACTAACTTTTAATTGCTACTTATTTTTGTCTGGCACTTTTCCCCTTTCTGCCTTTCGCTGACTGCCATATGTGGGTGCTGGACATGTGTTCTCTCCCTGGTAGTAAGAACAGCACAGAATTACTGGTGGTATGCCGCTGTTGCAGACATGCCTGCCCTAGAGTCATTCCATCACTAACAGATGACAGCAACAAACTGCAATTGGTTTTCTGAAACACACTACGTTCGTACAAAAGTGATGCTATGCAGATGTACATATATGCATATTCACACATGTACATCATCATGGCCACCATTACTGATGCAGAATGCACATTTACAGATCATGTACAAACTCAAGTTTTCCCCTCTCTGTTTGTGTTGTAAACATGGCTACTGTTCATCCATACTAATTCCTGAAGGTCCGGCCAAGTTGCTTTTTTCTTCTTTCTTTTTTTTGTCCTCCAATTTTTTCTTTCGCTTTTTTTTTTTCTTCTTTTTTCTTTCTTTCCCTTCTTTTCTTTAAAAAAAAAAAAAAATTTCAGCACTTTCTCTTAACTTCAGCTCAGTTCAGTCTCTTCCATAGCCAGTTGCAGACAATATGCATGTTCAGTCTTAGTGTTTGAGGTACAACTTCCTATCACATCATCCATCAGGTTTGTGTGACTCTGAAAAAAGGTGCAGTCTTTTCATTTTTTGTTTTGGGTCTTTTTTTCAGTATGTTTGTCTGTTTTTCAGTAACATTCTCCACTGCCATATAGTCTGAATCTTCCATCAATTTCTCAAGTTCTTCACACACACAAAATATAGCTGTTCCAGAGCAGCATGTCTTCTGTTGGACACTATGGGGGAACCAACACAACTAGGCCAAGTTGAGGGCGACAGTCAGACTGACTTTGGGGTGGGTGGGGGGTGGGGGTGGTGGTATCTATGTATATGTACATACAGGTACGTATAAGTATAGCACATACTCATCATTTCATGCACCTGCTCCAACAGCTCATAGAAAGTTGTGCCATGCGTACAACGAGCATCTATGTATATTTTGTTTTTATGTTGTTTAATGCTTTTGTATTAGTGTTAATAAGTGTGTGTGTTCATGTGCGTATGTGTGTGTGTGTGTGCGTGTGCATGTGTGTGTGTATCTCAGTGCATCAGTACACATGCACGTCTGTTCAGATATTCTTCATTTTTCTCATGGAAAAACAGAGGTAACCAGGTGACTAGCGGTAACTGGTAGATCAGGCATTGAGTCTGTGGGAAAACAATCCCTGACAATATCTTCAACAGACATCTCCACCTCTTCACACGCATAGCATCACACACATATGTACATACATTTATGAATTAAATTGGTTTGTATGTGTGAAAAAAAAGAAAAGAAAAAGAAAAAAAAATGACACATATAAAAGAAAATTTATAAATAAAAAGAACATGTTAACCAATTAACAAGTTCATAAAGCGACTGAAATCTAATCTTGATTTACAAATAATTCCTTAAAAGTTTAAAATAAAGATAATTAAGTTTTTTAAAAAAAGAAAAAAAAAAGAAAATACTGTTTGCTGCAATGACAAAAAAGGCTCAAAAACTCAACACACATTTTCTTTTTTTCACATATTACAACCATTCAAGCAAACTCATGAATATAAAACTCTCCAGCACACATTAAGTATGATTTAACATATTCCAGAAAAGAAAAGCAGCCTGTTAAGGGAGATCAGAGCAAAACAGTGTCAAAAACATACACAGCGTTATTTTTCAAGTGACATATTTAACGAAACGTCATACATTTCACAGAAATTCACTCCTTGTCCTTTCATTCATTTCCCAAAAGGCACTGCACATATGACAAGATGCTAATCCTTCTTATCATGTCTTCCACTATTGGCTGCTTTGGCCTGAGGTTTGCCGTCGACCTGGTCACGGGAGGAATCCCCCGAGCCATTTGGGTCCCCAGCGACAGTCTGTGTGGAAGAATGCTTCAACAACAGGGAATGACCCCACACTCTCCCACGCACTTTGTGCCACACAAACCTCAAGATGGCCACCAGCAGATTCGCTGCCAAGACGAAGAGGAGAATGGCGATGAAAATGATGAGAACAGAGCCGATGAAGGTGAGCTGATAGCTCTGACCCGCCATGATGGCGAGCAGGCACAAAAACTTGAACTATGAATGTTACTTGCTGAATTTTTTTGCACAAACAAAAGGTTTTGTTGCAGGACTGTTGATGGTGATTATTATTGTTATTGCTGTGTGTTTTTGCTTTTTTTTTTACATGAACGTAACCTATAGGATCTTAAGAAAACAAAATGTAATTCAAGCGGTTGAAAAAAAAAACAGGGGAAAAAAATGAATGTAGAATGTCTAATAACAAATGTGTAAATTCTAAAAGACAGAGAGAATCACAGTACAGAATATTTCCACAGAAAATAACAGAGTGTAAGAATATAAAACAAATGTAAAATGCCACTCACAAGAGATATGCTTAGTCAAAAGTAAAAAGCTAGACTCTCCTCATGAATATTGCCGGAACAGACCTTAAAAACCAATCCAGCTATGGCCTCAAATAAATAGTAAAATTTAGTGAAATAAGTAAAATGAGGAAATATAACCTCACGTGATATTCAAACAGACATCAGAGCAGTCCAGATAAGATAAGATAATGTTGCTTATAGCAGTCCAGATACTGAAGCTGGAACACTTCAATTCCAAAGAAAAACACCCACCAAAAAACAAAATCTACCAAACAAAAGACATAACTGCTTTATTTCATCCAAAAGGAAGATCAGGTTGACACAATGCTCCAAACGTGGCTAGTTCAAGGCTCCCGGCTCCTCCTGATTAAGAAAGAACACCTGGACCTTTCCTCTGGACGTCGGCACTTCCTCCATTACTCGCACCAGCATCCACGATCCCACACCATATGCAAGCGTTGGGATACCTGAAGAAGATGAGAAAATCTGATCTTTTATTTTGTCACTGGTACAGCCACAAACAGGATACACTGAGGTGTATTCTGAAATTCCAAACATTCCAAAATACACAACAGCTTCTTAAGTTTTCTTTTCTTTTTAGTTTAAACATACAACCTAAAAAGAAAGTTAAGATACATCATGAATTCACTGCAGTATATAAGCAACAAGAATGTGAAAAAAAAAACAGTTGTAAATGTAATAAATATTATAAAGATTGTACATGCAAGATACATATCCCAAGAAACAGTCTACTGATAGTTATTTTCGACTCATACTGCAGAAAAATCAGTGATCCAACACAGTTCAATTTTTAACTGAAACTTTCGTAAATTCCTATCACAGTAATGACATAAAGATAAACTCAGAAGTTTAATCAATCCAAAACCTTTGCCAAGATCATGAAGCAAGGGAACTAACTCCAAAACATTAATTCCACCATGCATCTGAAGGAAGCATTCACATGCATACGTACACACGAACAACCATCACTTGCATGTCCTCACACACAGTCACAAGCAAGCTTCCATAACAACATCTCAATCAGTATCTAAATAAACATAACTACTCCCTACAAATAGCTGGTGTTGCTTCATTCAGATACTGCCAGCTAGGGCTGTCCAGAAAGGCAGCACCTTTTCTTTACCTAGATTGACAAGCTTCAGCCACGTGTAAAACCGATCCTCTCTCTCCAGGTTTTGCCAGGCTCGCCGGGAGCAGTGGTACTTAATGTAAGGGAAGCAACCAGTGCGCAAAATGTGGTAGTTAGCTCCTTCGACAGCCCAGTTGAAGTGGGACAGTCCGAACTGATCGTTGACGACAGCTCTCTGACGCACACAGAATGATGTCCAGTGTGGCTGACAGCGCTGACGCAGGTGATTGGTTAAAACCTTTTAAAAAAATTAATACAGACCATTATCATTTTGTTTTCTCAGTGTGTGTGTGTGTTTGTGTGGTTTGGGCTTTTGATGCACGGTTTGTTTGTTTGTTTGCGGGGGGACAGGGGGTATTTGTTTGCATGCTTATTTCTGTTTTGCTGTTGGTTTGCAGAGAAATAAAACAAATATTGTTAAAAATAAAAAGAATTCCCGGTTAAATTAAATCTGGAAAACTAAGATGATAACCATTGAATTATGTGATGGTCATAACTTTTCAATCACTGGTAATGTGCAAATAAAATGCACAAAAATAGAAGTATTTCAGGTATATATTTTTTCAATGCAGTGATTTTTAATGAATATACATCAAGAGCATATATACACAGTAATTTTATAACCAATATACATCAAAAGCATAAAATAATCAATAATTAAAGGTTACCCAAAATATATAACTGACGGTTACCAAGTTATAGTTTGGGTTTGTTTTCTTTGGTTAAAAAACAAACAAGCAAGCAAAACAAATGTAGCTCAAACCAGTGCTGTCAACCGCAAAAAACAACAACATTGTACTAGTTAACTTGTTTCTGTCAGTGATGACAGTTGAGGCACTTTGATTTTTAAAAAAAATTCAAAACACAAGCACAAGAATACATAAAAAATACAACTGTTAAGTCATCAAAAAGTCTGTACCATAATTTTTACAGTTAAAGCTTCAAATTTTAGATCATCTGTTCAATTATGTAACTGTAGCTGGAGATCGACAGCACATATACAGGTTTTCTTTGGGTATATATACAGTCCAAAACATTCTCCTGACACATTTTAATTAAAGGCTAATGGCACACACCAGACATTTAAAGAGTTTTCACATTAAAAAGTGACGTGATTTGTTCTCACAGGACATCTTCTTTTTTTCAAGCACACCACTGGCTGGATTCACAGGCAGGCAGCTTGTGCGTTCAGTTCCCATCAGAGAAACTCATTTGTGGGATTTTTTTTCCACCCTGCTGACTCCCACCCAGAATAAAGTCTGATATGAGCTCAAATGGGACGTCTGGAACCACATTATGGAGCGTGTAGCTAAACTGTTCTGACCAACACTGCAGGTTTCTGTATCTCCAGGGCCTGGCTGTTTCTGGCTGCAGCATATATCTCTGCCCTGTAGTCTCAGACCAGAATGGAACTTCATAGCGTCATCAACATCATCCTCATCCTCATCATCAACATCATCATCAACATCATCCTCATCCTCATCATCACCATCATCATCAACATCATCCTCATCATCAACTCATCCTCATCCTCGGTGGTCAACATGAAAAAACTCTCTATGTCTGTGGTCCTGCTCTTGTGGTGACCCCCAGTTCGGATTTCCTCCCCGTGTCTATGTCTGTGCTGAGTCTATTGTCAAAGCCACGAGTACGAACAGTTTCATTGGGACTACCGCTGGATGGATGACGATGATGCCTTCTGGAAAGGGGTGCTCATTCATGCTGGCTCTGTCATAAACCAGTTATTGTTGTCAGTATGGAACTCGGTGGGTGGCCTTCTTCATATGTTTGATCAAATGGGCGAACACTGAACGCTACCCAAGTGACTCTAAGGCAAACTAGTGTTTTCTCTAGAAGGTTGCTTCACAACAACTAAGTTAATATTTCAGACTGTGGTTGAGATGTTGTTGGAATAAGCAGCATGGAAATTATGCCTCTGAGGGGACACAGTACAGAATATAATGCAGAAATTAAAAAGAAAAAAAAACAGAAATGTTCAAACTATGCATCAAGCTTCCAATGGCTGAAGACTGTCTTTTCAGTGTATAGTCAACGGTTAAAAATAGGCCTAATTATCATCTCAATGTATACTACATTGTCCAATATAGCACTGCCACAGCTTTAGGCCCAAACCAGATCTATGCAAAATCCCAAGCCAGATCAATGCAAAACGAAACTGCTCATTTAACCAGCAACTACCATCTCACTAAAACTATGAAAGGAATTGGAATTGAAAGATGGCTGATTTGGTGGAGGAAAAAGAAAAGAGAACAAAAAGGACACACTAACCTCAGATGCCAAAGGCTTCTTGCTATACCGTGCTCTGTAGATAATGAAATGTCGGATGACAGAGTTAACGTGTGACAGCATGCCATGTGGTGATTACTTCTAGCTCTGTTCAGTGTGGTATTATGAAGTCCCCATTTCTGGCCTTCATGTTTAATCCGGTGCCTGGATGGGGAATAAAAATCATCAGAGATATTGTGGAAACAATCATGAGCATGAGCATATGTGCATGCATGCTAAACAACATGTATGCACATGCATGTACTCACATCCATACAACATAAACGTATATGTATATGCTTGCTTCAACAAACACGTGCGGGTACACACACAACATTTTACGAATGCTGTCTTTCACTCAGAATTTAAATTGATCATGACACCACTGCAATTAATCAGGCAAATGGAATGTTTGGGCTGATTAGGAGTTTTATAAGACTAAAAGTAATGTCTTAAATAAAACTATAAAACTTTCCAAGAGTTCGGTTAGACCACATCTGGAAATAGTGCCATCTGGAAATGGCACTCAATGTGGTGCCCATTTCTAACCAGGCAGTCAGCTGCAACTGAAAATCTTCAATGATGAGAATGTAACTAGATAAGCCTTTCAGTCAAAAATCAGACTATAGCAGCAAATTGAGAAAGATTAAGCTGCCATCTCTCAAGCGCAGAAGATGTAGGGATCTGATACATTTCTAAAAAAAAATTTCACAGTGCCTGCACTAATTCAAACAAAATTTTGTTGTAAATGTAAACCTGCTCACGAACACAATGAACTGAACATGCCAGCACAAAACAAAAGAACAAATACAAGAAAAAAATTCCTTTCTAACAAAGTTAATACGAGACAGCATGCCATGTGGTGATCACCTTTAGCATCAGTTCAGTGTAGTATACTGTGTTATGAAGTCCACATTTCTGGACTTCATGCTTAATCCGGTGCCTGGATTAAAAAAAAAAAAATCATCAGAGATACTGTGTATACAATCATAAGCATGAGCATATGCACATGCATGCTAAACAACATGTATGCACACACATGCACTCAATCTACACAACATACACATATATGTTCACTTCAACAAACACAAACATATGTGTGTACACACAGTAAATTTTACGAATGCGATCTTTCACTCAGAATTCAAATTTTATCATGACACCACTTCAATTAACCTAGCCAATAGAATGCTTGGACTGCTTAGAAGTTTTATAAAGCTAAAAGTAATGTGTTCATAAAACTTTCCATGAGTTTGATAAAAAAAAAAAAGGTTATTCAGGTTAGATAATATCTGGAAACAGGAGATAGTGCCATCTGGTGGAGCCCATTTCTAAAAAGGCAATCAACTGCAACTGAAAACGCTCATTGATGAGAATGAAACTAGCTATATCTTTGAAGTTTGAGTCAAAAATCATACTATTGTGGCGAACTGAGAAAGATTAATCAAGCGGCCATCTCTTAAGCGTAGAAGATAAGGGGATCTGATACATTTCTAAAAGTTTAAAAAAAAAAAAAAAATCAGTGCCTGCACTATTTCTGATAAAATTTTGTTCCAATTGTCAAACTGCTCAGGAACGCATAACAATGTACTAAAAATGCCAGTTTCGAAACAAAAGAACCAACACACAAAAACATTTCCTAATCTAACAGAGTTGCCAAATGTTGGAATAACCTTTGTGCACCGATAAAACTTGGCAAAAGCTGAACCTGTTTGAGTTTGAGTTTGTTTCATCAAGGAGGCGTCACTGCGTGCGGACTGGTCCATATATGCTACACCACATCCACTAAGTTTTGAGACCACATTACGCATGATTTGAAGCTGATGGATAAATGAATTAACAAGTAAACTAAGATGAGACAATAGAGAAGAGGGTCTCGTGGCTACGACTCAGCGGATGTCTGACCTACGCATTAGCCCAACACGCTGGTCAGACCTTGAGTGCCTACCTACCATGTTTTTTGGGTTTTTTTTTAAATGTGTGTGTAGTGAATGTACACATGTATAATGTATGATGTGTGCGGGCATGGGCCCATGTGTGTGCGTGTGTGTATGTGTGCGCGCGTGTATGTGTGTGTGTGCAGGCATGTGTGCGCAGGCGTGTTTGTGTGAGTGTGTGTGTGAGTTTGAAATCATTCTTAATATCATCCGGAATAATGCAACACGCCCATTCTCAATAAGAATGGCACATGGGACCTCAGCAAGATGTAAATTTTTATTTTTAGATTTTCCCTCCTAAAAGAGGCAATTCAGATAAACTGACCACTGTCACATATGCATGTTAGAATTATATCCCTTGATTATTATTTATCTTAATTATGATTGGTTGCTGGGACTCGACTAGGATGGCAACTTAACTGTAGTTGTAATAAAACTACTATCGAACTCAACTTTGATTTATGTCCATATTGTGATGAATGAGGACAATGAAATACAACATGGTGTCAGAGACGGGATCCAGTAACGAGATCTAACAGCTTTAAAACAGCAAAACAACGCTTCAAATCAAGTTTGAGGTAAACACTGATCGAAGTTACGGATGCTGTTGGTTGCCAAGGTAAACTTAAAAACAAACGATCGTCAACGATGTCGAGCAAAGAAGACCATCGAACAAGACCTTCTACAAGCGAGTCTAGAAGGCGAAAGACCTCATGCAACGTTCCTACACCATCAAAATTGACTTTGAACAACCACAGTGGATCAGCAATCACTGAATGGAAACGCTTCAAAAGATCGTGGAAGAACTTTGAAATTGCTTCAAGACTGCAGCAAGAAACGCTGCAATACAGATGTGCCGTGTTCCTGTCCTGCATCGGAGAAGAAGCAGCGGAACTCGTCGATGGATTTTCGTTCACTGCTGAGGAAAATGACGACGATATTAACATTGTCATGAAAAAATTTGAAGACTTTTTCGTAGGTGAAACCAACGAAGTCTACGAAGCCTACCTGTTCCACAAAAGAATACAGGACAGTTCAGAAAGCATTGAAGTGTACATCGCTGAACTGAGAAAACTTGCCAAAACTTGCAACTTTGGTAACTTAGAAAACAGAATGATTAGAGACAAAATAGTTGTGGGTGTGAATGATGATGTTGTTAGAAAAAAATTACTTGAGGTAAAAGATCTAAAACTGGAAAAATGCATTGAAATTTGCAGAGCACATGAAAGTTCCAAATCACAAGTGCAAAAAATGACAACATCAGATGAAAAAATCCACAAAATAAAATCACATAAACACAAAGTTAGTCATAAAAATGCAAAAGGAAAAAAGCATCATGACAAAACTGATGAAAAAGATGAGAAAGAAAGTCAATGCACAAGATGTGGATATACACATTCTAAAGGAAAATGTCCTGCATTTGGTAAAAAATGTACATTGTGTTCAAAATAAATCATTTCAAGCAATGCTGTAAAAGTAAAAAGAAAAAAGTGCACAGCATGCATGATGACAGGTTAAACACTGATACAGAATCTGATTTTGACACAGATTCAGAGAGTGAAGTCAGTGTAGGTGTGGTAAATAAACCCAAATCAAAAATAGAAAGGAAAGAATTGTTTGTCACTGCAGATGTTCAAATCAAAGTATCAAATTTAAAATTGACACTGGTGCTCAAGCAAACATCTTGCCATTGCAGACATACAAAAAGTTTGACACACAAAACCTGCAATGAAAAAGACCAAAACAAAACTGACTAGCTACACAGGTGAGACATTGAAAACTGTTGGTACTTGTAAACTTTCTGTGATGGACAAAGAGCTGAAATTTTTTGTTGTAAACACAAATCAATCTGCACTCATAGGTCTTGAATCAATTGAAGAATTAAACATAATTCAAATCTTGAGTGTAGATGCTGAAACAGTCTACACAGATTTTCCTGAATTATTTCAAGAATTAGGGTGTCTCAGTCAGCCACATCACATTGAGTTGAACCCAACAGTAAAACCTGTCATACAGCCACCTAGAAAAATCCCCTTTGCACTGAGAGGCAGAATCAAGGAAGAACTTGACAGAATGGAAAAACTAGGTGTTATTGAAAAACAAGAAGGACCGACAGATTGGGTCAGTAGCATGGTGGTTGTAGAAAAACCAGACAAGACTTTGAGGATTTGCATGGATCCCAAAGATCTTAACAAAGCTATAAAAAGAGAGCATTTTGCCATGCCAACAGTTGAAGAAGTTACAGCACAATTAGATGGAGCTGAATTTTTCACAAAACTGGATGCTCAAAGTGGATTCTGGCAAATACCGCTAGATGAGGAAAGCTCAAAATTATGCTGCATGCAGACACCATTTGGCAGATATATTTTCAAAAGATTACCAATGGGTCTGGCTAGTTCGAGTGAAGTATTCCACAAAACAATCAAACAGTTGTTCAGTGACATTCCAAGAGTTGATAACTGGGTTGATGACATTCTTGTATCAGGATGCACACAAAAAGAACATGATGATGCACTGACAGCAACTCTAAACAGAGCACAAGAGAGCAACCTCACTCTAAAGAAAAAGAAATGTGAATTTTCACAAAAAGAGATCAAATACATTGGTCACATCATAAGCAAAGAAGGCATCAAACCAGATCCACAAAAGATTGAAGCAATAAAAAACATACCTTCACCCAAAAGCAAAAAAGATCTGCAAAGATACTTGGGAATGATCAACTATCTTAGAAAATTTTTTCCACAGATAGCTAATTACACTGCACCAATGCGTACACTTCTGCAGAAAAAAGTAGACTGGCAATGGAATCAAGAGCAGGAGGAAGCATTTCAGAAAACAAAGGACATGTTAACAAAAGCTCCCATTCTAGCTCATTACAATCCAAACAAACCAGTAAAAATCACTGCAGATGCTTCTTCAATTGGGCTTGGGTGTGCATTACTACAAAATGAAAAACCAGTTGCATATGCTTCCAGAGCACTCACAGAAACAGAACAAAAATATGCCCAAATCGAAAAGGAAACACTTGCAATTGTTTTTTGCATGTGAAAAATTCCATCAGTACATATATGGCAAACAGTGCAAGGTGGAAACAGATCACAAACCAATTGAAAACATCTGGAAAAAAACACTAAACAAATGTCCACCGAGAATACAAAGATTTATGTTGAGACTGCAAAGATATGATTTGGACATCACATACAAACCTGGAAAAGAAATATATGTTGCAGACACATTATCAAGAGCAACGGCAACAGAGTCGCAGTCTCACACAATGAAGTCAGAAGAAGAAGAAATTCTCAGAATTCACGTAAACACACTTCTAGAAAATCTGAAAGTTAAAGATTATAAACTAGAAGAAATGAAAAGAGAAACAGACAAAGATAGTGAACTAGTTCTACTCAAAGAACAAATACAAAAAGGATGGCCTGCAAACAAGAACAATGTACCAATGAGATCAGACATTTCAGTACAATGAAGAACTCAGTATTATTAATGATCTTATTTTCAAGGCAGACAGAATTGTAATCCCCAAATCAATGCAATCAGAAATGCTTGAAAGGATTCATGAAGGTCATCTAGGAATTGAAAAATGTAAAAACAGGGCAAGGAGACTCATGTTTTGGCCAGGCATGAATGGACAAATTGAAGACACAGTAACATCATGTGCAACATGCACAAAATACAAAAACAAGCAACAAAAAGAACCATTACTGAGTCATGAAATACCTAAAAAGCCATGGCAGAAAGTTGGAACAGATTTGTTCACATGGGAAAAACATGATTATTTGCTTGTCGCAGACTATCATTCAAAATTCATAGGAATTTGCACTACTACCAGACACAAAAAGTAAAACTGTGATCACATACATGAAATCCATTTTCAGTAGACATGGCATACCAGAAGAAGTAATTTCTGACAATGGTCCACAATATGTCAGTGAGGAATTTTCCAAGTTTGCACAAAAATGGGAATTCAAACAACTACATCCAGTCCCAGATATCCACAGTCTAATGGATTTGCAGAAAGAATGGTACAAACACTCAAAAAGTTATTACAGAAAGCAAGGGACAGCAATCAGGATGTGTACTTGGCAGTATTGAACTACAGGACCACACCAATCAATAGCAAACTTCCATCTCCAGCAGAAATACTCATGAACAGAACACTTAAAACAAGACTCAATGTTCCAACAAAGAAATCTAAAAAGAAGAAATCTGATCAAGTCAGAAAGGAACTAAAAGAAAAACAAAAGAAGCAGAAACACTATTATGACAAAGGAGCAAAAGCGTTGTCTAAACTCAAACCAGATGACAAAGTCTATGTGAATGACAAAGATGTGTGGAAACCAGCAAAGGTTATAAAACCAGCAAATACACAAAGATCATATTATGTTCAAACGGAAACAGGCACACTGAGGAGAAACAGAAGAGATTTGATGAAAGTGAAAGAAAACAAAAGTACAAATACTGACAGAATTAAACAAAGCACAAGTACAAATCCAAACAGAAAACAAACAAATCCTGACAAACAGTACATTTACCAAGAAGAAAGTGAGAGTGAATATGACACTGACACAAACAGTCAGACGACTAAAGAAAACAATAAAACAAGGAAACAAACACATGATGCCAAACAAACAAACAAAACAAGTAAACAAAAAGGCACTTCAGAAACAGAAGTTTCCAAACACACTACAACAAGGAGTGGTAGAATTGTGAGAATGCCTGAAAGAATGAATGAATATTTTGTTTGAAATGTTATATGTTAAATTCTGTTCATAAAGTTAAAATATTTGTTCCAGATTATTTTAGATGTCAATGAAACATTAGTAATATATGTGGTGTTCAAGACATGAAGAAAAAAGACAATTGCTTCAACTGATGTTCAAAACATAATGTTATAGTTTTGTTTTAGTTCATATTGTGATGGAAACAAGACTTTTGAACACTATAATGTCTCAGTAGCTAAACTGTGAAAAGACATTTATCATATCTATTTAAATGTATACTTACATAACTTTTGAAAGAATAATAGCAATGAATTATTAATTGTTAATACAATGCTTATTACAATATGTACAAGACATTCAGTGCTGAATAGAATTTTAAAAAAAGAAGAAAACAATAATAATAATTGTCACGAGTTTGTCACGAGGCCTACGACGTTTGACCCATCTAGGGTGGCGGAATTACTTATTTATTTATTGTCGTTGCTGTTGTCGTGTATCCGTCCCTTAATGTGGCTTGTGGTGCGGTTGCACCTTGGTGTAATTCAGCTCAACTTCGGTTTGCTTTCTCTCTCTCTCTCTCTAATTCCACTGCCCGTGCTATTCATCCTGCAGGTTCATGGGTGGCTGGTACCTTTCTCTCGAACTTGCTGTCTATCGGCCTCTCGCTTGTCTTTTTACCTGTCGCACGTGCTTCATTTCTTTTAGTTTGAGGTATGCTCACTCTGTGACGTAGGTGGCATGTTGACCGCCATCGCTGAGGGAGGTTAGCTCTTCACTCGAGCGGAAGATGTCTCTGGGAGCGCCTGCTCCGGTCTTGGTTCTTCACCGTATCGTCGAAGGTACAGTCGGTATCTTCAATTCCTACAGTCGGCCTGTAGGAGAGGGACATCACTTCTTCTTTTTCCGCATCTGCGCTTCTGTCCTCTCAACTGGACAGAGGGCAGAGAGAGTCGTTTGACCCGCCTCTTCGGGGTCACCCACGGGTAGCTGGTAAGCATCAGTTTCGTGGTTTGTTTGTTTTGGTTTGTTGTTGTTAGCCGGCTTATTCTCCTCTTTTGCGCAATTTTCTTTTGTTTTCAAAATTGTAAAAGAAATATTGTGTGAGACCTTTTCTCTGGTTAATTCAATCTTTAACCTGGCCATTCTAAATTATTTCCAAAATTCTTTCTCCTGTTTATGCATCTGGTGATGCGGTAGTCGGTGGGGATGGGAGAGAACCTGGTGATTCAGGGTTGGTACTTGCTTGGTCTCGCTCGTCCGCCCCTGTCACATTCGCCGGACTCTTATTCTTCGGCCACCGTCTGTTTGTGTGTGAAAGGAGAACGAGTTTTATGTTCGCGAGCGTGCGTACGCATGAGTTGTCGTTCGGATGTGTGGTTGGAGATTTGTGTTGAAATGTGGCTATAAAGTGTGATAATTATGCCACTGAATTATTATTTGCAAATGTGGTGGCAGTTATAAAGCGATAGTTGCTGTGTTGGTTTATTTCCTAAGGAAGGAAAATGTTAAGCATGAATGAGA
This sequence comes from Conus ventricosus, assembly GCA_018398815.1. Lineage (NCBI taxonomy): Eukaryota > Metazoa > Mollusca > Gastropoda > Neogastropoda > Conidae > Conus > Conus ventricosus. The sequence continues at coordinate 87,858,383 of CM031603.1, forward strand.
GAAGATGAAGATGATTCATATTTGTTTTATAGCCTGTTAATTTAATGCAGTCTTTTACCTGCTTCGTGTAAGAAGACTCTAATGAACATTCCTGATTTGATTGGTTTACTGTGTATGCTCAGGTCTGTGTTGAGCTGGGTAGTTGGTGTATTTAGTAGACCTCCCCTCGCCCATCATGCGAGTGGCTGTTAGGATTTAACAGCATGGGTCAGACTGTACTGACGGCGGGGTTCCCAGTACCCTTCCTTCCTTCTTCCTTCCCTCCCTTTCTTCTCTCCTCCCAGCTACGTTTCCCCCCCCCCCCCCCCCCCCCCCCCCTCCCGGGGGCTTCCACCCGGAGTCTGGACTGGTTGGTTGCCACGTGCTGGTTGAGGCCACGCTCGGGCTGGGACCCGCGGACTGGTTGGTGCCACGTGCTGGTTGAGGCCACGCTCTGGCTGGGACCGCGGACTGGATGGTGCCACGTGCTGGTTGAGGCCACGCTCTGGCTGGGACCGCGGACTGGATGGTGCCACGCGCTGGTTGAGGCCACGCTCTGGTCGGGACCGCGGACTGGTAGAAAAGCCCACCGGCTTGACTGGCCGGCCCTGATCCCCGTCCAGGACCTCCAGTAACAACGCCACGTTCCCCCCCCCCCCCCACCCCCCCGGGACGCGCTCTTCACTGCCTGCTTGTGTGTCGAGGGTGTCGGCTTTGAGCGACTCCCTCAAGAACCGACCCGGTTCGGAGCACCTAGTGCGACAGGGTGCTCCCAGTAGACTTGACAGAGGCAGGGGTGTGGAGGCACTCCATGGTGTGGGAAGGGATGGATGCTGGAAATGTTTATTTATAATTGTGTATATGTTATATGTGATGAGATGTTGTGGTTGTGATTGTGTACGTCGTATGGTGATATGCTTGATTGTGATTGTGCATGTTGTGTGTGTTGGAATGTTTGATTGTGATAGTGCATGGTGCGTGTGTTGAAATATTTATTTGCGACTGTGTGTGTTGTGAATAAATGGGGTGTTGTATCGTAATCTTTATTGTGTGGTCTCTTGCAGGGCGTGTGAGGTCAGTCACTCCCTTCACTCCCACCTAGACCGATCTGTCAGGGCAGACCTCCAGGGGTCGGTCGTGACAATTGTGGGGGCTCGTCCGGGATGTGAAGGGCTCTGACTGTCTCTCTCGTTTCGCGGAGTACCTGTTTAGTTCCGTCTGTTTTGTATTCATTTAGTTAGTTTGTCGTGTTTGTTTGTGGGTGGTTGGCTGGGTGACTCTAGCGTGAAGGAGATCTTGGTGGCCTGAAGGAACATCCGGTGTGACCGGGGGGTCGAGGTGAGACCGAAGGAGTCGACCGCGTCCAGACCTCCTTCCGCCGGGTACCTCACGCAGGTACGGCCGTAAGTCTTTGCCTTTCTGTTGCCGCTCAGTCTTCCATTCCTGTTGTGTATTTAGCCAGTTTTTTTTTTTTTTTTTCTACCGGTTATTGAGTACAGGGGTTGTATCGGACGTTAGTGTCATTTTTTTTCCTCTCTCCGATTCCGTCTGCCTGTTTGTTTTTTCGGCCAGCCCCACCGCACTGTTTGCTCGTGCTGTGGAGCGCGGTGTCGCCAGAGTGGGGGCAGCCGACATAGGTTTTTTTTTTTTTTTTTTTTTCGGTGAGCCCCACCGCACTGTTGCTCGTGTTGTAGAGCGCGGTGTTGCCAGAGTGGGAGCAGCCGAACTTGTCCGCACACACATACATACACACATATACACACACCCCTAAAATATTTGTTTTTCAAGTGGAATTGTCTTTCCCCTGTATTTGATAACTGTAGGATATAGTTGTCATGGCAACGTCCGGTGCTGGTGGTATGGCTACTCAGGCGTCGAAGAAGAAGGGTCTTCTAAATGTAGTCCCCACTATTAGTACCAGCACTTCGACTACAGTGACTTCCACTTATTCCAGTGCTGTAGCCGATAGTCCAGCGAGTACTTTCACTTCTTCTTCGCTAGGGGATTTTCCTGCTGAGACCCCGACTGGCACTTCCGCTCGGAAGCGTCAGAGTATAGCGAAGCAACTGTGGGCTTCTGTTGAGTCGCAGAAACCAAAGCCCCCTATTCTCCATGCTTCCCCTCGTAAGGAGTATGCCCCGGGGGACTTTCCTCATGGGAAGGTCGAGACCCAGGGGACGGGTCAGACGGTCATCCTCCCGTGTCGGGAGTGGTGAATCCTTCCCAGGACATCACCTCTGTCCTGATGTTTCTAGAGCAGCAGCGACGAGAGGATGCTTCCAGGCAGGAAGCCCTCCGTAGGGAAGAGGCTGCTCAGCGTAGGGAAGAGTTGGATAGGATGGAGGCCTCTGCGCAGAGAGGAGACTGACAGACAGGAGATTCTGCATAGGGAAGAGGCTATGCTGCGCAGGGAAGAAGCTGCCCGACAGGAGGCCCTTCGTAAGGAAGAGGCTGCCAGACAGGAGGATCAGCGTAGGGAAGAGGCTGCTCAGCGTAGGGAAGAGGCTGCCTCAGCGTAAGGAAGAGGCTGCCAGACAGGAGGCCCTTCGTAAGGAAGAGGCTGCTCAGCGCAGGGAGGAGGCTGCCAGACAGGAGGATCGCGTAGGGAAGAGGCTGCCAGGCAGGAAGCCCTCCGTAGGGAAGAACTAGACAGGATGGAGGCTCTACGTAGGGAGGAGATGGAACAACTTCTTTCGCGGTCTCCCGCATCTGTAAGTCAGGGGGTTAATCACCAGGCAGGTGATAGAGTTAGAGGCCCAAAGTTAAAGCTTCCAGAGTTCAGACCTAGTGAGGACATTGATATGTTCCTAGAGCATTTTGACAAGGTTGCTATGTTCATACCAATTGTCTGAGGAACAAAGGGCTATGCACCTTTTTTCTGGATTATCTGGTGCTGCAAGGGAGTGTGTGCTCACTCTAAATGAAGGCGCGTCTTATGCAGACATGCAGTTGGCTCTGCGTAAGCGTTTCCACCTTACCCCAGAGACGTACAGGAGGAAGTTCAGGTCCATGAAGAAAAATAACGACGAGACCTTCGTGCAGTTTGGTGATAGGCTGCGCAAAACGCTAGGGTACTGGCGTCAGTTGGCTAAGTTGGAGCTGGAGGATCTGATCCTCATTGAACAGCTCACCAACACTGTGTCCCCAGAGTTGAGGATCCGGATAGGCGAGACAGCACCTCAGGATTTCGCGGCTGCGATTCATACCGCTGAGGTGTTTGCTGAAGCTCGCAGGGCTTATGGGCATCGCCCAGATACGGAGAGGAAGCCCTCCACAGGATTTGTGGCAATAAGGCGCCGACAACTGCTAGCGGGTCGAATAAGGCAGGCAGTCCATCGGGGACCTCAGCACCCTCGATTTTGTTTTCTTTGTGGTTGTCCTGGCCACATCAGGAAAGATTGCCCTAGAGCCGCTGGTAGTCATGGGGCTAGTCCTTTCCAGCATCCTCGTGCCTCGGCTAACGTGGGTTCCATCCCAGTCTTCTGGTGATTCAGAGTGCCCAGTGTTTCTCTCTGTTGTTGGTTCCTCCTTGGTCGACACCATCAGGGATTCGGGAGCATCAACGCTCTTTGTTGATAAGGATTTGGTTTCCCCTGAGGCCCGGCGGGGCGCTAGTTTATGATGTGTGCGGGTTGGAGGCTGGTTTTACCTCCACCCGTCCTTCTGTACTTATTCCTATCTCCACCCCCTACTTCTGTGGCGAAGTATGGGCTATCGCGGTGGAGCGACCTCTGTATTCCTTATCATAGGGAATACTATCACCTTCGCAGACGGACGCAGTCAGTCCGTGTCTACGGATTTGCCCGTACAGGCGTGTGTGGGAGTCACCACACGCGCCAAAGCTAAGAAGCAGGAACAGGAATTGCGTCCCGTTCTTCAGCCGATCTCTAACGAGGTTCTGGCAAGGGCCGATCCTGCTAGCATTATCCGTCTTCAGGCCAGGGACTTGGAATGTCCAACGCCTACGACAACTTGTGGATCGTCCCGCTCAGTCGGCCCGACACGCCAAGGTGAGCTTCAAGCTCCACAAAGCTCTTTAGGGTTTTCACTCAGGCAGATCGTGTGGCCAAACAGCTTGTTGTTCCCCAAAGCTTGAGAGAGTCTGTTCTCCGGCAGGCCCACGATTCCCCCATGGCAGGTCATATGGGCTCCAAGCGGACTCTCGAGCGAGTAAGACAAGACTTCTTTTGGCCAGGGATGAACTCACAGGTTAGGCAGTACTGCCGCAGTTGCGATGTCTGCCAACGGACAACGCCTAAGGGTCGCTTGAAGCGTGTTCCCCTAGGGTCAGTGCCACGGGTTGGGGAGCCATTCAGCAAGGTTGGGGTCGACCTGGTGGGGACCCATTAATCCTCCATCCGGTCGCGGTCACCGCTACACTTCGGTAGTGGTAGAATCTGCGAGTCGATACCCAGAGGCTGTCCCGCTTAGGACTATCGATGCCCCTACTGTTGCTGAATCTCTCAGGCAGATTTGGACGCGCACTGGCGTGCCCAAGAAGAAGTACGGCCGGAAGTTTGTACTGGAGAGCGATCATCATCCTCTCCAGTGCCTGGACCGGATCCGGCCAGTCAGTCATCGACCATGAGTTAGGCAGTGGAACTGCAGAGTCATGCGTTCACTTTCCGTCATATCAAGGGTTCCTGTAATACGGATGCTGACTATCTTAGTCGAGCTCCGTAGTCAGCACATTGGAAAAATCGGTCAGAGGGACACTTCCCCTCAACCAGGGTTATATCCCCTTTTGGTCTCTGTATCAGGTGTAGTGACAGTTTTCACTTCAGTGATGTTAACGGTAGTGAATCACCAATGGTTCGGATTGTTACTTTCATGGTGGGAAGGTTCGCTTAGTTGTTTGATAAATGTAGTATTATGTATTTCTCGTGTGATTCTATCGTAGAATGTTTGTATTGGATTCCTCGTACTCTGTCGAGCACAGAGAGTTGGGTTCGGTCCCATTGTGAATTTGCACATGCGTCAAGGTTCAAAGGAGCACTGTATCTCAGAGAAACAGATGCTTTTAGAAGGGGGTTTGTCACGAGTTTGTCACGAGGCCTACGACGTTTGACCCATCTAGGGTGGCGGAATTACTTATTTATTTATTGTCGTTGCTGTTGTCGTGTATCCGTCCCTTAATGTGGCTTGTGGTGCGGTTGCACCTTGGTGTAGTTCAGCTCAACTTGGGTTTGCTTTCTCTCTCTCTCTCTCTAATTCCACTGCCCGTGCTATTCATCCTGCAGGTTCATGGGTGGCTGGTACCTTTCTCTCGAACTTGCTGTCTATCGGCCTCTCGCTTGTCTTTTTACCTGTCGCACGTGCTTCATTTTTTTTAGTTTGAGGTTTTGCTCACTCTGTGACGTAGGTGGCATGTTGACCGCCATCGCTGAGGGAGGTTAGCTCTTCACTCGAGCGGAAGATGTCTCTGGGAGCGCCTGCTCCGGTCTTGGTTCTTCACCGTATCGTCGAAGTTACAGTCGGTATCTTCAATTCCTACAGTCGGCCTGTAGGAGAGGGACATCACTTCTTCTTTTTCCGCATCTGCGCTTCTGTCCTCTCAACTGGACAGAGGGCAGAGAGAGTCGTTTGACCCGCCTCTTCGGGGTCACCACGGGTAGCTGGTAAGCATCAGTTTCGTGGTTTGTTTGTTTTGGTTTGTTGTTGTTAGCCGGCTTATTCTCCTTTTGCGCAATTTTCTTTTGTTTTCAAAATTGTAAAAGAAAATATTGTGTGAGACCTTTTCTCTGGTTAATTCAATCTTTAACCTGGCCATTCTAAATTATTTCCAAAATTCTTTCTCCTGTTTATGCATCTGGTGATGCGGTAGTCGGTGGGGATGGGAGAGAACCTGGGTGATTCAGGGTTGGTACTTGCTTGGTCTCGCTCGTCCGCCCCTGTCACATTCGCCGGACTCTTATTCTTCGGCCACCGTTCTGTTTGTGTGTGAAAGGAGAACGAGTTTTATGTTCGCGAGCGTGCGTACGCATGAGTTGTCGTTCGGATGCGTGGTTGGAGATTTGTGTTGAAATGTGGCTATTTAAAATGTGATAATTATGCCATTGAATTATTATTTGCAAATGTGGTGGCAGTTATAAAGCGATAGTTGCTGTGTTGGTTTATTTCCTAAGGAAGGAAAATGTTAAGCATGAATGAGAGAAGGATGAAGATGATTCATATTTGTTTTATAGCCTGTTAATTTAATGCAGTCTTTTACCTGCTTCGTGTAAGAAGACTCTAATGAACATTCCTGATTTGATTGGTTTACTGTGTTATGCTCAGGTCTGTGTTGAGCTGGGGTAGTTGGTGTATTTAGTAGACCTCCCCTCGCCCATCATGCGAGTGGCTGTTAGGATTTAACAGCATGGGTCAGACTGTACTGACGGCGGGGTTCCAGTACCCTTCCTTCCTTCTTCCTTCCCTCCCTTTCTTCTCTCCTCCCAGCTACGTTTTCCCCCCCCCTCCCGGGGGCTTCACCCGGAGTCTGGACTGGTTGGTGCCACGTGCTGGTTGAGGCCACGCTCGGGCTGGGACCGCGGACTGGTTGGTGCCACGTGCTGGTTGAGGCCACGCTCTGGCTGGGACCGCGGACTGGATGGTGCCACGTGCTGGTTGAGGCCACGCTCTGGCTGGGACCGCGGACTGGATGGTGCCACGCGCTGGTTGAGGCCACGCTCTGGTCGGGACCGCGGACTGGTAGAAAAGCCCGCCGGCTTGACTGGCCGGCCCTGATCCCCGTCCAGGTCCTCCAGTAACAACGCCACGTTCCCCCCCCCCCCTCCCCCCCCCCGGGACGCGCTCTTCACTGCCTGCTTGTGTGTCGAGGGTGTCGGCTTTGAGCGACTCCCTTCAAGAACCGACCCGGTTCGGAGCACCTAGTGCGACAGGGTGCTCCCAGTAGACTTGACAGAGGCAGGGGTGTGGAGGCACTCCATGGTGTGGGAAGGGATGGATGCTGGAAATGTTTATTTATAATTGTGTATATGTTATATGTGATGAGATGTTGTGGTTGTGATTGTGTACGTCGTATGGTGATATGCTTGATTGTGATTGTGCATGTTGTGTGTGTTGGAATGTTTGATTGTGATAGTGCATGGTGCGTGTGTTGAAATATTTATTTGCGACTGTGTGTGTTGTGAATAAATGGGGTGTTGTATCGTAATCTTTATTGGGGGAAAACGGGGAAAAGGGCTTTCTGGCCCTTTCCGCCCTCCCCTCATTCGGGCAAAGTAACCCGAATCCCCCTTTTCCCTTTCCTGACAAAAGACTCAAACTATACCACATGGCAAAAAAACAAAAAATGCACCCACTCACAAACACACACACACACCACACACACACACACACACATACACAATGCACACACACACACACACACACACACTCTTCTCTCCTACTTAAAAATGCCATAAAACCGCACACTTCTCTACAATTTCCAACTACAAACTTTGTACTAACAGGCAGCAGGGGGCTGAAACTCGATCACTTAATTTACGGCTCGCGGCGTTTGCACCTAGCCGCCCCTGTGTAAACGAAACACCTCAGTTGGGTTGCGCCAAATGCATCAGAAATCGAGATCGAGGCTGTCACGGGGGCACGACCCGGCCGTCTTTGTGTTGAGATACTGCACAAAGAGGCTTTGTTTTGATTGCCCCCGGTGTGGCCACTGTGTTTTAATTGTTATTTTAAAAGGCAAAACTTACTGAAGAACAGTTTTGTTATTCGAGCCATAAGTTTATTTTACTGCAAGTTAGGGGTATTTGTTGAAAGAATTGGTTGGGGTACAGGAAGCAAGCTAACTATTCAAAATGTTTCCCGCACAAGCGTTCATTCAAAGGCAAGGAAACACGCTGATTCTGACATGATTGATTGTTAATTTACAGATCAGTGTTTATGGCAAGCTGATTTGTTATAAAGATGTAAAACTTTCACTCTAACCAGTTAAACTGCCTTAATGCCCTATGCAACTGAATGCGATTTTGAAGTTCGGGCAAAAAAACAGAAGGTTAGGCAGCCCTTTAAAGTAAAATCTACCTTATAAAGGGGAGTAGTGTGTGGCTAGCACTATTTTTATATAAATGCTTCAAATATACAATGACGGATGTACTACAACCACAAAACTATGTGAAACCCAATGGGCTGACACAGCGAGACGCGCGACCTTGGGTTTACACAGCGCACGCAAGCGACCAAAAATCAATAAAGCGGAGATTTGGCTTGCCAGGGGGGGGTGGGTGGGGGGGGGTATTCATTTCGGGTTTACAGCGCGCCGGGTGTCCTTAGCGCGGTTGTATTGCCATTGAATGTGTGGAGTATTTGAAAGAATTAATTTGGGTTTTGTGCAGGTTGGTTTTTTAAAATAAATTTTGATCAGGCAGAACAAAGAATGAGATTTTAAGCTGACAATACTTGAAAGCAGTTGAAAACCATGCACAATTTGTTAGTGCTTGAGAGGGTTTTAGAGCGGCAGCCTTTTATTCTCGCAAACTAAGAAGATTGCTCGTTTGTTGAATCCTTATGCTAAAGGTTTTCTACATTTTGGTCTTCTTTCACAGAAGTCTACTCTATGAGGAAGGATTTGTTTAATGTTTTCAACATGAGGAGTTAGAAATTATTGGACTTCTCCCCACAAGAACTAATTCAACTCAAACACACTCCCACAAAGTCCCAGCAGTGGGGAGAGAACCAGCGCTTCACCTGAGGGGTCACAGGTCACGGGTGCAAGCCGTTTTCTTCAGGCTTCACCCTGAGCGGTCAAAGTCACAGTGCAGCCTTTTCTTTAGCGCTTCACCCTGAGGGTCAAAGGTTATCAGCAGTGAATCAGATGCGGGCTTTGTCGCTTTCTGCTACGCCCTGTTACAAACTTTTAGGCTCCTTTTTTAAGCTCTGCTAAAGCAGTATTTTCCCTTTAAAAAAAAACCACTAGGTAACTCGCAAGCCAGTCCCAACGGGAGAAAAAGAGAGAGGGTGGGGTAAAAACCCTTTTTTTGTGCACTTGCGCTCTTTAATTGCAACAAAAGAGCCAATGCATCACAAAAAACGCAAGCACTGTTCGGAAATAAGTGTGTTACACATGACAATAAAAAGCTCTGTTACACCACACACACCCCACCCCCAAGTCACCCAAGTTCTTAATTAGTTTTTAATAAGTACCCCAAGTTTTTAATTAGGTTACTTCAAGTTCTTAAAAGTTCTTGATAAGTTTAATTAAGTTCTTGATCAAGTCTTAATAAGTTCTTGATTATTTATCCTTTAAGTAAAAATCAAGTTCTTTTAAGTTTTTAAAATTATCAAAAAAAAACAAGCATGTTTTATTAAATAGTAAATGTCAAGATAGTACACACAGGGCCTCAAAAAACGCGTCATCGTGAGGATTCTTGCTCAGCGTTCTCAGCATAAAATTTTAAAAAGGAAGGTAACATCCAAGCAACCGCAGGGAAAATTTCGGGTCAAAAGGAAATGTTTTTTATAAAACTCCATGTCTTATTATTGACTTCACATTTTTTTAAATACGCCATACTTTTTTTAATAAAAAATTTAAAAAAATTAATTCCATTATAAAGGGATCAAAATATGCTTTGTTATTGCGTTTGGCGTGCAGTTGTCTTTTCTGAAAATAAGGTTCAGGTTGTTTAAACTCTTTCGTTTCGTTGCCATGTGTATATATTTATAGCCAAATAACTGCCCCCAACACACAGGGCGCCAAAAATAACAGTTTTAAGTTCATATTTCCATAAAGATTTTGGGGGCCCTTGAATCACATGGATTTTTTATAGCGGCATTGAATCAACTTTTTTGGGCTTGCGGTTATTTTTTATTAAATTCATTTTTCTGAACCCATTATTTTTTTTGTTTGTCCATTTTCTCTAATTTTTTCTGTTTCAACACGCCCAGATTTTTAATGGCCCCCCCGGGTTCAGCGTTTTCTGCTTTTTTCTGGCTTGGTTACTTCTCCACCTGTTCAATGTTTCCTGGTTCTGATGATTTTCCACTCGTCATTTTAAAAGGAAAATAAAATCTATAGATTAAAATTTAAATTAATCCCATGATAATTTGCGTAACAATGTCCAAATCTAAGTATAAAATCACACCCTAGAGATCTAAGACTTGTTTAAACTGGATCTTGCTTTAAATCATACGTAAGATCTGTTCAAATCAATGGAGCAAATCTACTGACTATTTTGTACAACCCTAAGAACCTTTGCCCCCCCACTTTTCACCATTCTAGACCCCAGCTGCGCTTCTACCTGTTAGAAACTTTATAATGTCTTCGGGCGACATCTGTTGAATCGTTCAAATGCTGAATTCATTTCCGGAAATTTTTTGTTTTTCCACATGTTTGCCAAAGAATACAGCCTCTCCTTTTGGCATAATAGTTGATAAACACTTGTCATTCATAATTCGGAAGTTTAGCCGCCTTGATTTGTAGTAAAATCACACTGTTCATTTTATTTAAAATTATATTATTTTATTTTAAAAAATGAGCCCGAAAAACTGTTCAAACCCTTTGTATACCATTCTGCTGTTAATGGAGGCCTAGTGTAATCTCAATCCCTTCCGAAAAAAGCTGTAAGAATTAACCAGCAATCTTGGCAAAACTAAATTTTGAGATTCAGCAAAGCTGATTGCTATCATTGCAGCTTCGTTCTACGAAAGATTTCTTATTAAGCAAGGAATAATTCAACAATAAAATATTAAGAAAAAAATCATTATAAAAAATGGCTTCCACTGCAATAAATAGGGGGCGTTTTGTGGGTAAAAGCGTTTGTTTTTAAAGTGGCAGTAATTTCGCATTTAGTAAACTGGGGGGAATGGGCGAAGAAAAAACATAACAAACTTGGGAGAACTAGCAGCTGCACAAAACCCTATGAAAGGCAGAGACTTAGAAATTAATTTTTATAATACACACTGAAAAGACGGGGCATGCAGCTTAACATTTAAAATGTGATTCAATAAAACAATATTATCTGTAACAGCAAACCAATCGAGACATAGCCCCCACCAAAATCATGACTTTTATCAACCACAAAAAACAAAAATGCAAGAATGGGGTTTTTAGTTTTGGTATGACCGTGTGTATTTGTTGCACATAAATTGGCTGAATAAAAAATGAAAAAATCATTATTCGCCCAAAGATTTTGGAAGGCACACAGAAAATTAAAAGCTAACCCAAACGGCAGATTCATAACAAAACAGCAAAAGAATGGTTATCAAAACCCAAGCATTGGCAAATTTATTTACCTGAAAACCTGGGCGAATACAGAGACCACACTTTTGTCAATACAACTCCAACACACCATCAAAGGGATTTTCCCTATAGTTACCCTCTGATAGGATAGACAAAAAAGATTTAATACGCACTCACAGTCATTGCCCTGCTTCAAAGATACAGATCGACCTTTTAAAAACAAAAGAGACTTCTCTTTGCTGTTGCTATACAACGATATACACCGAGGGCCACAACTTATCCTCGCAAGATTCAAGTTGATGATGGAAAAGAATTTAAAGGCCAATGAATCAATTATTGTTAAACACAGAGTTACTATTAAAAGCATCCGGGTGTCCACGATCACAGGCTTTAGTTGAAACTTTAAAAAACTTTAGCCGAAAGACTTTTTCCTACCAAAATCACGAGAGCTAAATTGACAATTCTCGCACACAAAAATGGTTAGAAACTGCCCCAGTTTTGCGCGCAATATAATGAAGAATTTAAAGGGCTAAAACCATAAAAAGCAATAAAAGAAAAACAATAAATTTTGCTGAAGACTCCAGTACACCCGAAAACTATTACCGTTGGGTTTTAAAAAAGTAATACCTTATTACCGGGGAAGCAAAGGGACACTCGCATCAGGGCAAACTGACCCCGGTTTGAGTGTTTGTCCATAAAAAAAAGAATTGTAAAAAAATCGCCCGTGTATTATTAGGGAAAAACTGACACACAAAAAAACCAGCTCTCAAAGATCTTTGTGAAGAAAACACGATAATTCCCGCCAACACAGTACCGCTTTAAATTTAAATTTTACGGTCCCATGCCCAATTGCAAGAAAACCCCGGATTAACAAACCACGTTTTGTGTTTGTCTATCAACACTTCTTGTTACAACGTTGTGTTGATCCAGTAGATTAGATCGCATTTTTACGTTGCATGATAAAGTCTTATTGCCAAACAATGCTTCTTTGTAGTTGCATGTGAAGTTTGACTGCACAACCTGCGGAAATTCCCTTTGCTTTTTTAATGAATTTTCTCCCGGGCTCGAAATACTGTACTTTTTTGACCTTAACCCCACATACTCCTTAAATCACCTTTCCAGATAATTCATCCTTCATCTTTCCAAAAACCTTCTTGTTAGTAAGATGTAAGGTTGAATCTTAGGTAATCTGATGTATCATACCATCCGCATGCCCCTTTAGCTCCCTTCGATTTCATTCTTTATAAATTTTCTTCAGTAGGAATATCTATAACAAAAACTATCTGTATCTGTGTAAGTACTCGGATTTCAGATACGAGGCTTAAATATCAAAAAGAAATTCTAAAAATCAAAAGCTTTGATAATTCTAAAACATAAACCCAATAAAAACGGTTTGTCCAATTTGCTTCTTTTTTTTTTCATCATTATCAAAAACCCGATCGAATCTTCTAAAGTCCTGAAAAATTTGGTTTGAAGTCAGCTTAATTGCTTCGTTCTCTTTGGTAACTAACTAACATCTTTGGGGCTTGTGCGGTTTCTCCATATCTTTCCAAAACGCTGTTTTTTTATCAGTTGAAAAGTCTTTTTCTAAGCATCTGTGGATATAGTTCTAGGCCCAGTGTTCTTCATGATTATGGTTTCATGAACTGTCTGATCAACCCAATTATGCATGGACACTGTTAATTTTTAAACCATGTCTTAAATTAAAATTGTAAAGTCTGTAATGACAACATAATTTTTTTTGCCTCGAAATTAGCACAATTTTGGGGTTCTTGGACCATTTAACTTTCTGCTGCTAAGGATAGTCATTATGCAGCATGGAGTTCATGAGGAATTCTAAGTCAATTTCTAGAAGAAACCACGCTGTTGATCAGCGTAACTGCCCAACCACTTTATGTTTTTTGAATATTATTCGACCTGTGTGGGGTTTTAAAGTTCGTAAGGAAGCGATTGCGCCTTGCCCAACCTACAGATTGTTTGCACTAATACAAAGATAGTTAGACCTTATTTGGATCATGCGCCAAGTATTTGTTGTTTGCTTTACAGAATGAGCGACCCATACTAATTCCCCACGCAATCCGTTTCATCATCTGGATCATGGTAAATCCGACAAAAAACAACTGACTCCAGTAAACTTAGAAAGCACCCAACTCATCCGGCGAGAAATGTAATGCGCAGGATCCAAATGTAATGTTTCATGCGGGCTTCCTATAATTTTCAAGACTCCGCCAACAAACTACACTGCATCAAGAGGTCATGATGTAATCCCATCGTTTACCTCTAACTTTTGCCACGCATCTTGGCATGCTGGTAACAGAGTCACTGATTCTTTCCTCTAAACTAAAAAGAACGCGCCTTTAGGAGAAGTGTGTCTTCATCAAACCTTCCCAACTTTTCATGTACCATAAGGAAAAACGCCCTTTCAACAGTTTGGGTCAAAAAAATATTTTCCGTTATTGGCGGGATTTTAAAGGGAACATAGCTAGGGACCAAATGATCCCATCCATGTGCTGCAAAGAGTCATAAAAAGACATGTTTTCCCAGATTAAAGCACATGTACTTTTCTGAACTGTGCAATATCACCCGAAGCATCGCCACTGTTTTTCCATTATAAGTGAAGTCTAACCCCGCAAGTTTGAAGAATACAGGCACATCCTGCCCTTTTGGGATCAAACTTTAGTTAAAAGATTGCATTTTTATGCCTGCACCTCAAATTCCCACTAAGTGATCAGTTCTCTACTGTGGGTTTACCTCTTGGGCGTTAGCTCTAAACCGCAACCCAACAATGGGGGCTAGCCCATACTGTTGTTGGTCTTCAGGCGCCTTTATGATTCAGATAATTTATTTTTTTTAGAACAGGCCCCCGTTACGCACTTCTGCATGCGATTTTAAGAATGTATTCTGCAGAAATCGGGTCCCATATAATTCTGGTTCTGAATAAACGCCATCCGACCTGACAACAATAAAGGGCCCAAATGACAAATCTGATGATTACCATTAAGACTGTGAAGTTTTGTGCGCGGGGCCCTTTCCCATAGGAACAATGAGTAAATCAAATCTGCGTAAACAACATATGGAGAATGTTGCAGTTTTTTTCCATTCTTAAAACTACCTTTAGATCCGGTTTGGGGCGTAATTAGTTCTGAAATACAGCTACAGAACTTTTACAATGTTTATATGTTCCTCGCAGCTTGCCCAATGAATTCTTGTTAAACATTTTCTGCAGAATTCTGTTTGCAGTTTGTTGAAATATAACCATAATCACTCATTGTCCCGTATCAATGTTAAATTGGGTACCCCGCTGGTGAAAACTTTAGTAGTAAGTCAACATGATTTTTGTCTGGTTCCCTATAGTTGGACTGTTCTTGACACTTTAATTGCGCCAATTGTTTCCTCATCCCTGTGTATACATTACAGTTATTGGTTTGTTTTGTTCTCAAACTGTAAATTTGGTCTATCCCAAACCCAGAAAGGATATTCCTTGAAGTTAAATCTTAGCGTATTGCTGATAGTAGTCACTCTTCTCGTGTTCGCGCATGATGCAGCCTTGCAAGAACACACCACTTTGAAACTTTTGTCCCTGAATTCTTTATTTTAAATAACTGCTTTTCGCTGCCAGTGCTGGAGTAACAATGTAACCCTTCCAACAATCGGCATACTTACCTTTTTTTAATCAAATTCTACTAAGACTTTCGCCTCGGGACCAAAAAGCCTCCATTTTACTTCTCAGCGGCAGCGTCAAATTTGTGCAAGCATTCGTCTGCCCACCGGTTTAAGCGTATGGGGAAAGAATAGTCTGGTTGTTTAGTTGAACCCAACTTCTAGATTTTCTTCATTTATTGTTACTATCAATTAAAACAGCTAACATTACTTAACTGGCGGTCAAATTGTTATTTTGCCTGGAACTTGAAAATAGCATGAACAACCCTTCCCGTACTTTTGGGTCAATGACAACTAAATCAATATCATTCAGGGGCTCTGATAAACGCTCTCTCTCGACATTCCTTAAAAACAATTCGTCTTTTTCCTTCATATACTTAGCCAGCTGTCTTTCTTTCTAACCAAAATATTATTTAAATAAAAAAAATACTTAATCAGAACCAATTTTCAACTTCTTTTTGCGCTTGAACCCTCATAAACAAAGTATAAAAAACCTTTTGGTGTTGTTAATTGAGGCTGTTTAGAAAAGTTAAATGTCTCTTTACTTTTTTTTAAGCATTCCTTTTATCTCTCGGGTCTGCTGTTGAGAAAACTTGTCACCGCCTTCTTGAAGATCAAACTTTTGGTCTTTTGTAGTCATCAAAATCGGCCTTTTAAACGATTAATCTTAAATCCTGATGTTTGGTCAACGGCGCTTTATTATATTGTCGTTTGAACGACAAGTTACTGTTATTAGTTGAACCATAGCTGTGTCCCTTTTGGAGTTTAGTTTTTATTTTTTTCTGGCAGCACCTACACTAATGACACAGGCCAAGAGCTAAAGACAAACCCCTAGATAAACTGCGGGTGCGCCTATGCCCGTTGCTAAGAACAACACTTGTCTGCTGATAGGCACTTATAGCCCGATGTCCAGAAATTAACAATATGTAACAGCATTAAAGCAGCGAATACTTCGTTTGGTTTGCGTATTTGAAAGGTCGTGCCTATACTTGCTGCATTTGCGTAATGTTGGTTAATCTAAGGTTTTTAACTTCGGGGGCTTTCTATACAGCAAAATTTTGCCAGCTATCTTTTCTTTTCGACATCACCGTGGCTGATGGGCACATTGGATAACTGAACAACATGCTTTTATAAAATGAAAAATAATTTAGTATAATACATTTCTAATCTTTTCTCGAAATCCGCTCCATCATATAATAAAAACAATGTACATTAAGCGGTTTATCGGCTTCTTCATCTTTAATCAATTAATGTTATTACTTCCTCTCACGTTTCTCCCGCTTCCATACAACTCATTATCCTCGTTGACCTTGACAACCATAAACCGTTTTTTGTTGTTAAATATCATCGAGCTAACACTGTGAAGATGTAAATCTTTAGACACTGGGTTTTCTTTTGGGAAATTTCTACCCCCCCACCCCCAAACATTTTCTTATTTCGCAAAATGATGAAATAAAAGGTCTAAGCCCGCTAGCGTAGAATTTGGTAGGACTGCCGTCAATTGTACATTGCACTTCGTTATTTAGGATTAAAAAACTTTTTCACTTGCTCTTTTGAACGGTTCTTCATCTTCACACAGCAATAAAATACCTTTAAGCGATCTTGCTGCAACGCTAAAACTAAAATCCATATAGTGTCTGCCCTGCTTCTAGGAATGTTGTAATGATGAATCACTCTTTCGTAATATATGGTAATTTTGACTGTATTTTTGTTCAATCAGCCTTGCTAAGTGAAGGTTGCTAACAACGCAAACTCTAACGAAGATGTCAGAAAAGCTGTAAATTTGCTTCAGTGTCTGATGATCTGATAACGCGTTTGTATTCATAAAAGTTGTTCCTATGACAATCTGTCTTTTAATGCTCCTTGAAAGTATGGTGCATGCGCTTTTTAAAAACTCAAAATCAAGGGAATGGAAAAACGATTTCCATACGCAAATTTACAGCTACAGCCTTTTTGGGTGCTTTTAGCACCTGAGGCGAGTTCGGCGCCTATTCTAAAGCTTTAGTGCTTTTTCATTTTTCAATTCCTGGGAAAAGCAAGATCAGCCCTTTCGTTTCCCGGTTAGCCATAGATCAGAATAGTAAAAATATGTCTGCATTATGTAAAGAAAATATTTCTGCCCCTCAAGTTTTATAGAAATTTTCTAACGATTGCCCGCCCCAGATTCTGCACAACTGTCCTGTTGGGGTCGTTGTTGAATCGAGCGCTATTTTGAAAGTAAGACGCGCAGAGCCTGGCCAATCACTTCATCCGCTCCTAGGTCTGGAAATTTGACAGTAAGAATTTGATCTGCATCAATATAGATGGGTATTTGGGAAAAGTAAATTCCGCTTATTTTCCCTTTACGCCAAAGGGGTCTTTTAGTTTTCTATGCGGGTCAAGAAAACGAGCCATGACTTGTTCTGGCATTTTATGAAGCAAAATAAAAAGTTAATTATTTTAAAAAAATGGCAGGAATTGAAGGCGAAGAAGATTATGATTTTTTGATCGTGGAGACACATGAGTGAAATGATCCCTTTAACACAGCATCGCTCAACGCTCTCAATGCAGCGTGAATTAACAGAAAGTACGGTCGGAGCATTTACAAAAGTTAGGTTCAAGAACCTCCCGAATTATAGACCCAAATGATTTGAATTAGAAGATGGTCAATTTGTTTGTAAAAAACGATCAAGGGCAACTTGTTCGGCTTACAACTAAAACCCCACCCCAAAGTTTTTAGCTGTTGGTTCAATTAAAATAGACTCAGTGTGAAAGATCAAAATCGCCTTGGGATTGCTAGACAGAAATTAAGGGCGGAGGCAGTTGCTAAACTTCAAAACACACTACAAGAACTCCCGACAGATAACCAAATGCAAAACATGGAACTTAAAGAAATTTAAAACAATCAGCCCGGGGAATTAATAAAATACAATAGAGCAGAAACCAGTTTTTCAGAAGAAACAGCGTTAAAAAACAATTAATGATTCCCCATTGCCTATGCGAGAACTAACGGCCCTTTATCATGCTTTAAGACCATTAGAGGCGAATTAACAAACAATTTAGCAAAACTAGGTGAACTAGATGACATATAAAAAGAGAAAAAGAAAAACTCGTTGAGGCTGATGACGCCAACTTAGGGCATGATATTAAAGAAAGAATAACCCAAAGACTAAAAGAATCTTTAACAAGAAAGATCAGCAAGACTAGAAGTGCTGTCTACAACCGAAAACAATTACAACTCAGTGAGCAGAATAAGAGAAACTATCCAAAGAATTTTATATGAAGACACGACACTAGCAGAACGAATACGAACAACTGTTTAGAGAGCAAGGATCCCCATTATAAGCGTTATAACAGCCTTTGGGTTTGCAATAAGTACACTAGTGATGGCTATTACAGGCGGGTGGACAAAGCCCAGTGCCTCCACCGCCATCACCTGATAAATCATGGTAAAAAAACAGCTTGATCATCTTGCGAATTTATTAAAAAAATTAGCTGGTAAAGCCGTGAACGCTTTACCAGGAATATTGGGGAGTATTGTCAGCTGGCTTTTGTCTACTGCAAGCAAAGTAGTTGGGTTTATGGCCGGCACGTATGGGCATTAAATTCCTTAATAGTTGTGGTTAATATTTAGTAAGATAAAGACCAAGTAATCCAGGCCAGTTAATCCAAGAACAAGCGCTGTCTTTTCAATTCCCTGTCATCGCGAACAGAGTCCGCAAGCTTGCTGAGCCTTCAATGACTTTTGGGGTTTGGACTTCGGGAATTAAATGACTTAATCTTGGGTGTTTCTTTTATTGTTTTTTAATATTACTGGCTCAGAATTTATGTTGTTTTTCCCAACCTTCTGTTCATTGCCGCTAATAAGAATTTCATTATATATTTTATTATTATTCCTACCTGGAGTCTGAGGTCAAAGGCAGCATGTATAAACCAGTTTCCAACAGCAAAGTCTACCCTTTTGAATCTTGCGTATTGTAAAACATTTTGGTATCTTTAATACTTGAAGGTAAAATCAACTGTAGAATTAATGGGGTCCTCTAAATTTGCTAAGTATTGTTTTTGCGCGTCAAAGCCAGTAGAAGGATCATTATGCTCGATTTTTGCCTGTGCTTGCGCCCCTAGCAAACACCAAACGTAAGTACGAAAAAGAGTCTTTATTCGTTCTATCCCGCCCCAGTTTAGGCCCTTAGAAGTGTCTAAGATAAATGTTGTCCATGCTGTTTTATGCTCTTGCTCTATGGACCCAAGTGAAAAGCTGTTTCGCTTGAAAAAAAAGATGGGGTAAGGAGGATCCAGTCAAATTTAAACTTTTTGTGCAGCCCCAAAAATAAGGGTCCTAGAACCTGATTAAGATCCAACTTTTGTCTAAAGTCCGTCTTTGGGGTTAATATTTAATCGGTTACAGATCCTTTCAAAAGCCTTCATGTCTATTCTGTTGCTGAATGGATTAAACGTTTTCATTCGGTTTAAAGGCGCTTGCAGTTCAGTTAAAATACGCTGAAGGTGTAATAGAAATGAAACTTACACTGACCTAACCAAAGGGGTCAGGATGATTTAAGTGATTAGCATACGACACTCCACACCCCGTTGATGCACAAAACACAGCAAAGTTTAACTGGTTCTGATAAAACTGCATCGATGACTAAACCACGCTTTCGCGATGTAGTCTTTTTTTAATAGGGGGTTAAGATAGCTCTTTAATGGAGTACTCCACCTTTTATGAAAAGCGACAGTCTGGGTCACAGAAATTCGAGGGTGTCATTGTTATAATTTTTAAGATTGTAGTGCGGGCCCAACAAATATTTTGCATCATATATTTGAATGCACTCATTTTTAATTTGTTTAAAAAATGTTTGTAACAATAACAACTCAAGACCGCCCTTCGTTTTTAGAACATGCTATTAATAACAAATGCGGAACCAGAACGGTCGCGCTCCATGAAATATTTTACAAAGTCGTATGGTTAAATATAAGCAAAGCCAAGAAGAATAATAAGGTTCTAAAAGTTAACAGAGCAGGGGCCAAAATGAGCCAGTTAACAATACCTGATGGTTATTAACGGTTTTGCTCACTAAAAGAAGCAATGAGTAACTTTAACATTACTCTCAAACTTAACAATGGGAAATCTAAAAACAATGTTAACCCTTTAAGCTTGAAGACGAAGGAACATCTTACTTTTTTGAAAAGAGAGCTAGCTAAAATGTTAGGCTTTACAACTAGCAATTTACCCACTCATAGTTTTATTGCTGAGCCAGACAAAACTACTTATGAGGGGGAAAACCGCTCGATCTTGGGATTACATTCATTACTCTAATTTCATTTGGATGAGCTGAGCACTGATGAAAACTTATATGATGGAAGGCCCTCAACTGTTTTAAGAGCTCTTTCCCTCAGGGAAAGCAGCATATTCGATTATGAAATTATACAATTCCCTAATTTACAGTTTAAAAGATTAGTTTTGTGGGAGGGTCGGATCAATTAATATAAAAATCAAAGACAAACAGGGAAAGCGTGAAATGTGAAAACCTGCACATTGTTTTGGAAATAAAATAATACGCTACTAAAAAATAATGTCCGTGGGCCAGAAAAAACCAGAGTTACATTAGCCCTGTGAGGTGTATAACTTTAGAATTAAAAGACCTTGCAGACGTTGCGGACTTTGAACAGAATTGGGGAGATAGGCATTTGTATGGTTTTTGAGTACACTAAAATGGTGATTATAAACGCAAAGAGGTTGACGACAACAAAAAGGTTTCCTAAACTAGAACAACTACGCAATCTAGAAGCAAATAATGTTTGGGCCCGTAAAAAATATAAATAGTTCGAAAACCTGACCTCAAATGGCACTTAGAACCATATTTAGAATGGGAAATAAAATTTGAAAATTTATAAGCCCATTTACATTTTTGGCCGTCAAAAAAGTTTCAGAAAGCATTCAACTCTGGCCCTTTAAAATGTAAGTCTATACGGACGATAATAGTCGGAAAGAAATTGAAATAACGCCGTATGGGAAAAAACAGTACATCCTCCACAGAAAAGAAACATTGTAAAAAAAGCTCTACAAAATTACAGTTCTTTCCAAGCAGAAATTAGGAAAACGTTCACAATAATATTTGAAATTTCTGTCTTTAAAGATGGGGGAGAGGGATGGGGTTGGGGCCCTTAGTGATGACCTTATAAAAGGAATTAATATTAGCTGGGAAAACTTAGACGTTAAACACCTTAACGTTTCCATCGTCGTTCTTCACAATGGCGAGGAAATTTAAAGATCATAACAACAACAACAAAATCACTGTTGACTTTAAAAAGAAACAATCTTACAGGGCTAAATTGGATTTAAACTTACACATTTAGGCCTCATAGGGTTTTATTATACTGAACCAAGTTTTGACGGAGAGTATGATAAAAAAAATAACTGAATTAGATTAAACTCTGTTATAAAACTATGGAGCAGTTAAACTTATGACAAAAACTCCTCATTGCTCATTGATTTGTGGGCAACTGGTTGTGGAAAACAATATTTATCCTCGACCTGTTACAAACATTTATCGTTATAAAATTTTAATCCCTATGTGGTTTTCTGTCCAACACTTAAATGGAACAAAGCATATCATGATAGAAGGTTTATATGGACTGATAATAACAAAATTTTTAGTTAATCCTAGCAATAAACTGAGTGAGTGTTTAGAACAGTTTATAAGACTGTTTGAAGGAACGCAACACTATTTATTATAGATGACTGTTCGGCAGAAAGAGACATAGTTAAAAAGAGAAACACTTGTCGAAACTAGCTTTCAGCGGGAAGACATGCTGGGATAAGTGTGTGGATTTTATGCCAGAAATATAACCGGGTTTTTTAAAAACTTTAGAGAACAGTTAAAGACTGTAGTTTTATTTCACATGAAAGACAAAGACTCATTTGAAGAATGTTTGCGCGAAAATGATGTTATTGAAAATGACCAGGAAAACATAGGGAATAAACAAAAACTGAAATCTGAAAAGTTTTGTAAAAATTTGTATTGAAAACGGATAACCCTGCACAGTATGTTTTGTTTGTAGATAATCGTTATTTTTGGTTTTTGAAGTCTTACTTGTTAGAGAACAGGGAAAGGGGCATTCTGGGTTACTTTCGCCCGAAACTGGGGGAGGGCGGAATGGCCCAGAATGCCCCTTTCCCTGTTCTCTTGTGGTCTCTTGCAGGGCGTGTGAGGTCATCACTCCCTTCACTCCCACCTAGACCGATCCTGTCAGGGCAGACCTCCAGGGGTCGGTCGTGACAATAATATTTAAGTTTGTCACATAACGATAGTAATATAGTAAGATGAAAGAAAGAAGAACAAAACATAAAAAATAATAATAAATAATAAAAAGCATTAAGCTGAAGAAGGGAGAAGTCACATATGCATGTTAGAATTATATTCCTTGATTATATTTAATCTTAATTATGATTGGTTGCTGGGACTCGACTAGATGGCAACTAACTGTAGTTGTAATAAAACTACTATCAAACTCAACTTTGATTTAAAGTCCATATTTGTGAATGAAAGAGGACAATGAAATACCCAAAAACCACTACCATAGAAGAAAACTGGGTGCCCTTAAGTTACCCAACTGCCTTCCCATACATGCAAAAAAAGGACAGAAAAAAAAACAAACCAACATCTGATTTTGGATGGCCCATCGATAGGCCGCAGGCAACTTTGTCCGTTTTCCTACCATCCTGTAAAATTATCCATGGAATACTAGGAAGAACATGAGGGAAAATTTGAAAAGGAAACCCTTAGAAGAGAGAAGAGCTTTTATCAAACTTAACATCTTCTTCAAAGGCAGAGCTAAACTAATTCATATTCCAATGGAACAACAGTATTGAATAAAAGTAGCACCAGGGGTGGCGGTCAATGTTTATACCAACCTGCATCAAATATTGACAGCCACTTACAATCATTTTATCCAGTTCATCATCCCTCACCAATTGACGGCCCCAATCAACAAGCTGATTATTATGCCGAAATATGGAGGTTTTTGCTGAGTTAGAAAGGCCAGGATAGAAAGATAGAGACCTAAGATAGTGAGAAAACAAGGGCAACTAATGCATTTAAATGACAGGGAGATACCTACCTATGTGGGTTTTTTTCACAGGCACTACTTTTCACTCTTCATCCGGAGACAGCTCCAGACTAGCTGATCCAAATTCTCTGAGAGTGAACCCGGCCCAAAAATAAATTAAATCACAAAAGTGCTAAGGAAGGAGTGGGATGGGTTGTCGACCTAATCCTACTATACTATCTAACTAAGATTTGTCATTTCAGGTTAGGGTTTTGTGGAACCCCTGACCCAAAGGCCCTGGGGTGCCATCCATCATCATCTCTGACAGGTCGTTCCAATCCCGAATGGTCCTTGGAGAAACGCATGTTGTCGTATTGTGTCCTGCACTGTATGAGGCTAGCTGCTGTGTGTGACCTCTTCTCTTGCCTGGCAGGAGCTGGGGTCAACTTGTCCTTACAATGGGACGACAGCCTGGGCCACACAAGATCTTGCGAAGCATCGCCAGCCTTGCCTCCTTTCCTGCGGTTCTGAAGGGAGGGCCACTCCAGCCTGGGTTTTTCATTGCGGTGACACTTGATGTGTTGTGATACCTGTTCACAACAAACCAGCGGCCCTCCGTTGTACGGCCTCAATCTTCTCGATGTTTCGCTGCGTGTACGGATCCCACACAGTGCAAGCGTAAATTTCCCGGATAGGTCGGACCAAAGTCTTGTAAGCGGGTTTTTTTTATCGGGGGGAACTGATCTTAATGTTTCGCCTGAGAAAGCCGAGGTCTTATTGGCTTTGGCACAGATGGGTGATGTGCTGGCCCAGTTCAAATCTTTACAGATGGTGACCCCAAGATATTTGGCAGCGGTGGGGTTTACCAATTTTTCTCCGTGCAGATGGTAGTCGAACTCAGCATAGTTCTTTTGCGGGTGACAGGCAAGACTGAGCCCCTTCCCCGGGTGGAAAGCCATGTCCCAGCTTTGCTCCCAGCTTTCCAAATGTTGGAGGTCTTGTTTGCAACTGCTGTTGGTCCAAAGGCTGTACAGAGAGGGCGGTAGGCAGCAGTGTCATCTGCAAACAGGCGGTCAGTGGAGGGAGTTGTTGGGTCCGGTAAATCATTGATAAATGCCAGAAACAAAACTGGTCCAACAACTGAAAACCTTGTGGTACTCCTGATGGACACTGATAACGCCTGAAGTTTCTCCATTCACCACAACTGCCTGTCGCCAATCACCGAGGAAGGCCCCGAACCACTGGTGGGCTTTGCCTCGAACTCCATAGTGGTTTAGCTTTTGTAGCAAAGACTGTGGTTTACCTCGATCGAAATGCCTTGGCGAAGTCTAAGATCACAATGTCTGCCCGGTCCCTGCTCCATGTTCTCACTTAGTTCTTCCATCAAGTCCAGCACTGAGTTCACATGATCTTGATTTGCGAAAACCATGCTGTTCCGGTCGGAGGATTTTGTTGGACTCGAGGTGGTTCATGAGAGCACGAAAAATGACATGTTCCAAGATCTTTACAGGCACGCTTGTGAGAGACACTGGGCGGTAGTTTGATGGTTCATAGGCTCCCCTTTTTGAAGACTGGAGTAACGTTCGCAAGTCTCCAATCAATGGACCATGCCTGTATTTATCGATGAACAGGAAGAGGGTTTTCAGGATTGGTGCAATCTCCGAGGCCAGCTCCTTCAGGATTCGGGACTGATAGGTCAGGACCGCAGCTTTGTAGGGAATTCAAATTGGGGAAGGATTTTCCGGATGCCCCTCTTCGAGATAGCGAGAACACTAAGCACCGCAGACAAATGGACTTCACCATCTGACACTTGGCGCGGAACTCGTCAACTGTGTATTCATTTTCCCTTTACTGAAGACGGACTGGAACTGACTGTTAAGGACTTCTGCTTGCGCCTTGGTTCTGTCACGATTCGTCCATTCACCTCAGAGGGAGACACCGGAATTTGGAGGAGCGCGTGTTTGATGAATGTCCAGAAGCGTTTCAGAGAGTAGGGACCTTCAGCTGTCTCTGGGTCGCTGATGAGAGTCATGTTGACATAGTCCCAATAGGCCCGGCGAATCATGCGCTGTATCAACCTACGTAGGCGCCTACACTCCATCTTCCCTTCCTCTGATCCCTGCTTTTCATCTTCCTATAGATACGATAAGCGCCTATTCACCATTTACGTATCTCAGAGGGATCCATGGCTTGCTAATCCCTTTGCCGCCTACTTTATGGGAACGAAGGATTTACTGCATTGGAAAGGGTTCTCAAACCTTCCACAGCTGTTCATAGTGAGGTTGACTACATCACTCACTTTGTTCTGCTTGGAGGTCTGTCCAAACCTTACTTCTGTACGGCTTTTAGAACTCACTGCCCGGGTGACATCAAGATTGGCCACAAATGCAGTCCCCATTTAAAAAACAAATTGATACGACAGTTTTGAGATCTGCATATTTACGATTTCTATTTAACTTCCCCAGATACTTTACTGTTACCTGGCCTGAATTTGGCCATTTCTTTTATTTAACTTTTTGAATATCGAGTGCGACACCCTTTTTTGCCAAATTTGCTCCAAGGGGCCAACCCTCTGAGTCGCACTATTTTAAAGTTATTTTATTTTACTTTTTGATATGCGCGTTGGTGACAGGTTTTCCGGTTTTTTGATGAATCATATTTTAAGGAAGAAGAATCGGGCGATCGGTCTGCTTGGCCCTAGAATTTCATTTGAAGAATTGCACACGAGGGTCTGTAATAAGAACCGTTTCTTCATTTTTAAACATTCAATGGTGCTTGTTTTGCTTTTCTTAACATGTAAAATAATTGGCAAATCTAGTAGAATACAAACCTGTTGACACAGCGGGAAAAAGCTGTGACTGTTATCTGCATATACGGCTGATGTTGTTGTCTCCCTTACATTAGAACAGCCAGCTCTTGCCTCAACCGATTTAAAAAATATGGTTTGTTTTAAACTTTTTGATTGTTGTTACAGAAGTTACAGGATTTTAAAAAGACTATAAGTGCAGTTATGTAAGCTCAAGAATATATATTTTGTAAATCTACACTTTTTAAAAAAAGCTTTGTTCTTACTTGGTCACAAAAAAGCGCATAGTTATGAATAATTGATTGTTTGAGAATGGTTCAGTTCTCAAATATTGGTACTAAGAGTCACATGACCGAGTAAACAAGCTCACTTGGCTTCAACCATTGTCACCGCTGTCATGCCGAGATATTTTCCCATTTGTGACTAGAAATACTCCAGTCGACCACAATCAACAGAAAAATGGGCAAGGTACAACAACTACCAAAATATGTCTCCTGTGATCAGTTTGGTGTTTTGGTTGAGATTTTTTACGGTGCATAATAAACCAAAGGAAATGCAATTATCAATCTAAATGTCATCGTGACTGCTGAAACTGTAGTGGAATGACAACAGTTTTAAAAGCATGTCATGGCGTGCTATATTGTCATTGCGTTGTGATTTGACGGCATAGTTCACAATGAAATTTAAAGATTTAAATGATTGGATGTAATATTGTTTTCAGCAGACTGGAAGTCCGAAGTGACGTTTAGTGTTAGCCTACACTCTTGACACTGCAACACTGCAGTGCTGCGCGCAAATTTGGTGATCGATTTGTTAATTGATTGGGGAGGGGGGGGGGATATGCCAATATTGTAGTTATTCAATTAGAGGTAACAGGTTTGCTTAGTTTAACCAGCATTCTTGAACAGGGGACCAATTATGTAACATACCGTGTTTTGAAAGAGGTGATGACTCACAGTCACAGTCAGACTTGCGCTAGTCACAGGAAGAAGGGACAAAAGATTACTGTTTCAGATTTTCAGTTCACCTATAAAGGGTTCTGATAGTTCCAGTAAAAGGACGCCAGGTTCATCAAAAGTTCTACATATAATGATAATCTATAGCCTAATACTAATAGAAAAAAAATTGTGTGTACCACCACTACCAGCCATGAAGCAGCCAGTTCAGTTGACAGATCCAACATTGCGTAAAATCTCAGATCATTGGGGTAAAACCACTAAATAGTTTACCACCAAAATTTTGCATAATTTTCTGGCTTCCACATTGCTGTAGACTATTTTCATTTACTTTAAAACTGTATTGTATAACTCCCATCTTACTTGGTTTGCTTGGAGAACAAGAAGCCATCATCATCCCTCAGAAGAATAGGCCCTGTTGGCTGATTCAGTGATTGTAATAGATGACATGTATTGAGAATGCTGATAAAAACAATAGTCTGAAGCAGTAAAATGAAGACTGCTGACCGTGAGGTAGGATAGTATCCTGAAGACTGGAGTAAAGAAAGAATCATGAATGCTAAGTGCATGAAACTGTCATTGGTTCTATT
This sequence comes from Conus ventricosus, assembly GCA_018398815.1. NCBI lineage: Eukaryota > Metazoa > Mollusca > Gastropoda > Neogastropoda > Conidae > Conus > Conus ventricosus. Next base: position 87,885,584 of record CM031603.1, read on the forward strand.
TGCCATTTTGATTTTGTGGAGTAGGTTGTTGCGCAGCTTAGTCTACTGGTTTGCGAAGTTAATTTTTGGAGCCCTGTCACTCCAGTAACACACATCTTAAACTTTGGTAATGCATGCCGTAAAATGCATAGTGTGCATTGTGTATGTGTGTTTCTCTGTGTTTGTGGGTAAAATCATGTTCACATAACGAGAGAATGAGAATTGAGATGTAATCGTCTTTCAGTACAGTCATAAACTAGCGAGTGGGTGTATACTGTTTGGGGTCCAAAATTTGTAAGCACTGTTGAAAATCACAGCTTCATGTGGAAAGAGCCATTTGACAACCATGATTGAAAGGTTGTTTCTCTGTGATTATGACTTAACGTTTGAAATGTAAACAAGAATAAACTGCAAAGCACAATACAGCTGAAACCAGAAACGGTGTAAAATATGGAAAAAAACTACACAAGCAGTTTATGCCTCTTGACTTAAAATAAATTTATAAACACCCATAGCGTCACCTTTCCTTCTGTCACCCTCCCTTTTCACACACACACACACCTTTCTGTTGCGTGAAATATCGACAGTAAGAGATCAATGTCACAGGCACACACGTAGGCCAGCTGGGCAAGGGGATGAGAAGGGGGGGTGCGAGAGAAATGGTGTGGTGGTCAGCATAGTTGTGTTTATTTCAAGTGAACAGCAGGCTTCCTCTTTAGCAGCTGAAAGAAGAGCTGATTAGGACAGTATGGTTACATTAATTTGCCAAGTATTTCCTATGTACAACTTGTAGCACAGAGTGCTGCATGTGCAGTGTGTACTGTAATTCACATTGAAATTAATTTGAAATGACATCAGGGATGAGAGAACTAAGGACACAAACATTTTCATGCAAAGCTGTTCCATCCACCTTTACGGTTTACCTCACAACTTGACCATGAGCACAGAAGACCAAGGAACATTGTTAAAGACAACAGCAACAACAAAAAATCAGAACCACCTATAGGCTGTAGACTAAGGTGAATGTGAGGACTATGAACAGTGGGGGTAGACATGAAACAAAGAATGAAAAAACGATTTAATCTCTGAATCAAAGTTTTAAAGCTTAAACTGTAATATTTTAACTGAGTTTGTCATGTTTCCATGCTTGTCACATTTCATGACTTATGCCCCCTCATAATTTTTTAAGATGTACTCGTTTGCATTGTTCTTAAACATTTCATTTATTCTAATCCTGAATTTTTTTTTAAATGAATTTTAACAAACCATGTATTAGAACTGACTCATAAATTTATATTAAAAACACTTTTTCAGCTCTCATTTTGTTCTTTTTTCCCCGTTTTGTGTGAGAGTGCCAACAGTTCATATGAATCGCAACAGGTAGATGATACAGAGGATAGATTTCCTTTCTTTTACATTTCAGGTTTTTTTTGTTGTTTTTTGTTTAAATCTTTTTGGTGCTTTTTGGTGTTTGTGTAACAGATTTGCTATCTCAGGTCCATGACTTTTTTGGTGAATTACTTGTACATTTGCAGAAAGTGAAGATCGAGATAGGGGCAGCAGGTTGCACATCCACGTCGACATCGGACATAGACCGATTGCACAATGCAAAATGTCCGATATAAACTGGCAGTGAAGAGGACAAATGTCCATTACTTTGCCGAAAACGCGGTCACTGTCCGATAGCTTTCCGATGCTCACGACATGGCACCGGCCGTTTTAAAATCAAACCCGCATAATTATTTGAGTCCGACCGTCGTACAGAACTCCAGTCTGTAACTTTAGTGTAAGCCCACTGCCCAGTGAATCACTAGCCTATTACTAGTCCCCTGTGCCACTGGCACTAAGCTTAGTGGCGAGCCGTGGTGGTCTATTTTTAGCTCGTGGCTTGCAACTCTGCCCCCTGACATGGCAGAGGCTGAGCCACGAGGTTCACGGCTCGCAGCTGAGAGCTCGCAGCCAGCTTGTGTCAGGGTATTTTTAGCGTAAAGCGGCTAAAGAGCGATAAGCCCTATTGTACTTGTTACGTGTTGTAGGCCATGTAGGCACATGTTGCTGAAGCGGAGACTGGAAAGGAATCCTTGCTCCACGACGAGGGTGCAAATGGAAGGACCAAGTGATGTCAAGGGGAATCAGAATGGTGTTCAGGGTGACAGAAAAGTGGGGAGAGAAAAGGAAAAGAATGCTCTTCAACCAAAAAGACGACTCCAAATGAATCAATATTGTACTTGAATACTAGCATTAGCAATGAATAGTGATTTAGGAAAGACACTGCCTCTGTGTGTGTGACTGTGTGTGTGTGTGGACTAGTAATAGTATGTTACCAAACATGGCTTCCCACTCTAGGAATATAGTCAGCTTTTGTAATACCATTAAATTTTTGTGTGCATAAAACTTAATATACATTCAATCTGGCTTGCGTTCAAAATGTCCGATTGATTTTGTTATAAGAGGACAAATGTCCTATTACTTCAGGGTGGTCCAGGACATTTGTCCTATAGATACTGCTAAGGATGTACAACCCTGGCGCAGGCTGTTCTAATGAAAATGAATTTTTGTTTCTTGAAATGAAGATCGAGATAGGCACAGGCTATTCTAATGAAAATGAATTTTGTCTTGTGTTTTACATTATAATTCTGCACACATGCTTGTAAATGGTGTCGTATAACACAAATGTATTTTGTTCCTCACTCACTGAAGGAAGTTTGCTCCTGCTTACAGTCCTAAAAGGCTAGGGGTGTAAAATGCAAAATGTTCAGGCATGCTTTATTTTCCACCAGAATGTCAGATGTAACACTAATTACCATTTGTTTTAGTCATAGACGTATAGTGGTATAATGATACCGTAATTTGTGACATTAGTGCTTGCCTAGATAGATTTAGAACTTTTCTGTGCACACATTCTGTATCATTGTCTGCCTGTCTGAAAGTGGTAAAACAATTCTGAGCTTGAACTTCCCAGAAGCCAAATTACCTATTGTTCTCAAACATCTCGGATTTTATACAAATACATCAAAGATTCTTTTCAGTATTTTTCAAGCAATAAATCTTGAATAGAAAGTTGCCTGCGCTCTCCCAGTCCCCATATTTTTGTTGTTATCCTTTTAGCCCAATTGACACATGTTTTGTGGTGAACTTCATCTCACAGTAATACATCCTCTGTGTATGGCACTCTGCTACAGCATGGGCACTAAATACCTCTCATTTTCAAGATGCTCTTTGGTCCCGATCATAAGTTAAATTTGAGCCTGGTACGGTAGGAGTACTGAAAGAGTTTCAAGGGAGAAGTAATCGAATTTTGCCTTGAGAGAGTATGCGAAACATTTGACTCTGATAAAAGATCACCAGTGTAACTAACTGGTCCGTTAAGATTTTCAGGTACATGCAAGTTTCTGTGTGGCATGCTGACCTAGTTATGTGGCATGTCCAGGTTAGATAGTGTGAAGATAATTTGCTGTTATGGACAATGTCACCGATAGTGATACTGACTGTAATGTGGATAAGACGTGGTGCTGCAGTACTTTAGGCTATTAACTCCACTGCAAAAAAAAAAAAAAAAAAAACAGAAAAAAAATTGAAGGGAAAAAAAACAACAAAGAGAAAGGGTAAAAGGTCTGTGTATCCTTCACAATAATAATGTTATAGACACATTTTGGAGGTGTCCTTTCTTGAAAGTAATTTTGTGAAAAAAAATGAACAATTCCTGTTGCTGTTATTGATTGTTGCTAAATGTTAGTGTTCCACCGCTGAATACTGGAGATCAGCAGGCATGGTGCATTCTCACAAGAAAAGGGTGCATTTTATTGATGAGATGGAGAGTAATGAGAGGACAGCAGTCACAGTCACCTTTTTTTTCCCTCTTGTGTGTATGTTTGTTGTTTTTTTTTAATACATTGCCATTATGGGCAACCACACTTCCAACTTCTGAAGTCTACAGTAAAAATTTGGTTGTCAGCTTTCACATCATATTATGCAAGAGAAAACCAAAGAGAAAGATTAAAAAAAAAACTACCATTGTAATTTTGTGAATTATTATGTGGTCAGTGCTAGTTTAATCATTTGCTGACCATGTTAGCCACAGGTTGAACAGGGCTAATGAACTGGTCGTAGCTTGCATGCGCTTTATATGGTACAAATATCTAGCTAAACACACCCTAATTAGAACTACCCATTTCTCTCTTTCTTTCTTCTTTGGGTTTGTTTTTTTTTTTGTCTCCTGCATATAGTCTGTCAGTATTGTGGTAGTGGAAACAATGACAACAAATGTCACTTGACATACAAATACTTTAGAAATACAAGCTGATGATTTTTTTGTTCAGGACAGTGCGTCCTCACATCTTTCTGACTCATTATTTGAGGAAGCAGTTAAGTTACAAGCTACAGGAACAGTTGTCATTAGCAGAAGCAAAGGAGGGGCTATCATGTATTGTCCAATGTTCCTCCATCTTATTCAAGCTTTTCCTGTGGCCTGCTGGTAGTTGTGATATAGTGTTTGTCCAGTCTGTGGACAGAGATTGACACAGCAGTTCCTCCATCTGTTATTCAAGCTTTTCCTGTGCCTGCTGGTAGTTGTGATATTAGCATTTGTCCAGTCTGTGGACAGAGATTGACACGCAGTTCCTCCATCTGTTATTCCACTCCCTCAAGCTTTTCCTGTGGCCTGCTGGTAGTTGTGATATTAGCATTTGTCCAGTCTGTGGACAGAGATTGACACAGCAGTTCCTCCATCTGTTATTCAAGCTTTTCCTGTGGCCTGCTGGTAGTTGTGATATTAGTGTTTGGCCAGTCTGGACAGTGATTGACACAGCAGTTCCTCCATCTGTTATTCAAGCTTTGCCTGTGACTGCTGATAATTGTGATATTAGTGTTTGTCCAGTCTGTGGACAGAAATTGATAAAGTGGTGTCCACCACTTTGTGACTCACTGTTCATGTCTTGTGGGAACCATGTTGTAGTCTCTAAAGGTCATAAACTAAAATTAGTCTTGTGATTCAGTCAGTTTGCTCACAATTTGGTAGTATGTACCTTAGAAACGGAATGGGTTCAAGTTTGCCTTTATTTTGATTTCCAATGCTGCTGTGGACATTAAAAAACAACATAAAGGTGAAAACTTATTCCAAATTCATGAAATCTTTTGAGTCCAGTTTGTCAATATTATCAGTAAGTATGTTATTATTACTATATTAGTGATACTCCATTACCGTAAAGTACTATATCATTGTATTGTCATTCGATCAGTGCTCTGTGGAAAATAGTACCAGAACTAAGACAGTAGAAGCCCATTGGTGACTATTCCTATAGGTAGGTGCTAGATAAACAGAAATGAAATCAATGTGGAAAGTTCTTTCTTTGCAGGCTTTTGTACAAGAATACATGTTTCAGGTTGTAAATTGAAAGTAGGCAGGTTTTACCTCAAGTTCTCTGGGTTTCGGTGGGACTGAAGAGGTGGTGGCTTTTTGTAGTTTGTGTAACATCTGCTGCCACTGGCAGGGAATGGCAGATGGGGATGATCACCCCAGGAAGGAGGGGGAAGGGGATCCACCTTACACTACACTACACCACCAGTCCGACAACACATTAAGATGGGAAGTAAAAAATGGCAGTTTTAACATCAAGCTCCAGCATAGTTCAGACTCGCAGTATTTGACTGCGAACTCCGGTCACTTACCTGTTGTGCCAACCAGGCACTGTCTTCTAGAGAGGCAGCAGATTGTCCTTGTTAGTAGAAGCTTGCAAGGGCTTAGAGAGGCCCACAGTTTTCGTTACTAGAGGTGAAAGTGTATGGGAAATCTGCTTTAAGTGTTGTTTTTTCATGAAGGAATCCAACTAGGTATGTTTATGTACTTTATAGTAAGGGAAGTCTCAAAATGAATTATCCACGGTAGTTCATAAAAAACTTGCATTAGTAGATGTTTCTTCAAAATAGTGTGTTTTAAGTTTCAACAGTAATTCTTGTTTTATTAATGTTACGCAGCTTGAGCTCATCTTCTGCAGTTCAAGAGCAGTTTGGTGAACGTTTTGCCATGATACCAGACCCTTGGTGCCTCTGCAGAATGTGAAAGTGACATTGTCTTCCACCTCTGCAGAGTATCAATGTGATCATTGACTCTACCTCTGCAGAATATCTGTGATTATTGTCGTCTACCTCTGCAGAATATCAATGTGATAATTGCCTCCAAGTTAGTGTCCACATAATCTACACAATCCTGTGAGTGATTTGTCACATGGCATGTGAAGACAGAAAAAAAAGGGAGGGAAGCATAGTTATGGTTCAGTTATTACAGAATGAAAACTGAATGCAAAAACCTGTACATTTTGTGCCCTTGATAAAAAGCAAATTCAGGAAAACTGAATAAATCATTATATGCTGGTAAGTTTTTAAATTAAGAATTGGATAGCCACAAAAAAAGAGTATATATGAATTTATGCTTATTATTGTAGATTAGTAGTATTCCTGTTTCAGTATTTTGTTATGGATATATTACATTAATGGCATTTTATGGTACCTTTTTCCCAGTCCGGCTTTTTCTTCAACCATTGAATCTCTGTTTTCTGTGTATCCAGGGTGCTGCGGCATCCTCTGCTTCATCAGCTCCTGGGTGTACCGCACCTACCATGACTTTGATCACCTCACCGAGTCGACCTTGACCCTGGTGCCAGCCAGCATCGTGCTGGGTGTGGCGGTCTTCATGTTCCTGATTGGACTGCTGGGCTGCATCGCCGTCTGCAAGGAGAGCAAGTTCCTTCTGTCTTGTGTAAGTCGGCCAACAAGTCGAGGAGGACAACTCCTACATCCACCCAACCTCCTTCCCTATCTTCCATTGCTGGCTTAACAGACTTATTCATTGTTAGTAATGTTACGATAACTTGATGCACTAGGTGCAGAGTCTAGTGTTGAAGGTTTATATTCTTTTATCTTTCTTATCTCCCCCCCCCCCCCCCCCCCCCCCCCCCCCCCACTTTCTCTCTTTCCTTCTCTCTCTGTTCTCTATTCACACTCTTCCTCATCCTCTGTCTGTCAGTGTCAGTCTCTTTTGGAGTCTGTCTATCTCACTTTCTCTTTTTTTTTCCAACCACCTCATCTCCCTCTCCCAACACTCACTGTCTTTCGTTTCCTGTCTACACCTCAGGGAGAACTGTGTGGCCTTTTTTTTTCTCCCCCTCCAGACCACTCTCTCTCTCTCTCTCTCTCTCTCTCTCTCTTCTGTTCTTCCTCTTCATCTCTGCATCAACGTGATTAACCCTTACACTGGTTGTCGTGACATAAGTCACGCCATTACGTCATGGCTGTCCCAGTTGTTGCAACATAAGTCGCACTGTAGGGTGAGCCTTGCGAACCTAGTTTCAATGACACACACAGATGCGAAACTATGGCTCAGTGAGAAACTAATTTGCTGAATGACTGAGCGAGCCCCAGAACATGGATTTTCAGCGTTTTAGCTTAGTTTATGGTTTAGTAACCTCTAATGCTGCTTATGCATAGGGCGACTGGATTAGTCTGGCAAACAAAACGGCAGCACCCAAAGGAGAACATGATAGAATTGAAAAATTAAACTAGACTTACATAGAAAGGTGACATTTAACTAAGGGTGAAGGGAATCTCAACATGCCATTCAGTAGGAAAGAAAAACTCTGTGTAGCGCTTCGAGATGATCCTAAACCTTTCAAACCTAAACAGATAGTGACCTTTTTGTGTGGTGTGTGTGTGTGTTATCAGCACATGATCTCAAATGTAAAACTGAACTGTACCTTATTCATTCTCACCTGGGTTACCTGCATGGAAAACGTCTATAATCCACACTGACTTTGAAAAAGGCTGTAACTTATTTCTGGATACTCTGAGAATGACAAGCAGGATGTGCCACCTGTTTTCATCTATTAATTTCACATTGTAGACAGGTAAGCACCTAATCAAACACTCAAAAGAACACCAGTTTCTGTTTTGTATTCTTTATTCAGTTACTAACAATTTTAGTTGTTGTTTTTTACTGTCATGTTCAGAGACTACCAATTGAAAGTTATGCATGTTATACAAACGTAACTATTTTTTTTCAAACTGTCCTTCTGTTAACCTTTAGTGGATGACGTTTTTGACTATACAGACCCGATCGTGGCGGTCGCCCCAAGACCCACATTTGTAGAGGCTTTTCCTATTGCTTATCCCTATTCAGATTGCGTGCACGGTGGGTTTTGTAAGACCCTCACCTGATAGATGGGCGGTTCAACAACTTATTCCTTACCCTATGGCATGGGTCATGTGTGACCCATTAAATGTATAGGTCCTGGGGGAACTGCGACTAATTATGCTGATAATTGATTGTGCCCATACATGAAATTCTGTAACCAATGCTATTAAGGTTGTTGACAAACTCTGAGCATAGCTCTATCCGTTCATAAGATATGTTTTTATTGAGTCACCGGGTCATGGAAGACCCAGGAAGCACGGTAAGGTTCATTCACCAGACAGCATACTTAATAGTACATTATTAAATAACCAGTCTAAGGTTAAAGAGACCTAAAGTGAAGCATCTGGAATAAGCATTTTTGTGTGTAATGTATACAGTACTTCTGCCTGATCCTGCATTTTTGTGTGTATATGTACACAGTACTTCTGCCTGATCCTGGTGGTGTTCCTTGGTGAATTTGGTTGCTGGAGTACTGGGCTATGCCTACCGCGAGGAGGTTAGTAATTTCCTGGTTCTGTGTGTGTCTTCTTAGTGTGTGCGTGGAGTGTGTCTGTGGCACTGTATGTGTTTGTGTCCATATGAACAGCACATCTGTTTTAAGTCTGTATCAGTGTATGTGTTTGTGTCCATATGAACAGTGTATGTGTTTTTAAGTCAGCCTGTTGACATAAGATGCAGTGGTTGCACTTTGAAACCAGAGGATTAGGGCTTTTTTGGGGGGGTTGTTAATCGTAACCCCCACCCCCCCTCCCACCACCCCAAACTTTTGACCTTTTTTTTTAAACAAATGTAATTTGCTAAAGTTTTTCATGAAAGAAAAAATACCTGATGTTTGTGGGCTTATCAGTTATCAATAAAGTGTGTGTGTGCGCTGTATGTAAAGCTGGATTAGATGGTCGTCTGCCAAAAAAAAATGTGGAAGAAGCAAATAGAATTTGTTCACTTTATCACTGATACCGCACACCATAGTTTAGTATTGTAAATGGTCCACAAGCCAATATCCACAATTGCTCTGCTAATCTTAATTGATGAAAGGACACATTGTCACAAAAACAGTGAAACTAAAAAATGCTGATTTTTAAGTTTTTATTTATATTATTTTTTTTTTTTAATGGGCTCTTGCATGTTGAAATGCATATGAATGATTCTTGGAAATGGCGGTTGGTCAAACTGTATCCAAAATAATTCATGGCAGGTTTCGCAGATCAGGCCATGAACAGTTGAAGACTTGGTAATTCTTCAGTTTTGATCCTGCCATCATTTTTATTGTAACAAAGAAAAATCAGTAAGCATATTAAGAAAGTTTTTCATTGAATTTTGACTGTAACGTTCATTGTTAATCTTAAGTCATAAGTAATGCAGACAATTGCCTTATTTATTTATAACGTTCATTGTTACTCTTTAGTCATAAGTAATGCAGACAGTTGCTGTTTTTTACAACGTCCATGTTAATCTTGAGTCATAAGAAATGCAGACAGATTGCTTTTTTTTATCTATAATGTTCATCGTTACTCCTCAGTCGTAAGTGAAGCAGACAGGTTTTTTTTTTTTTAATAATGTTCATCGTTGCTCTTCAGTCATAAGTAATGCAGACAGGGTTTTTTTTTATAACGTTTATAGTTACTTTTAGTCAAAAGTTATGCAGGTTTGTTTTTTTAAAAAATAACGTTCATCGTTACTCTTCAGTCATAAGTAATGCAGACAGTTGGGTTTTTTTTTTTTAATGTTCATCGTTACTGTTCAGTCATAAGTAATGCAGACAGGGTTTTTTTTATAACGTTCGTTATTCTTCAGTCATAAGTAATGCAAACAGTTGATTTTTTTTATAACATCATTGTTACTCTTCAGTCATAAGTAATGCAGACAGTTGTTTTTTGGTGTTTTTTTTAATAATGTTCATCGTTACTCTTCAGTCATAAGTAATGCAGATAGGGTTGTATTTTTTAGTAATGTTCGTTATTCTTCAGTCATAAGTAATGCAAACAGATGAATTTTTTATAACGTTCATTGTTACTCTTCGGTCATAAGTAATACAGACAGTTGGGGTTTTTTTTTTTTATAATGTTCATCGTTGCTCTTCAGTCATAAGTAATGCAGACAGGTTTTTTTTATAACGTTCATCCTTGCTCTTCAGTCATAAGTAATGCAAACAGTTGATGTTTTTTTTTTTTAATAACTTTCATTGTTAGTCTTCAGTCATAAGTAATGCAGACATTTTTTTAAAAATAATGTTCATTGTTACTTTTCAGTCAAAGTACTGCAGATAGTTGGGGTTTTTTTTAATGTTCATTGCTACTCTTCAGTCATAAGTAATGCAGACATTTTTTTTTTTTAATATTCATTGGTACTCTTCAGGTATAAGTAATGCAGACAGTCATGATTTCTTTTCTTTTTTTTTTGTATTTTTATGCTTGACAAAGGTTTTACCAATAAACCGAAAATTTGCAATATGCTTATTGGGTGTTGGTGGTTTTTACTGTTCAATTAATAATCAAAACTAATAGAAAAACAAAAAGTACTCATCTCAAATTAGAAAATGAGTAATGTGTAAAAATGATCACTGGCATAACTGCGCTGGTGTTTAGAAAATATGGGCCACACTATTGAACGAAATGTGGCATGTTTCATTACAAGTACTATGCCGTGTCGAAACCTGGGTCACTAGAACCATATAGATTATTTGTTAAATTAATTAAAATCTTGTCTAAGATTTTCTCTCCTTTTTTGTTGTTGTAATTTGAAGAGCATAAGATTAAGAGTATTTTGCCGACCGAGCACCGATATCTGAAGTCTGTTGTCCAGACTTAATGCTAGAAGTATTATCATCGTCTGATTTACCAACTCATGTTTAAAACACCCTTTTCCTACTCTGTCTTCTTGTAAACAAACGAGTTGTGTTTTCTTATCAAATGCTGTCTACATCTTCAGTATCTCCATTTTACTTGTGTTTGTCTCGAACAACAAAACTAATGACCAAAAGACTAAACTTGTGATTTGGGCTCACATCTTCAGATATAAAATGTATGCAGTCCTTTCACTTTCATGTGTGATGTTTCATGTGTTTTCATTTTTGGGGTTCAGTGACCGACTTGTGTGTGTGTGTGATGGGAGAAAAAGATGAAGGGCAGTATAGCTGGCTGCAGTCAGCAGCAACTGGAGACGGGCGAAATTTAAAGCTGACATAGAGAATACTGTAAAACATGTGTCAGAGTAACTGGAAACTGTTTCAAAGAGATAATGGAGTTGATCATAATGATAGTGATGAGAATTGGATTGCGAAGACAGTGTGCATTTATATGATAAAGGTGGAAGAGACAACAGTTAAGTGTGATGATTGTTGGTGATAATGATAGTAATTATGGCTACAGTAATGGAGGCTGTGTTTGTGTGTGAGAGAGACAGACAAAGAGAGAGAGCGAGAAATACAGGTGACGGGGGACAGTTTTGAAGAGATGACGAAGATAATATTGATAGGGATGAGAACAAACATTAATGAAAGCAGAATGGGTGTGTGTTGATGAAGGTGGAGAAAGCAGAATCAGAGGAATGATACTAATGATGCTTTTGATTGTGATGAGTTGTCTGGCAATAATGTAGACTGCTTGTGGTGTGGACGTGTCCTGAAGATGGTTGAAGCAGTTTGAAAAGAGACGCTAACAGGTAGGTGTTAAGAAATATTAGTGACGTTACTGAAGGCTGTGTATGTGTGCGCGCATTGTGTTTACATGCATGCGTGTGTGCACCTGCCACAGATGGGGGAGGCAGTATTGAAATGGTAATAGTGATGTTGATAATGATGGCGACATGAACGATGATAATGAAGGCAGTGTGTGATACAGGTGGAAGAAGCAGTATCAGACGGCCTGAGCAAAGCTATGGACTACTACAACGAAACTGTCATGAGGGAACAGATGGACTTTGTGCAGACTGAGGTAACCCAACAATGACAGTGTGTGTGTGTTTAATGTAATGCTCAGCCAGTACCTGACTCTTTTACCTTCCTCATACCTTTGATGCCTTTGATACCATTGATCACTCCACCTCCTCACTAGACTTCAACATACTTTGGCATCTCTTCTCACGCTTGGCATGGTTTATTCTTACCTTTCTGGTCGAACCCAAATTGTCTCTGTCAATGGTTTTTCTTCAAGCTCTGCTGACTTGAATTATGGTGTTCCCCAAGGCTCTCTGTCCTTGGTCCCATTCTGTTTTGTTCTATATACCCAACCCATCTCTGACATTGTAGCCCATCATGACATTTCACACCACTGCTTTCCTGATGACAATCAAATCTACATTTCTGGTGACATCATCTCTCCTCTCCTCCATCATTGATCGCTCACAGCTCTGCATCTCTGACATAAAGGCATGGATGACTTGCAACAAACTTCAGTTAAACAAAGACAAAACTGAACTGATCTTCATTCCCCAAAACGGCTCATGTCTACAATCTCTGTTCCTTCTTCTGTCCAACTTGGTACCTCTCTCATTCAGACCTCTACCACTGTGCGAAATCTAGGCGTTGTACTTGATCAGACACTCTTTTTTCAAAATCAGATTTCTTCTATCTGCCGTGCTTGCTACTTGGAGCTTCGGCGAATCAGTTCTGTGCGCCACCTTCTGTCTGAAGAAGCCACCAAGACTCTGGTTTCTGCTTTCATTCTTTCAGACTTGACACTGTAATTCTCTTCTTGCTGGCTGTCCACAGAATCTTCTTACAAAATTGCAGAAAGTCCAAAATAATGCTGCTCGCCCTTGTCTCGAAATCTCCGAAAACCTCTCATGTTTCTCCCTTGCTTAAATCTTTGCACTGGCTTCCTGTTGAAAAACGCATCAAGTACAAACTTTCTTTGCTCTGTTACAAGGCATTGGATGGCCTCGCTCCATCTTACCTCTCTAAACTTCTGTCGACCTATACTCCTTCCAGACAGCTTCGCTCTTCCTCTGACACTCGCATTATGCAGATCCCTCGTTTTTTCGGGCCAGAACACTTGGTGAACGTTCTTTTACTTTTCAGGCTCCTTCCTGCTGGAACAATCTCCCTTCTGCACTCCGAAACTCAACAGTCTTTCTTCTTTCAAGTCCTCCCTCAAACAACTCTCTTCAAAACATAAATTTTTTTTTCTGCTCCTTCGCTGGTGTGGGTGTGTGTGTGTGTGTGTGTGTGTGTGTGTGTGTGTCTGTGTGTGTGGGTGGTTAGGGCTTATTGCTGTAAAGGCGCTTAGGGCTTTTGTTTAAGATTAAGCGCACTAAATGTTCCTTATTATTATTATTATTATTATACCTTGCCGTGTGGAAAAGGTGCTAGGTGAGTTGTCTCCCCTGTATCAGTTGGTTAAAGTGTAAAAAAAAAAAACTCTTGAAACAGTTGCCTTGCAATGCATGTTAGATATGATGAAATTAAACAAAAGTTGATAGTTTTTACACACAACAGATCTGTCGGTGTTATTTATATACGCAAGGGTATACATGAAAGTGTGAAAATCTGTTAATGAGTTTGATCAGTTGCGTTTCTTTCTATATTTTCTGTTCATTTCCTTCTCTATGGTACGTTTGTTTACTAGAAGGCAAAGAAGAAAAGAAATGAAATTAACAAAGAGGTTTTAGAGACACTGAATAGTTTTCTTTGGAGTCTGATATGATTAATCTTTTATGATGCATCAGACGGAGTCCCAGATGTTTATTCTTTGTAGAAAAATATGGTCATTGTTGTTCAAAAGCACACCAATAAGAGTTCTAGGGTAAACAGGACTGTAACAGGTGTGGTTTGAACCTGTATATGTGTGTCTTTTAATTCTAAAATGGCAGCAGCTGAAAAAGGGTCTTAACTGAAATGTTTGTACAGAAAAAAACTTTGACTTCATTTTTGTTTGTTTGTTGTCTTCGTTTTGGCAGCTGCACTGCTGTGGGATCTTCAACTCCTCGGACTGGCTGAGCTCCCCTGCCTGGAACAAAGACCACAACAACACGGTGCCGGAATCCTGCTGTGTCAACCAGACCAATGTCACGCTCTGCCACCCCGTCATCGGCTCCAAGGACATCTACAATGAGGTACAGGCCATGTGCAGTCTGTGTGGGCCTTCTGCTCTGTGTGCTGGTGCAAGGTTGGAGAAGTTTGAATTATTCCCTAGCAAGCCAGACTAGTGGATAAAAACATGTTGAACTGTAGAGTTACATTTCTTTTTGTAAAAGGGAGGCAAGCATCGATAATGAAAGAAAATCTGCATCTAGGTAAAGTAGTTCATTCTCATGTTAAGCGGGGCTACTGTTAGAATGATGACAGTTATTTTTTCTGGGGCAGATTACAACGCCCTGTAGGGTCAGTTTCTTGCTATTTAATTTTATCCCTGTCCACACATTTGCTTATTGTCTTGAACCTTTATGTAAAAATTATAGATGTTTTCATGTGATTATACTGGAGTGAAGACTTTAATGGCAAAGTTATAACGATGATGACAACAAGGCAACTGAGCCTTTAGACAAATGAGATCTGGCTACATTGATTAGAGGCTGGAGTACATCTACAGACAACTGTGACTGTGAAACTAGCAGGATTATACTGGTTAGAGGCTGGAGTACATCTACAGACAACTGTGACTGTGAAACTAGCAGGATTATACTGGTTAGAGGCTGGAGTACATCTACAGACAACTGTGACTGTGAAACTAGCAGGATTATACTGGTTAGAGGCTGGAGTGCATCTACAGACAACTGTGACTATGAAACTAGCAGGATTATACTAACTGAATTATCTTCATGTGCAGCAGGCGACAATGACCATCTCGGATTAGATTTAGGCACAAAGTTGTTTTTTTAATCTCGGAGAAATTTTTGGGTGGAGAAGCAGATTTTCAAATCGCCTCAAGTGCTATTTAGTTTTGAAATTCACTCACGCACCAGCATTTGCGCTTACCTCTTGTGACCAGGTGATAAATTGTCCAGCCTTGGTGGTGGGTGGACTGGTGAGTGGTGCTGGGATGTCATGTGCATGGGTGTGTGCTATACAAAATGCGCCTGAATTTAGGCAGTTTTATGAAGATTCAGGAATGTAGTCTACACGTGCAAGGTTGACCTGTACATCAGTTCCAATAAGAGTAGAAGTTCCTCTAGCAGGTGCTTTGGAGCTAGCATGCATGTATTCAACAGTCTGTCTCCTACAGAACTTGAGATTGTTTTTTCTCCCCTTCACCCTTACAAGTTTGTTTTGCTTACACTTGTGACTGAATTGCAGTCCATTTTATCCATATCTACTGTGTGGATGGATGCATTCTTTTATACATGTGCAAACATGTTGGGGAGTGTTGGTAAATTGTTTGAATGTAAGTGTCAGTGTGCTATGTTAGTATAAGATAGCTCTTGTGCGAAAAAAAAAGGTTGTTTGTGAACATGCAGTTATGTCTGAAATTAGCATAGTGCTTGGTGTCTGTGAGTATATTTCACAGCTGATGTTTACATGATCGTACAAAGGCATTTTCACTTGTTTTCCCCTGTTTTCCCCCACTACTTAATTGTGCAGCATTTTCTGTTGTTTGGTCAATCAGTGGGAGATTGCATCTCTTAGGAGATCCATGTTTGGTCAATCAGTGGGAGATTGCATCTCTTAGGGAGATCCAGGTAAAGGTTCTGCACTAATCTGCACAATTCTTAGCTGCTGACAATGCTTCGGTTATTGAACAGCAGAGCTGACCACTCGGACTGTTCCAAATCTTTTGATCTCCCTTGAATGGATGCTCAAGCATAGGCTCAAAGATTGTCCCCTACATTTTATACTGTTTGCGTAATGTTTTTAGTTTTTCAGCAACTTTTTTCCTCTCCACACTTTCGTTTTGTTTCATTTATTACCCTTCGCTGGCTACTTTGGGGGTGCTGTTGGCTTCTTTTTTGAACCCTTGGTGGTGAGAACACCACAGAATTATGGACTGTGGTGTGTGTCTATTTATTTGATGCCAAGAGACAGACACAATCAGCCGTGTCTCCCTTGCAAGTCCGATCCAGCTGACGAAAGGCCTAGGAGCAGGCAATATAAGTAGGTCTGCCTTCGAGAGGGATTACGAAGGTTCCCTTGTGCAGCTAGTGAAGGGTTTTCATATTTATAATATATTTTCTTAATTTTATGTTCCACTTTCTTCATCTTCACCCCCCACCTTTTTTTTGTGGTTCAAATCTTTGCCAAGTCGTTATTATAATGATGGAAGAATTGTTAGCCTGCACTTGTTTTCCCCCACTACTTGATTGTTCAGAATTTTTTTTAATTGATAGTGATGTCAGACTGTTTGCCTCAGAGTTATCAGTGTGCGTGTTCATGTATGTATCTGCAGCATGGCTGACACCTACTGCTGATGTTACAGTTTGCCTGCCTTCACAGTATCACTGTGTGTGTGTACAACAGGGCCGAGAGAAACTGGTCATGTCGTATTGTCTGCATTGATGATCTCATTGTATGTGTACAACATGATGGAGAGAAACTGGTGATGTTATAAATTATCTGCCTTTATGTTATAATTATGTGTTCACATCACAGCTGAGAGAAACTGGCAGTGTTGTAACATTATCAGCATTAATAATGTCATTCTGCACTATATGTTCAACAAATTTGCAATATGCTTATTGGGTGTTGGTGGTTTTTACTGTTCAAAATATGTTCAACATAGCTCACAGACTGATGCTGTTCTAAGGTTGTCTGTCTTCATAATACCATCGTGCCTTATAACATGGCTGATAAAAGGCTGGTGATGTTATTTTACTGTCTGACTTAAAACATGTACAGCAGGCCGATATGAGACTGTTGCTATTGCAAGGCTCTCTGCCTTGGTAATATTGTATAATCACTGTCTGGATAAGAACATTGTTAGTGTACAACATGGCTGAAATGAGACTGTATCTGCTGCAGGGCTGTCTGCCTTGGTGATGTTGTATTACTGGTTGGCATAAATACATTGTTAGTGTACAACATGGCTGAAATGGGACTGTATCTATTGCAGGGCTGTCTACCTTGGTGATGTTGTATTACTGGCTGACATAAATACATTGTTAGTGTACAACATGGCTGAAATGGGACTGTATCTATTGCAGGGCTGTCTGTCTTCCCTGAAGCACGAGTTCACCCAGAACCTGGTCTACATCGCCAGTGTCACCATCGCCTTCGCTCTCATCCAGGTGGGCCCTCATGCCTCGCTTTAACCGCCTTACACACTGCAGTGAAACCACACAGTGCACACCCTACCACTTCTGGTCCCATACACACTGCAGTGAAACCACACAGTGCACACCCTACCACTTCTGATTGGGACGGAGAGGGGTTTTTTTTTTTTTTAATTCTTTGCCGGTTTAAATCGCAGGATGTATACTCTTCAACGAATCTGCAAGTAATTTAAAAGAATGCAAACGCACGCACGCACACGCACACACACAGTGTGCAAATATGTGGTGACAAGAGTTAAGGTCAAATACTTTCCAAATGAGATCACTCTTGCAGCATGGAAAAAGGTTTTATTTTAAATGAACATGTCGATCATTGTTGAGAGTTGAAAAAGGGCGAAGATGTCAGGGTTAAAAGCATTCCTTTCGTTTGGATCTTGTTTACTGGTTTTCAACAGAAAAGGGGCAATAAAGTCTGAGGATCGCCAATTTCATTGATAGGCACTTTCTTAGAGTGAAGTCATCCTCTCTGCCAGTCAGTGACCGCGAGACAAAGGCAAGGGGTGTGTATGTGTGTGCGTGTGCATGAGGAATTAAAGCATAGGCTTGTTAAGTAAAAGAGGGAGAAAAAAGTCTGGACCAGCATTGAAAGAAAATTCAGCTATTACTCCTATAAACATATTAAGATGTTATTGTTATTATTAGTGTAATAGATTTAGATAAAGAAAAAAAAATGAATATTAAAAAAAACAAACCAGGATGATACTGTCATTGAAGTAACCACTTAATGGGGTATATTGGAAAGTAAAAGTAGCTTTTACATAACAATTAGTTTTACAAATGACGCAGAATTTAACCTTTAGGCTGGTAGTCGTGACTTGCGTCGTGTCACTAGGTCATGTCCAACACAGGTTGTTGTGACATAAGTCGCGCTTTAGGGTCAGCCTTGTTAACCTAGTTTCACCGACGAACACAGATACGAAACTGGCTCGTGGATTTTTAGCATTTTAGCTTAGTTTATAGTTAGTAGCAGCGTGTAATGCATAACTGGACTCAAATCGTCTGGCAAACAACAATGGCAGCGCCCACAGGAGAACGTGATAGAATTAGGAACTTGTTTGAAGATTTCTTTGCTGATGCTGTTGTGGAAAAAGCAGGTGAAGAAGTTGTGGCCATTTTGCTTGAACTGGGTGTGGTAGGTGATATTTTTTATTTAGATCAAGCACCATATAATGGTGATTTTGAGATCGACACGGACAGTGACTGGGTGAGTGATAAAGGTGAGGGGAAAATGACTGGGTGAGTGATAAAGGTGAGGGGAAAATGACTGGGAGAGTGATAAAGGTGAGGGGAAAATGACTTGGTGAGTGATAAAGGTGAGGGGAATGTCAGCATGCCATTCAGTGGGGAAGAAAAAGTGTAGCGCTTCCAGATTATCCTAAACCTTTCCAACCTAAAAGACGACGGCGTGGGCTAACTATTACATTTGTGCACAGTGACCATTTTGGGGTGTTTTTCAATGTGAAAACATGGCTGATTTCAGTTTGAAAACTGAACTGTGCCTTATTCGTTCTTACCTGCATGGAAGACTGGTATAATCCACACTGACTTTCCTGTAGTAAAAAAAAGGCTGTTGCTTATTTCTGGATAGTGTAAAACATCACTGACTGAACTATTTGTGAACAAGCTCTTGAGTATGACAAGCAGGATGTGCAACCTGTTTTCATCTGTTATTTTCACATTTTAGACAGGTAAGCACCTAATCAAACACTCACAAGCACACAGTTCTGTTTTATGTTATTCTTTATATAGTTACTAACAATTTTTGTTCTGCATGTCATGTTGAAAGGTTACGCATGTTATACAAATGTAACTCTTTTTTTCAAACTTTCCTTCTGTTAATTAACCAGACAGCATAATAGTATGTTGTTGATAACCAGTGTAAGGGTTAAAGTTGTGTACGTTATTAATCAGTTTTAAAAAAATCAAAAGAAAATATTTCTAAACTGTTTAAGCACGTTTTTATTTCACAGGAAAGGTGGATGAAATGAGCAGAATGATAAAACTTTCATCTTCTGGGGCTTTGTAAAAAGCACTGCCCCTTGACCCCACTGGGTGGGGGGGCTAAAGTCCCCTGGACCGTTGACGTTGCCTCAGCACTTTTCATTTGAAATTGAAGCTTGTTTTTGCCTCGGTATGATGCCAGACAGTCTAGATTGTGTTAACAAGTGAAAGAGGAAGGGGGAGGGGTTTGTTCCTTTGTTGTGTTTTCTTCCCCAGATGAAGGCTGCCTCCCACATCAGATCATCATTTGAAAGCTTTGTAGAAGTGATGGTTGAGAGGTTCAGTTGTTTGCGTTATCATGACTGCTAGCCACAGCCTCTATATATTCTTCTGTCACTTCGATCAGTTGCCTTTGTGGTTATATCTGTCTTCTTGGACAATGAAAGAAGGGAGGAAGGTGGTGGCAGAGACGGGAGGTGGGGGGAGGGAATGTGTGATTGAAGGGGTTATGGTCAAGCTTGTGCCGTGTTTAGTGTTAGGAAAAACGTGATTATTTCTGTCAAATGTGATGAGGATAGGATAAGCTTCAAGCATCTCGAGACCAGCTGTGCAGCAGAGCTAGTGTGTGAACTAGATGCACAGCTACAAGGCTGTAACCTCTGAACCTCCAACCCAACTGCTGCCATATACAGACTGGTAAAGATGATGTAACAAAAATTTATTCGATGTACTACACAAATATGAGAATTCTTGAAGTAACTACACACACAAACAAAAAATAAATCGCAGCACGTTTGTGGTGCCAAGCGTCGCCTGTGGCATTCTGACTGTACATGGCCATGCAGCTGCTAAGGGGATGAAAAGGTGATGACAGCATGCAAGTGTATCAGTACAGCAAACAAGCATCGTGTCAATTGTTGGATGATTTGAAATAATTTTTCGCCTAAATTCGTGGGGTACGAGTGGTGCTTGGGTCAGTCTGTCTGGGTTCTTGGCTTTTTCTTTTTTTTCTTTTACAGATTCAACTAAATTATTCACAAATGTTGATTCACTGTTCATTTCATTGGCAGATCCTGGGCCTGATCAGCACGTGCATTCTGATCTGCCGTACCCGGGAAGTGAAGTACGACCGTCTGGAGAACGCTCAGCGGGATGGTCTACGGGTCTGAGAGCAGAGGGATGAACTAGACGCTTGGAACTGCCCCCCACCCACCTACCCACCACTCCACCCTCTGCCTCTCAGCTTACTTTGGCAAGATTCTAACTCTTCTGTGTGCACCGCCATTAGAACAATGATGGGTCATGCTACGATTACTTTGCCTTTATCTGATCTACACCTTTGGGGGGGGGGGGGGGGGGGGGGGGGGGGGGGGGGGGGGGGAATACTTTCGCATTTTGTCTTTTTCAGATAGTTATTGGTAGCTTTATTCTGTTAATGCATGTTCTACCTCTCTGTCTGTCTGTCCATCTCTGTGACCAGAATTTATCTGCGCAAATCTTTTGTGATACAGACATCCCATCCACCAGCCCACTCATTAATTTTTTTTTCATTGTGCCTTGGGCAGTGTCTTTGTTTCAGGTCATATAGGTAGAAACAAAGGTCAAGGATTACTTAACCAAGGGCACAGTACTTTTCTGTTTTGGGGGGGAAAAATCTAGCAGCTTGCCATTAGCAATAGCTTCCTTCTGTTGTGCATCCATTCCTGGATCATGTTTTGAGTTTGTGCCACAGAGAGACAGGACAGGACAGGACAGGACAGGACAGGACGTAGCAGTTATATCAATGACCCAGTCCCTTTTTTTTTTTTATATGTATGCGTGTGGTTCCCCCCCCCCCCCCCCCCTCCCCACTCCTCCCCCTTAGTCAGTAGGATATGTGTACACCTGCACATCTTTTTTCAGCATTGTTTTCATCAGTTTGTGTAAGTTGCTTTTTAGTTTGTTTTGAATAAGTTCTACTGAGATCTGTCTTGTCTTTTGTTTATTCATTTTTTTAAATTTTCTTTTTATAAATGATTTAGTGTGAAGCACAGTCTGTGATGTGTGGAGTATATAATCATTCCTGTTCATTACTGCATTGTGTGAGACTGCTGGGAAGGGATGGGGGTGGGATAAGGGGTTGGAGATTTAAGCCTTTCTTGTTCTTTGAACTGCGGCAGTTTCTCAACTGTAACATAACTGTGTTGTTGGAATGTTGCCCATCATGGGCTTACCGTGTCTTGAATCCATGAGATCCTCGTAGCTTATTCAGTTCCTAGTGGTGGTGTTGTCAGTGTTGGCCTGCAAATGCAATACATGTTTATGACTTTTGAAGTTTGGCTGTATAAAGGTAAGATTCATGATAGTGTGGTTTGTCATACAGATGCCAATCTTTTATGATGGCAACAGACTTTGAAGGAAAAAAACATGCATGGAATAGTTGATTAAAGGCATTACAATGATAATCTATTTTATTCTTTATCCCATGTTGTTTGCTGAAGATTGTTCACAATGTTTACCAATAAGTTGTTAAAGGAAATGGATACAGTATAAAACATGAACTACTGGTAATTTGGGCACAGCAGATTTTAGTGTATTAAAAGCATTCAGGCCAAAAAGTGAGCCAAATGAAAGGATTTTAATTTGGAGAAAAACTTGGAAACAGATTGAACAAGCTGTTGCCACCATGTTGTTCAGATAAAATTGTTGAACACGCTGACAACAGAAATGGTGATAACTGTCAGACTGTTCTTTGAAAATTCTGTTCCAGCCACAGACAGCGCAGTTTGTGAAGCACCACTTGTTATACTATTCCAGCAGCACTTTCATGGTCCTCTTTCGTCCATAGTTTTGCTTCGTGGGATTTTCAGTGTGCGCTTTTCGGACCTCTTGCTATGCCTTTAGTACTGTTGTCTTTGATAGTCGTTAGCGTGTGGTTGCATGTGTGTCATTTCCTGTTTTGACCGTGGCTTTTTACGTCATGCGCTGATGTAGGCCAGTTTTGTGTATCTGGTTTCCACGTCGCCCGCAGGCTTGATGATTGAGATTGCTGACGTGATGTTTGGCGCTTCTTGCCATCTTGGTGTTGTACTTGATCAGGCTGTTGAATATCATTTGATGTATTTATGTTTTTTGTGGGTTTTTTTTTTTTTTAAAACCTTCGCCGGACGGTGCTTTTGACTATACACGGAAGACGGTGTGGGTCCGTGTGGACCCATGGCTCGCAAAGAGGGAAAACTCTCCGCGGACATGGGTCCACATGGACCCACACCGTCTTCCGTGTATAGTCAAAAGCACCTTCGCCGGATGGTGCTTTTGACTATACACGGAAGACGGTGTGGGTCCATGTGGACCCATGTCCGCAGAGTTTTCCCTCT
Organism: Conus ventricosus; assembly: GCA_018398815.1. NCBI lineage: Eukaryota > Metazoa > Mollusca > Gastropoda > Neogastropoda > Conidae > Conus > Conus ventricosus. The sequence continues at coordinate 87,908,246 of CM031603.1, forward strand.
TTGCGAGCCATGGGTCCACACGGACCCACACCGTCATCAATGACTATATAAAATGTGGCCTTTAATTACCTTTTGAAATTTTGACCTATATTTTCGAAATTTTAGGACAAGGAGAGAATTTGTGTGTTTGGAGCATATCTAAAATTTCATTGAGAAATATCTATAAATATACGAGATATTGGCATTTAAAGACCCTTCTGGGTCCACATGGACCCACACTGTCCGGCGAAGGTTAAGGGGAGATGGGTTGCTCGTCTTTAATTGCACTTATTTTAGTCATTACTACAGGGTACCCACCCATTTTCTGCAGACAGTTTGCAGGGTTTGTCATCTTCTTTCCTTTCCTCTACTTAAACCCTGGCTGCTTCCTCTGTGTCCTTGTCCTCATCACCATTTTCTGTGGTGGTGTCTTTGCTGGACCCAGAGAAGAATGCCCCCCATCCCTATCTCGCCTAAAATTTGAATTTTGCATCAAATTTGATTGCAAAGCAGAACAATTTGCAGTCATTTAGTACAGATAGAGTTCAACATGCATCATATTGGTGACAGTCATAATGAGGATAATCCTTTGTTGTGAACTGTTGGTAATGATGATAATACTAACAATAGGAAATAAGTTCTGTGTTGGATTCTGTCTGTTATTCATAAACTGGTATTGTAATACTGTACAAGGCTAATAGTAATACAGAGCCAAGAAATTTTATCTTGGGCATCATTCTTTGTGCTGTAGAATTTGCTTCTCATGTTTAATACCATTGATATGACTGTCAGTATTGTAGTGCGTGTGTTTTGTAATGTAGAGGTCATATCACCCCTCACCTCACCCACCCATCCCTAGTCGTACCCACTGCCATCACCCTGTCACTCATCTGTTCTTTTGTTGTGTAGTACCACTGCTCTCTGCCTTAAAATACTGGTACACTCCCTGAAAACTGGGCTTGAACATATGAAAATGTATCGTGAGCTTATTTAATTGAGTAGACGGAGTCGGTCTTGGAGGCCTCCTTGCTTCATCTGTTCATGTGACAGTTTGTTTGTTTGCTGTTTTTTTTTTTAAACATTTTTTGTTATTTTAATTCAAAATAGCACTTGTGGTAGCAGTTGTATCTGTCACTGTATATAATTGTGATGTGTAATTGTCGGTTAAAAACACACACTGCAGGATGACACATCACGGGAGAGACCCCACCACTTCACTCTCTCCCACATGAAATCAAAACGGAAAGGGTGTTGGGCGGCGGCCATAGTAAACCTGTGGGCAAGATGGCCGTGCTTTGCACGCCCCAGTTAAAAAATCTTGCCTGGCTCAATTCCTCTGTGGCGTCAATTATGGCTGCAGGTGGCCATAGTGGAGCAGGGCCGACCCTGAATTTTCAACCCGTCGTGCAAACCGTCCGTTTCACGGCTCTCCAGGTAAAGGGGAAAGAACTGCGCTTTTGAATTTTCATTGACAAATTGCTGTCTCTCGCAAAGCCTATACGATGCTGCTTGATCTAGATTCAGGCGACATAAGAAACTGGGCTTCAAATATCCACAGTAAACTGTTTACGTTAGGATATGGTTTTTAGACAAATCAAGGTGAAGCTTTTTTTGGCACGATTTTAGAAGATAAATTATGTAGGTGGCAGGAATGGGATTCATACCAAGAATAGCTATAGATTATGTAGGTGGCAGGAATGGGATTTTCATACCAAGAATAGCTATAGATCTAGCACCGATTGTCCATGGCTGCTTTCATGGATCCGTTCTGTGGGGCAAGACATGGCTATCAAAACCATGGCCTACTATGGCCGCCGCCTTGGGCATGGTGGAGGAGAGATTTTGTGTTGAGGTGGCTACATCATTGGACTAGCAGGATCCAGCCCATGTGGCTTGTATCCTCGGTGTGTTTGGAATGCATTTTTTTTTGTGTAATGACTCCTTCAGAGTAGGAAAGCCTTGAGATGAAATGTGTTTTAGTCTTGCATTGAGTGCAGTGATGTTCAGAGAATTGTACGATTTCTGCTGGATGGAAATTACCAGGTTTTATCATGGGATTTTCAGGACTTTTTTTTTTGGTGGTATTTATGGCTTTCAATAGCTACAACAGCTTTTTATTCTCTAAGAATGATTCCCTTTGAATGGCCAGTGTATTTGTTTGCTAATGTATATTGGGATGGATTTTTCTTTTTAATAGAAGTGATTGTGTGACAGACCATTTTTGTCTGGTCCCAAATTGTGGGGACAGCTCTGAGATGGCGAAAAGTTTACCTGACAGCTACTCGCCCCCTTTTTGTTGTCAGGTGAGCAAGGATTTCCTTTCAGTCTCTGTAGATTTGCAAGTCTCTTTGGCAGTGTGGGGATGTTTCCAGGCTGGCAAATCTACAGCGACTGAAAGGGAATCCTTTGTCGCCTGACAACAAAAAGCTGGTGAGTACCTAATAGGTGAACTTTCGCCGGTGAGTAGCTAACAGGTGAACTTTCGCCATCTCGGAACTGTTCCCACAATTTGGGAATAGACGAAAATGGTCCATCGCATTCAGTATTGAGATTTTCAATGACCACATCAGCTGTCGAAACTTGAAAAAGAAAAAAGAAAGTCCATGAAACGCTGATTTGTAACCATTCAGTCGTCCAGACACGCACTTGTTTTTAATGGATTTTTTTTTCACCCATTTAGTCGTGAATACAAGTGTGGGGTAGTACTAATGTTGCTGTCCAAATCGTGTTAAATTAACGATGGCAACTTTGACTGGCATGTGAAAAATGATTCTTGGTGAGGAGGATAAAATAAGTCTTTGATAATTGTAGACGTGTCCATATATGTTGTCTAATTTGATGTCATTACAAGAGTCGATCTATTTTTGTATTTTTTGCATGAGAGTGCACAAGCGTGTTAACGGACTATTACATTTGAAATTCACAATACAAAGTTTGCAACTCAAATTGTCTTCAAATATCACACCACCCCCTCCGTCTCTCTCGGCCATATACTCAGAAAATGCAAAGGTTTATGATTGGGGGAAAAAAATCCACCCATGTAAATAAATCTGTACAGATTTATTTACAATCCATCGAAAGAGCAAATACATGTGCTTCTAGTGAATCAACTATGGGCTTTTTCCGAGTTGAAAAAAGAAAAACTTGTTCATAGAACAGTTTGAAAAAAGCTCTTGAGTCTTCCCAGTGCCCACCCTCCCTTTTCAGCAGACAACTGAACACCTCAACTCCACCCACACAAACTGAATGGACCTGCAGAAGCTGGCATGGGTACGGGAGAAAATTTTGGCGTTGTGGTTCAGTTTCTACCACCCATCATCCAACCATTCGCACTAGGCTATGCCAAAACAGTTTCAGAAAACCAAATCAGCATCCCATTTCAACTTTCTTAAACTACACATCACACCTCGTGGCTTCTCACTTTCCCACACCCCTTCCAACCTCCTTAACACCACTCTCTTCACTACCACCAAAAAGATTCTCTTCCGGGCCAGTCGTAAACTCATGTTGGAAACATATAAAAACTCAGTTTCACCATGAAATCTCCTCTCCAACATTTCAAACAACAATCATGCCCACAGCCCTGCCTCCAAACTCAGACAACTCATCCATACACACAACCAACTCATTTGCAACCAGACCAAACAAAACAAACTATCACAATTACAAAACAGACAAACAAGTACTCGCCCGGACCATTCTGCTTCCACAACCCACAATCCTGACCCTACTACCACATTGATCACCACCACCATCTTGTCTACTGCATCCCTGACAACCTCCCCCTCTCTGACGATGAAAGATCAGTCTTAACAAAAGGACTTAAATTCATCCCAACTCAACCCCACCACCACCAATTCCCAGAACCACATTGATGTGGAAAGGTTTTTTAGGAAACTTCGTTGGATGGCTGCACTTGAAAGCATACCCAGGCCCCACCACCCCAAAACTCTGACACCTTCACTCAACTATTTCAAACCCCAATGCTCCGCCAACCACCCTCAAACAAATCCAGTGAAGTTGAACTCTACATAAAAACATGCAAAATGACATCAGCCGGATCAAATCCAAACCTGTCCGACGCTGCAACCTTTCACAAAACCAACAAAAAGCCCTCAAATCGCTAAGAGAACGACAGGACATTGTCATCAAACCAGCAGACAAGGGTGGTGCAGTTGTGTTTGGGACACAACAACTATACATTAGCAGAAGCACAAAAACAACTGTCCAACACAAATTTCTACACACCACTCACAACATCACCCCTCCCTCAACACCAGAAAACTCATTGCTAACTCAATCAAAGAAGAAATCAGACTCAACAATCTACCACCTACAGCCAAACTCCTCATTATGACAGACACCAAACAGCCCACCTTCTACCTACTCCCCAAAATACACAAAATGAACACACCTGGCAGACCCATTGTTTCAGCCTGCAGCTGCCCCACTGAACACATTTCGCAATACCTAGACTTCCTCCTTCAACCCATAGTACAAAGCTCCCCACATACCTCAAAGACACAACCCACACACTCAACATGATCAACTCGCACAACACAGACCCCACTTTTAAACCCAGCCTCCTCTTCACACTTGACGTGGTGTCACTCTACACCTCCATCCCCCACACTGATGGACTGAGGGCCCTCACATTTTTCCTTGACAAACGGCCCCCCAACCAACACACCCTCCCACCACCACACTGGTCAGACTCGCTGAACTAGTCCCCACCCTGAACACATTTCAATTCAACAAGCACACATTTTCACAAATTAGGGGTGTTCCCATGGGTACCAAAATGGGACCAGCCTATGCCTGCCTCTTCATGGGACACTTGGAACACGCCTACTCAACACATACACAGGCCCCACACCTGAACTGTACAAAAGGTATATCGATGATGGACTGGGAGCCACATCTATGCCAAAACAAGACCTCCTCAACTTCAACTTTGCCCAGACCTTCCATCCATCTATCCGACTTACCTTTACACCATTTCGCAGTCTGTCAACTTCCTAGACGTCACCATCTCCCTTGAAGAAGGCCTACTCAAAACCTCTATCTTCTACAAACCCACCGACGCACATGATACCTAGACTACTCATCCTCCCACAACCCATACACTAAAGACAGCATCCCATACTCACAATTTCTCCGTCTTCGCAGACTCTGCTCCAGCGAGGAGACTTCACTATACAAGCAGCCAAAATGTCACAATTCTTCACCAACCGCGGATACCCCAGTTCCACCATCAATGCAGCACTCCGCCACACCATAGCTGTATCCAGAACATCTGCTCTGGAAAACCCCGCATCCAACCAAGACAGACAGACCCACAGCCTACCTCCTCTACCACCCGCACACCCTCCCCATCTGTAGGATCCTCAAATCCATTGGCACATTGTACATAACCACAAACCCGCCTTCCATACCAAACCCATGATCACATTCAAACGTGACAAAAACCTCAAAGACCTCCTCATGCGGTCCAGTTTGAACAGAACCACAGCTACACCACCAGGTACCCCACCCCTGCTCTAAACCCAACTGCAAAATCTGCCCCTCACCAAACCAGACACCATCTTACAGGGCCCCAAAGACTCCTTCACAGTCAAACGCACATTCTCATGTCAGAGCCGCAACATTATATATGCCATCCACTGCCAGCTGTGTGACAAGATCTACATAGGGGAAACATCACGCACACTTGAAACGCGCATCTCTGAACACCTGGCTGATATCCGCCACCACCGACCCAAACCCGTCGCCCTACACTTCAACCACACCCAACACAACATCGACCATGTCAAATGTTATGGCACTCTGGCAGTCACAGAGTGACAGCTTTGAACGCACAACTCAAGAATCCCATCTCATTGCCAAACTGGGCACATTACACCCCCAAGGCATCATATCAACAATTAACCAAACACACATACCCACCACTTCCACATCAGTTGGCATATTCCCCTTCCAAACACACACACATTACATACATACACCACCACACATCCCTTCACTCACTTCATACAGTAGTTCAGCCACCCTCCATCTATTTAATGTTAATTTTGTTTTATCCTTCCCCTTAAATTCCCCCCCCCCCCCTTTTTTTTTTCTTTTTTTTCCCACCCTCCATCTTTCACTTTCCTCCACACCCCCTGTTCTATACCAATCAACTTACCTACCCTTGATCTACCCCGTACTCCTCCCCCCCCCCCTCCCCCCCCCCCCCCCCTGCTCTTTCCCTTCACCCCCGCATCACCTGCATCCCAACCCAAGTACATGATTACACCGGTCCACCACTGCAACAACAACCCACTATTATATTCCACAAAATCACACACACACCCACACCACACTAACTTGCAACACACACACACACATTTTTCCCCTTCCCCACTGACCACTTCTTTTCCTTTGTCCCCATTGCCAACACATTATTTCACCTGTTGCAATGAACACCATCCCACAGCATTGTTCACTTTTTTAAACAACACCATTTATATGAACCTCCCACCCCACCCCCCACCCATGATGATGAGATATGAGCTCTCCTTCTCTTGCCCCCTCCCCCCCCCCCCCCCAAACACATTACCTCCTCCCCCCCATTCTCCCCCCCCTCCCTTTTTTTTTTCCCACCTCACCCCCCCTTTCACAACCCCCCCCCCCCTCCCGATCATACCTTATCACCCCTTTATCTTCCATCCCCTTCCCTCCCTAACATTACCCACACACCTTCTCAACTACCCACGCATAACTACCACTACCTCTTTCACACCCAACGAAATCATTTATTTTATTCACCCAAACCTTCCCCCTCCCCCCCCCCCCCCCCATTATTAGCAATCCACCATTACCACAACCATCACAAAGATATCACACCATAAGATAAGATAATGTTGCTTATAGCCCAGCCGACCGCAAAGGGCCATATCAGGGCTGTCACCATGTTAAAATCAACTCACCAGTCATTAAAAAAAAAAAAAAAAAAAAAAAAAAAAAAAAACTTTCACACATCTTGTTAAATGACATCGTCTACAAACGCACCAGAAAGTTTGTTAAAAATCTTTCTGCCGTAAAATCTTAAATCAGATAAAAATGTTAATCTCTCTCAAAAACTCAAGGATCACATCAGGCGGGACATCCCTGAACAGGATCTTCATGGACTCCGCCGTAAAATGTTTGTGTCTCACATCGTGCAAGTGAGAGAGAGAGATAATGTTGCTTATAGCCCAGCCAACCGCAGAGGGCCACATCAGGGCTGTCATCGTGCAAGTCCCAACACTCTAAAAGAACATGTTTCATTGTGAGTGGCGCATGACATGGAATGCACCACGGAGCTTCTTCACTCTTTAAAAGGTAAGCATGGGTAAAATACGAATGGCCGGTGTGCAGCCGGCACAGAACCGTTTCCTCTTTACGACCTCCCGACGTGGATGGGAGGAAGTCCTTAAGGTTTGGACGGATCTGAAAGAGTTTGTTAGTCGTCTGTGTGTTCCAATCCTCTGTTAATTTTGGGTTTCACATCTGAGCAGGGGATATAAATGTTGGACAGTTTCTCTCTTGTGGCGTTCTTGGCTAAACGATCAACCATTTCGTTCCCACGATGCCAACATGACCAGGAACCCAAGCAAGAGTAATGTTGTAACCGTCCGCTTTCAACATGCTAAGTTCAAGAAATGTAAAGTTCTGGATGCTGAAGGCTGCGGCCAGCTATGGCTTCCAAAGCTGACAGCGAATCCGACAGAACCAGAAAGTCCCTCTTCGAAGATTGTGAGATTATCTTCAAAGCTAAAACCAGAGCAGTAAGTTCAGCAGAATAGACAGAAGCATCTGAATGAATATGTTCCAACAGTATCTGAGAAGGAGCCCCAGGGCAGTAGGCTGCACAGGCCACTCCATCTTCAGACTTGGAACCGTCAGTGAAAACTTTTTGACAGGATGGAAATTTCGAAACAGAGCTCAGCATACAATGCCTTGTACGCCAGAGAGCTGGTAGACTCTTTGCGAAAAGCTGCAAGATCAAAACGAATCTCTGGTGTGAAAAAGGTCCACGGAGGTTGATCCGGAAACTTGGAAAAAATCGGATACTACACCCAGGTCTAGACCTGCATTCCGCACGTGAGGCTGCATACGAAGACCAAACGGCGGAATACAGTTAGGGTTGGTTTCGAATTTGTTTTGAAACTGAGGGTCAAAGACACAGTCATAGGCAGGATTCTGCGGTTCTGAGAACAGTCGGATATAATAATTTAGAGACATTTTCAGCCTGCGGTTGGACAGTGAGGGTTCACCCGCCTCTGCGTACAGGCTGTACACAGGGGTGGTGCGGAATGCTCCAAGACAGAGACGAAGCCCTTGATGGTGGATAGGGTCCAAGAGTTTGAGGTAAGAGGGTCTTGCAGAGCCGTACACGGCACAACCATAGTCCAGTTTGGAACGGACCAGGGCTCTGTAGAGGTGCAGCAAAGTTTTCTTATCAGCGCCCCAGTCAGTGTGTGCTACGACCCGCAGAATATTCAGAGCTTTCTGGCAAGAAGTTTTGAGGTTTTTGATGTGGCTGAGAAAGTTGAGTTTTTGGTCAAAAATAACTCCCAGGAATTTGGCTTCTTTTACAACTGGAATGGTGGACTTGTCTAGACGAATTTCAGGATCATCAAAGAATCGACGAAAATTGTGGAAATGAATTGACTGAGTTTTGGTGCGGGAGAAGGTAAACCCGTTTTCCTCGGCCCACTGTTGGATTCTGTTGACGCAAAGTTGGAGTCGACGCTGTACACTGTAGTAAGAAGCTCCAACTGCATACAGCGCAAAGTCATCAACAAAGAGAGAGGACTCAGTACCCAGTCTTACCGATTGGACAATGTCATTTATTTTAATGCTGAAAAGGGCGGGGAGAAAGGATGCTCCCTGAGGAACACCCAACTCCTGCCCATGGATGTCAGAGAGTGTGGTGCCAACACGCACCTGGAACTGTCGATCGGCTAAAAAGTTTTGAATGAACAGAGGCAGGTGACCCCGAAAACCAAGTCTGTGCAGGTCCATGAGGACTCCTGTTTTCCACGTAGTGTCGTATGCCTTTTCGAGGTCGAAAAAGATAGCGACCACATGTTGTTTGTTAACAAAGGCATTGCGGATGGTGGTTTCCAGACGGATTAGATGGTCAACCGTCGAGTGGTGCTTCCGGAAACCGCACTGTTCACTGGCCAAAAGACCATCGGTTTCCAGCTTCCACATCAGACGGGAGTTGACCATCTTTTCCATCAGCTTACAGAGGCAGCTGGTCAGAGCGATTGGGCGATAGTTGGAAGGGTTGGTAAGGTCCTTTCCAGGCTTTGGAATGGGAATGATCAGGGCTTTCCGCAGGAGGGCGGAAAGGACCCTGTGGTCCAGATATGGTTATAGACTTGGAGAAGAGTCTGGAGACAGCTTTCTGGAAAATGTTTCACAACTGATAATGAATGTCATCCAGACCAGGGGCAGAATCAGTGCAGGTTTGTAAAGCTAATTTGAGTTCAACGATTGAAAAAGGAAGATTATAGGTTTCAGAGTTGTCTGATGTGAAATTGTATGAAGATTTCTCTCTAATCTCTTTGTTTCTAAAAAGACTGCAGATTTATTTGAAGATGAGGAGTTCTGTTGGATGGTGGAGGCCAACAGATTGGCAACAGCTTGTTTGTCAGTGATCAGAGCATCAGCAAGTTTCAAGTGATGAATGGAGGGGTTGGTGTTCTTCCCTTTGATTTTTCTAATGATGTTCCAAACTTTTTTTTTGGAAGTTTTAGATGTCAGCCTGGAGCAGAAGTTTCTCCAGGACCGACGTTTACTGATTTTGAAAGTGTGTCTCGATTTCGCACGGAGTTTCTGATGGGCTCTAGCGTTGGGACCTGAAGGTCGTTGGTATATCCGACGCTGAGCCCGTTTGCGAACTTTTGAAATTTGTTGGCAGTCTGAGTTGAACCAGGGTGTTTTTGGCATTTGGAGTTTGTCTGAAGACACTGGAATACAGGTTTTAGCACAGTTTTCACAGTGTTAGTCAGAGATTCTGCTGGGTCTGGACTGTGAAGAAAATCAGTGTCTTGGAATTCTTTTGAAATAGTGGTTGCAAATAGATCCCAGTTTGCTTTCTTATAATTGAGATGTTGAGAGACAGATACGTGTTCAGTTATTACGGGTTGTAGAAGGACAGGGAAATGGTCACTTCCGTGCAGATCGTCATGGACAGACCACTCATAGTCCAGGACCAGCGAGGGGTCACAAATCGACAAATCTAAACACGAAAGTGAACCTGTGGAAGAGTGGAGGTAAGTTGGAGCTCCATCGTTCAGACAACACAAATCAAAGTCAGAAAGGACATCCTCAAGAAGCAGACCTCTGGATGATGAACTGACACTACCCCCAAAAAGGATTGTGACCGTTAAAGTCACCCAACAGCAAAAAAGGTCGAGGAAGTTCTCCGATCAGACTGACAAGGTCCTGACGACAAACCGGGACAGAAGGTGGCAGATACAGTGAGCAGATTGTGACAGTCTTGTGGAGAGTGACTCTCGCAGCTACAGCCTGAAGGGAGGTAGTCAGAGCGACAGGACTAAACAGCAAAGTTTTATGTAAAAGAAGGGCAACACCACCAGACAGTCCCAATGTGGATGGTTGAGCAGGTTTGGATAGAACATTAAAGCCAGAAAAAGTGAAGGTCTTCTGGCTTTGAATTTGTGTTTCCTGAAGAGCCACGACGGAAGGTTTTCTAGTTTGACACAGAAGCTGCAGCTCCTCAAAATTTGAATTTAGGCCACGGATATTCCAATGGATTATTTTACTATCCATGGTGCAGAGGACGAATAAAATCTTGTAACTATTCACCAGCAAGTTCCTTTCATTCCATGTCAACATCTCCTAGATCTGAGAGAGCTGCAAATTGTTGGTGTTTCTCTCCGCTTTTTTCTCTCGATCTGTTAAAATATTAGGTGCTTTCTTTTTAGGCGGCGATTTTGTCTTTGCTCCAACACCGCCAGCTCCCTTGTTGACAGCTGCAGGGTGCCCTTTGGAGGATTTGAGGGGGTGGGATATCACACCATCCCAATAAACTAGACACACAACCCTATCATATCACACACACACACACTCCCCCTACGCAACCCCCCCACCCCCCCTCCTTTTCCTTCCCATAATCCCCCATGTCATTTCCGCCTACGGCCATTCTCCCCTACATGGACAACAACGGATGAGTCATTTTTCGTTCTTTTTTTCGTTTTTCGTTCTTTGTTTGTACTGTCCCAAATGTTAAATGTGATTTATTTTTTCGCCTGAAGAAGACCCAAGTGGTTGAAATGCATCGTGTCTTGTCATGTGCTTTGTTTGTCAATGTCATTGGCGGTAAGAAATAAACTCTATTTTAAATTTTACTTCGTTCGCCGCCACCAGTCACTCCATTTTGAAAAAATAATGTCTTTAGTTTTACAGCAAGTTTGTTTTTTTTTGCCTCCCCACACTTTCGTTTGGTTGCATTTACTACTCTTCGCTGGCTGCTCTGGGGGTGCTGTTGGATTCTTTTTTGCACCCATGGTGGTGAGAGCACCACAGTGTTATGGACTGTGGTGTGTCTCTATTTGACGCCGGGAGTGCAGACACAACCAGCCGTGTCTCCCTGATGGGTCCGATCCGGCGGGCGAAGGGCCTTGGAGCAGGCAGTGCAGATATATCTGCCTTCAGAAGGGATTGCGATGGTTCCCTTATGCAGCTAGAGAAGAGTTTTCATATCTGCAATTTAATTTTTTTTTTTTTTTTTTTAAATTTCATTTTCCCAGTTTCTCCATCTTCAAACTCCCCTCTCCTCTCCCCTCAAGTCCAAATCTTTGCCAGACAGTTCAGTTGTTGGCCTGCGCTTGTTTTTCCCCCACTATTAGATTGTTCGTCTATGTATTTGTCTGACTTTATTCAAGTTTAAAAGGCTGTGCCAGTCTTGAATAAAAGTTAATCTGTGTTAGGTTTCCTTATGGGAGCAAAACATACCCCACTTGTCTTTCATTAAAGCCATGATAACTTTTCTTCTTTTTTTTTAACGGGGGGATTTTTGTATTAGAAGCCATATATCTTATGCGTTTTGTTTCATCTCTCCCTTACCCACCCCCTTAGTGTCCAACAAGGGGCCAGGACCAGGAAGTCACTGTCTTGACTCCCTTCCAGGCTTCAGGAAAGATATATATGACAAACAGAAGCCCACCAACCCTATCCCCCATGATCATGCCCAACTCCCGGGGTCAGAGAGCTGAGCACTGCAAGGGTTACCTTGGCCAGCCGGGGAACTGCCCGTCTTGACCCAGCCCCATGCAGGGGTAGCTGATTGATACACCTGGGCCGGAATGTACCTCCTGTCTAGAAGAGGTCCGAGCCAAAGAGGGCACCTGCTCTCTCAATCACCAGGACCTCATTTCCCTCCATCACAGGTCACACCGCACGGCAAATGTGGGGATCTTCAGAAGACCACAGAGAGAAAAAGAATGTGGAAAAGAAGACTTGAAGGGGAGATGAAGATAGAAAAGAGCCAAGTAAGAAAGGCAGAAGATAAGAAAAGGAAAAAGGCCGGTTACTAATTTGTCAGGGCCCTCATCCTTAGCCTTTCTGTCACATCAACTCCCACAGTCAAACCTCTACAATATTACAAGACTTTCAAAATGTCCAGAAAATTTGGTCTTACACTGGAGGGTTCTTACAATGGAGGTAGGCACCGACAGTTGTAGAAACAAACACTTTCTCACAGATGAATTCTCCTATCACAAAAAGTCTCAAAAACACTGAGTGCATACTGAATTTTGAATCTGGGTCTTGCCAACTTCATAACTTCGAGCAATCGACATTGCAGTTTCACCTCCACGACTTCTTTTAACCGCAGAGTGCGATGGGCCACGATCGTGGCTTTACCGCCAGAGTGCGATGGGCCACGATCGTGGCTCAGATGAAAACCGTTATACCACCGCCGCTAAACATCCGGATTGATCAGTTCACGTGACTTGCTGGTGTCCGTTGTGCACTGGCAAGTCGTGTCAGTCCGTTATCTCCAAGTTTTTCGTGCGTTTTGACTGAATAATGAGTGAATCAGCGACCGAGTTTGAGCAGGAGTTTCGTGGAAGTGGCACGAGGGAAGAATCAGTTGCCGGAGGCAGTAGTAACGAAAGCGAAGCAGGTGAGTAGATAAACTTTGATTAGTTTGTGTGTCGAGTGATGGAACACTTGCTGCGTGCGGTTATTGGTTATTTTACATTTGTTGGTCCGCCACATGAAGGAAGGGGGGGATGGAGGGGGCAGGGTACATGGTTACTTACAGGAGTTGGCTGATCAAACTAGAAGATCGTTTCTGGGTGATTATAGGTGTTTTGAAAGCACTTTAGAGATGAATAAAAGTGGTGATTTGAAGAGAACAATTTATAACTTTTGTTTGTTGTGTTTTAGTTTGGAGACAGTGTGGGCGTGTCACGAGTGGGCGTGTCTCCAATGAAAGCTATAGCCATTCCCCTTCCTTATATGCTAGTGATTCAGATTTTATTTTTATTTATGATTTTATGCATGACTTTATTTTTCATAGAATGAATAAGTAATGTTGTTAATATTTTTTTCTTTCTGAAAATCAGACTGATCAGTGGAAACTGAGTCAAGCTCTCTGTAACACCTCTTGCACCATTATGAAACAATGAAATGAACAGAAGACTTAGGATATGTGTTTTCTTGTGTGATCCAGAATCTGGAAGCACTACTGCAGAGGAGAGTGATGCTGAGAGAGGAGGTCAAGAAAGAGGAACTGTGCTGCTGGCCATCCTACTTGTGTGCGCTCTGGCTGGGAATGTTCTGGATGCGACATTGGACTCTGCCCCGAGTGCTTTTCAGCCTTCCACAGAAGACCAAGGCCCTAACTTTGTTCTGTGTCTTTCAAGGACATGTTCTTCTTGTTTTCACTGAAGTTTCAAGTGTTTTGACATTCAAGCAGAAAAACTGTGGTGTTTCAAACAATGTGACTGACGTTTTGGATTACCTTTTCGCCAATGTTCTGGATTACACTGTGAAGAATATCTTCAGCTGCCATCAGGGTACTGTGTTGTAATTTTTTTATTCAGATTCCTCATTATCTCTAGTTTACAAAAACATATAGTTTTACCTATCTAGCTTCAAGATAAGCCTGCACAAACCCATTCCCTTATATAGTGAAATTTGATTGTCCGGATGCTGAATTATAGGTACATCATTTGAGGCACAATTCATTATACATAGCTCAAGTCAAGAGAATTATCATCTTTCCCATGTTTCCAGCACATATTTGTCTTCATTTTATCTCCAGTCTGAAGTGTTTAGGTAGTACAGAAGAAAAACTGTGTCTCTCCTAACATTTGACTTACTTTTCAAATAACTTTTTCAGAAATTTTCTCTGCGTATATTTTGAGGTCAGTCTCCAAGTAGGTACCACCTACAGTATTTTCAGTTATTTCACTAGATTCTACATCTCTAGTTTCTAAAAATGTATAGGTTTGCATATCTAGTGCAAATAATATGTATGCAGAAGCCAAATTCTCAAGTGTGGTGTGTGACGAGTTTCCCGTCCTAGATTTTAACTACATTTCTTTAAAGTTTAAATTGATATACAGAGCACTGTGAGGGTTAATCACCCCACTCTATCTTCAAAGTTCAGTGGCTTTCTCTTTCGCGTTCCGCATGTTTTGCCTCACGGATGTTAAAACAAACTGTGGTTTTGCCTACGATCTCCGCCATCTTTTTTTTAACAAGGGAAGCGACTAGGCCTATTGATTGGGGCAGGTCTGCAGTTGTTTCCCTTGACTCATGGTCGTACATGAATGCTGTGATGGTCGTAAATTTCAACAAAATGGAGGTCGCAAGTCGCGTTTTAGAGTAAGTCGCTTGAGAGGGTCGTTTTAATAGTAGAATTCATCTGTGCAAAAAAATTCAGTCTTAAATGAGAGGAGGTATCTTAATAGAGGGTCTTATAATAGGTTTGGCTGTACTACGCTGTGCTTTGGCCAGACAGTAACTTGACTTTCCAGGCCTAGAAGCATTTTCAAAAACTAGCCTTTCATACAAGTACTGATGCCCCTGCCAGTAAAGCCTAAGGGATCACGGGACCATGCAAGCCCTCCGAACATGGCAAGGTTGCAACCCCCGGAGGGAGTTTTGTTGTCCCATATAAATTCATAGAACATTTTTAATCTGTGAGTTTGGATGATTTGGAAGTTCAATCCACATGAGTTTTGACATAATTACTAAATTAGAGATTTTAACATGGCAATTCTCCCTAGAGGTGTTACTGTCCTTTGCAGCCATGCCTTGAAAAGATTCTTTACTTCAACAAATTTATCTGTTATGTTTATTTCTATGATAATTGTAAGATCATTTGTAAACCAGAGTCCTAGGATTTTTAATTTTGAAGGATTCTATTCCATTTTCTTATGAGCTGAAAATATAACTGTAGACTTTTTCTTGCTTCCCAACAACACATAAAAGGTTTTCTCAAAATTTAGTCTTAACCCCGAGTAAGATTCAAAATCATGCCTGTCTACAGATACAGGTAGTGTCCGCAGGAGTATCAGCCTGCATATGCAGAAAGAAAGAAAATTTAGAGTTATAAAAAGTTTTCAATAAGTTTCTCTGCCCCCATTAAAAGCAAGGGACATATGGTAAGCAAATCGCTTAATTTTGTTAATTTTCATGCCTTTTAATATCTGTGTCTTCTCTAAGCCTGCAAGTGAGTATTTCAGCACACTACATGAATTAGGTAAGGTGGTAACCGGTCACGTAAGCAACAGCCTCTCCCTATTTACATATGCTTTTATGTTTTCATAAAGTGTGGCGATCCATTTCATAACTCTTTTCCAAAACTAAATGTCATTAGTACTTTATTCATGTATGATCAGTCAACTGAATTAAAAGCTTTCTCAAAGTCCATAAAATTAAAATTACTAAGCCTGATTTTTTTTCCAAAATAAAATATATCATATTTATAGTTCAAATACTATCTCCAAGATATCTTCCTGGTACAAAACCTGTTTGATTAGTTTATAATGTAACACAGACTTTTTTATTTTCTTGCCGTCTCATCTTCTGTGCCACCTTGGTGGCAGTGCACCCACGCTGCTTATTCCGACACCCCGTCCACAGCCATAGCACAGTCAGTCCCGCCGCAGCCCCGGCACCAGCAATCCACAGGGAGCAGTCAATGTGAAGTCGTCAGGAGGCAACCCACTGGAGGAGATACTGCACTGCATATGAGTCACTTAGGGTGTTCAGTGGCGCCTGTTCTGATCCAACATACTCAGGACACCACCTACTATAAGCCCCCTACTGATGACAATAACTGCTTAGTCGTGGAGCCGGCATGAGTGAGCTCCCCACTTGCAGGGCACCACCACATCCGTCCAACGACAGATCCATGGACTTGCCAATACGGTGACCCCAACGGAATCAAACCAAGGCTACAGACGTGGAGAGGACATCGAAACTGAGGTCACCATGAGATCAGCCTGAGCAGGGCATGAAGGGCCACAGAATTTAAGACTTTTTTTCTTATGCTCATGGGTGAGAATGAGGATGATGATGCTATAGATCTCCATTCCCGTCTGAGACTGCATCATAGTGCATGACAGGGCTGTACTCTACGCTTTCTTACATAATACATCCCAAAGTCAGCCAGGACCAAGAGATACACCTGCAGTGTTGGTCCGGAAATTGAGCAACACTCTCAGAGACACATCCATTAAGTGGATAATTTAACTCAACTGTGTGGTCCCCATCTTCCCAACTGAGCCGTAGCAAACTCAACTCTGGGTAAGAACCAGCCAGGGCAGAAAAATCCCACATGACTGATAGGAATCGAATCCACAACCTCCCAGCCAGGAGTCCACAACGCTAATCACTTCACCACGGCCACTGGTTATGTAACACTGACTTAATTCTGTGAGCTATGCAGGTTGACCCAATTTTATATACCACATTAAAAAGTGTTACTGGCCGCCAGTTCGTCAAATACTCTCTAGATTTATCTCCTTTGAGAAAACAATGATCAATTATAATCCCTTCCTTTTGTGTAACCAACATCTCTCCTTTCTGGTAACCTTTATTACGAGAGCAGACAACAAAAACGCCCACCTGTGTCCAGAAAAAAAACCCTGTTTATTTACAGTCATTCCAACCACACTGGAGCTTGTATTATTCTTCATATTTTCAAAGCTGGTGATGCTTCTTCTAATGTTATTAAGTTCTTAGAACTATGTCACAAGATTCTGTCTTTGTTAATTTTGGAAGGTTATGTACAGGTCCAATTCCTGTGAGTTTCTTACCGCTGTAGTGATTGGTAAAAATTCTTTGTTTCTTTAAGCATGTCATCAGTTTCAGTAAATACTTATCATCAGTTGGATATTAGTTTCATCATTTTTTCCCCTAACAAAATGCCTTTTTTCAAGAGAACAAAAATATTTGATTATTTTCTCATCCTTTGAGGCCCATCTAGCTCTCGATCTCAGTATCATACCCTCAATTTTCTTGTTTCTAATATTAAATTAATTATTCTTTTTTTTATCTCTTAACATCACTTAAATGCATCTTGTTTTCCAATTACCGTGATGTGTTTTTCTACCTGTTCTGTATTAACTGCTTTCTTCTTATGTTTAATGTTATGATATGAAATATTAAATAGTCTGTGCCCTTATCTCCATGAGTAGAACATCCAAAAAGAGTTGATCTGAAATTGTGATCTGGATTTCATTGTTTGCAATTTGGTCTATAATGTCTTGGTTACAAGTGATTACTGCATATTGGTTTGGGGTTGTTTTTTTTTAACTCTCCTAATTGTTTTATTTATGAGTTCCATGTAGAAAATGTCATTCAGGAGAGGAGAGTTAAATCTTTAAAAACTCCTACGTCTCTCTTCAGGTTTAAATTCAAGGCCGATATCAACAAGAGAATGGTCACTTTTACATCAATTCAATATTTCAGCATTCTCTACGGGCGAGACCAAGAGTCTGTTACTAGAAAAAAGTCTGAACAACTCTGCTGGAAAGGGGTCTGTCTTCTCCAGCTGTATCTTAGTAGTGCTCCAGGATTTCTCTAACTCCAAATATCAACAAGGTCTAGTATTGTCAGCATGTTTATAAACACTTCTTCAGTTCTTGTGCTTTGGGGTTATCTATTACATTCTTATAATTGTGATAGTCTAAATTTGGGTTAAGCACTAAATTACAACTTCCAGCAATTACAATTATCACATTAGACACTTCATAGCCTTCTATTCTCTTTTGTAAGGCTGTGAAAAAAGATGGCTCATTTTTACAACGTCTGTAAACATTAACTAATGCAATATCTACCCATTGTGCTCAGTACTACCAGAATGGTATAATTTCCTTTACTATCTCTTGACTTTTTAATCTTAAATTCAAAATTATTCTTCAATAGAATGGCCGCTCCTCAAGATCTAGTATCATAATTTGCAAATACACATTCATAGCCCCATTTGGATCTAATCTGACATTCTCATTTGTAGCTAAAATTGGTATCTTGTACAAACCGAAACGCATCTCTCCTTTTCTTATGATCTCCTGGCGGTTCAACAAAGAAATTGTACCACCGTCCATGTTCTTTTGTTACGTTTTGCATGAAAGAATCTCTTACCTTAATTTACGTACTGTCACGATTATTTCTATACTTTATACTATACCATCTGGAATTAATTCATTAACAATGATTAAGTCACTGCATACACATAAACCACTTTGAAAGGGGTGCTTTTTACAGAAAATCTTAGCTCTCAGAGGAAACATCGACAAAGAACAAAAAATTTTAAAAAAAAAATAAAACACTTTAATGTAAGTTTTGCGAGAAAAGAAATGAATAGAATGAAATGAAAAAAAATGGGATAGTGAAAGTAGTTTCTTCCGATTCCTTCTGGCAAACAAGAAAAGCAGTGTCTGTCGGTTATCCTTCAGTACTGTCCCCAAACCCAGGATATTGCAAAAACAAAAAACCCTTGAAACTCGGCTATCCAACATGCGCAGAATTACAATATGTGACAGTGACAAAAGGTCGTGCAAAAAATGGGACTCGGGTCATAGAATTTCAAAACTGGAAACAGGTGAAAATTTCTGTAATTCTAAGCATGCATGAAAATAGAATGAAAAAGATAACTTGTATTATACTTTTTCTGATGACATGAAAAATATCAGATCACCCAGTGATAAGTCAGTTGTGTTGCTGGACATGAAAAATGTCTGCAACAGTACAGTAATGCCAGACCAAGGGTTGTGAAACTGGGGCTTTCTGGAATGCTGGATGATATTACTAAGATGATGTTTAAAGTCAGCAGTTCTGTCAGTTTGTAAGTGGAGAATGAGGTAGAGTTTTCATGTCCGTCATCACGTCTGACACCAACTCATGTTTGTACATTTTGGTGTATTATGTAAACATCCACTACAGCTGCTAAGGAACATAAAACAAGTCAGCCTGCTCATTTCAAAGAAAAAGTAAGCATGCACAAACAGTCAGTGTATCTTTTGTTCATTTAATTCTTGAAACAATGGACAAGGGTCAGTTGTAACACTTTTCTGTATGGACATAAAAATAGTGGATCTTATTTATTTACAACGTAAGCATAAATGCAATAAAAACATGAATAAGACCAGTTTCAAAAGCAAACAGGATGGTCAGGCCATACTTAGTCATTCATTTTTAAGTCAATCAAATACGAAAAATAGAAGGGGGAATCCCTTATACAGGTGTTTTGGTATAATGAGCACTGCAGTCCACATGTTTGAGG
>CM031603.1:87929028-87946996 GCA_018398815.1 Conus ventricosus
GTTCATGTCGCCATCATTATCACATCACTATTACCATTTCAATACTGCCTCCCCCATCTGTGGCAGGTGCACACACGCATGCATGTACACACAATGCGCGCACACATACACAGCCTTCAGTAACGTCACTAATATTTCTTAACACCTACCTGTTAGCGTCTCTTTTCAAACTGCTTCAACCATCTTCAGGACACGTCCACACCCACAAGCAGTCTACATTATTGCCAGACAACTCATCACAATCAAAAGCATCATTAGTATCATTCCTCTGATTCTGCTTTCTCCACCTTCATCAACACACACCCATTCTGCTTTCATTAATTGTTGTTCTCATCCCTATCAATATTATCTTCGTCATCTCTTCAAAACTGTCCCCCGTCACCTGTATTTCTCGCTCTCTCTCTTTGTCTGTCTCTCTCACACACAAACACAGCCTCCATTACTGTAGCCATAATTACTATCATTATCACCAACATCATCACACTTAACTGTTGTCTCTTCCACCTTTATCATATAAATGCACACTGTCTTCGCAATCACAATTCTCATCACTATCATTATGATCAACTCCATTATCTCTTTGAAACAGTTTCCAGTTACTCTGACACATGTTTTACAGTATTCTCTATGTCAGCTTTAAATTTCGCCCGTCTCCAGTTGCTGCTGACTGCAGCCAGCTATACTGCCCTCCATCTTTTTCTCCCATCACACACACACACAAGTCGGTCACTGAACCCCAAAAATGAAAACACATGAAACATCACATCATGAAAGTGAAAGGACTGCATACATTTTATATCTGAAGATGTGAGCCCAAATCACAAGTTTAGTCCTTTTGGTCATTAGTTTTGTTGTTCGAGACAAACACAAGTAAAATGGAGATACTGAAGATGTAGACAGCATTTTGATAAGAAAACACAACTCGTTTGTTTACAAGAAGACAGAGTAGGAAAAGGGTGTTTTAAACATGAGCTTGGTAAATCAGACGATGAATAATACTTCTAGCATTAAGTCTGGACAACAGACTTCAGATATCGGTGCTCTGTCGGCAAAATACTCTTAATCTTATGCTCTTCAAATTTACAACAACAAAAAAAGAGAAAATCTTAGACAAGCCTCAGTCTGGTAGTGGTACTTGCTGAAGGCTCTGATGAAATTAAGACTATAATTAATACGTATAATCATATGGTTCTAAGTGAACCCAGGTTTCAGACACGGACATAGTACTTGTAATGAAACATGCCACATTTCTGTTCAATAGTGTGGCCCATATTTTCTAAACACCAGCGCAGTTATGCCAGTGATCATTTTACACATTACTCATTTTCTAATTTGAGATGAGTACTTTTTTGTTTTCTATTAGTTTTGATTATTAATTGAACAGTAAAAACCACCAACACCCAATAAGCATATTGCAAATTTTCGGTTTATTGGTAAAACCTTTGTCAAGCATAAAAATACAAAAAAAAAAGAAAAAGAATCATGACTGTCTGCATTACTTATACCTGAAGAGTACCAATGAATATTAAAAAAAAAAAAATGTCTGCATTACTTATGACTGAAGAGTAGCAATGAACATTAAAAAAAACCCCAACTATCTGCAGTACTTTTGACTGAAAAGTAACAATGAACATTATTTTTAAAAAAATGTCTGCATTACTTATGACTGAAGACTAACAATGAAAGTTATTAAAAAAAAAACATCAACTGTTTGCATTACTTATGACTGAAGAGCAAGGATGAACGTTATAAAAAAACCTGTCTGCATTACTTATGACTGAAGAGCAACGATGAACATTATAAAAAAAAAAAACCCCAACTGTCTGTATTACTTATGACCGAAGAGTAACAATGAACGTTATAAAAAATATCATCTGTTTGCATTACTTATGACTGAAGAATAACGAACATTACTAAAAAATACAACCCTATCTGCATTACTTATGACTGAAGAGTAACGATGAACATTATTAAAAAAAAACACCAAAAAACAACTGTCTGCATTACTTATGACTGAAGAGTAACAATGAATGTTATAAAAAAAATCAACTGTTTGCATTACTTATGACTGAAGAATAACGAACGTTATAAAAAAAACCCTGTCTGCATTACTTATGACTGAACAGTAACGATGAACATTAAAAAAAAAAAAAACCCAACTGTCTGCATTACTTATGACTGAAGAGTAACGATGAACGTTATTTTTTAAAAAACAAACTCTGCATAACTTTTGACTAAAAGTAACTATAAACGTTATAAAAAAAAACCCTGTCTGCATTACTTATGACTGAAGAGCAACGATGAACATTATTAAAAAAAAAAAAAACCTGTCTGCTTCACTTACGACTGAGGAGTAACGATGAACATTATAGATAAAAAAAAGCAATCTGTCTGCATTTCTTATGACTCAAGATTAACAATGGACGTTGTAAAAAACAGCAACTGTCTGCATTACTTATGACTAAAGAGTAACAATGAACGTTATAAATAAATAAGGCAATTGTCTGCATTACTTATGACTTAAGATTAACAATGAACGTTACAGTCAAAATTCAATGAAAAACTTTCTTAATATGCTTACTGATTTTTCTTTGTTACAATAAAAATGATGGCAGGATCAAAACTGAAGAATTACCAAGTCTTCAACTGTTCATGGCCTGATCTGCGAAACCTGCCATGAATTATTTTGGATACAGTTTGACCAACCGCCATTTCCAAGAATCATTCATATGCATTTCAACATGCAAGAGCCCATTAAAAAAAAAATAAATAAAATAAAAACTTAAAAATCAGCATTTTTTAGTTTCACTGTTTTTGTGACAATGTTGTCCTTTCATCAATTAAGATTAGCAGAGCAATTGTGGATATTGGCTTGTGGACCATTTACAATACTAAACTATGGTTGTGCGGTATCAGTGATAAGTGAACAAATTCTATTTGCTTCTTCCACATTTTTTTTTGGCAGACGACCATCTAATCCAGCTTTTACATACACGCACACACACACTTTATTGATAACTGATAAGCCCACAAACATCAGGTAATTTTTTCTTTCATGAAAAACTTTAGCAAATTAACATTTGTTTAAAAAAAAAGGTCAAAAGTTTGGGGTGGTGGGAGGGGGGGTGGGGGTTACGATTAACAACCCCCCCCAAAAAAGCCCTAATCCTCTGGTTTCAAAGTGCAACCACTGCATTCTTATGTCAACAGGCTGACTTAAAAACACATACACTGTTCATATGGACACAAACACATACACTGATACAGACTTAAAACAGATGTGCTGTTCATATGGACACAAACACATACAGTGCCACAGACACACTCCACGCACACACTAAGAAGACACACACAGAACCAGGAAATTACTAACCTCCTCGCGGTAGGCATAGCCCAGTACTCCAGCAACCAATTCACCAAGGAACACCACCAGGATCAGGCAGAAGTACTGTGTACATATACACACAAAAATGCAGGATCAGGCAGAAGTACTGTATACATCTACACACAAAAATGCTTATTCCAGATGCTTCACTTTAGGTCTCTTTAACCCTTAGACTGGTTATTTAATAATGTACTATTAAGTATGCTGTCTGGTGAATGAACCTTTACCGTGCTTCCTGGGTCTTCCATGACCCGGTGACTCAATAAAAACATATCTTATGAACGGATAGAGCTATGCTCAGAGTTTGTCAACAACCTTAATAGCCATTGGTTACAGAATTTCATGTATGGGCACAATCAATTATCAGCATAATTAGTCGCAGTTCCCCCAGGACCTATACATTTTAATGGGTCACACATGACCCATGCCATAGGGTAAGGAATAAGTTGTTGAACCGCCATCTATCAGGTGAGGGTCTTACAAAACCCACCGTGCCACGCAATCTGAATAGGGATAAGCAATAGGAAAAGCCTCTACAAAATGTGGGTCTTGGGCGACCGCCACGATCGGGTCTGTATAGTCAAAAACGTCATCCACTAAAGGTTAACAGAAGGACAGTTTGAAAAAAATAGTTACGTTTGTATAACATGCATAACTTTCAATGGTTAGTCTCTGAACATGACAGTAAAAAACAACAACTAAAATTGTTAGTAACTGAATAAAGAATACAAAACAGAACTGGTGTTCTTTTGAGTGTTTGATTAGGTGCTTACCTGTCTACAATGTGAAATTAATAGATGAAAACAGGTGGCACATCCTGCTTGTCATTCTCAAGAGTATCCAGAAATAAGTTACAGCCTTTTTCAAAGTCAGTGTGGATTATAGACGTTTTCCATGCAGGTAACCCAGGTGAGAATGAATAAGGTACAGTTCAGTTTTCACATTGAGATCATGTGCTGATAACACACACACACACACACAAAAAGGTCACTATCTGTTTAGGTTTGAAAGGTTTAGGATCATCTCGAAGCGCTACACAGAGTTTTTCTTTCCTACTGAATGGCATGTTGAGATTCCCTTCACCCTTAGTTAAATGTCACCTTTCTATGTAAGTCTAGTTTAATTTTTCAATTCTATCATGTTCTCCTTTGGGTGCTGCCGTTTTTGTTTGCCAGACTAATCCAGTCGCCCTATGCATAAGCAGCATTAGAGGCTACTACTAACCATAAACTAAGCTAAAACGCTGAAAATCCATGTTCTGGGGCTCGCTCAGTCATTCATGCAAATTAGTTTCTCACTGAGCCATAGTTTCGCATCTGTGTGTGTCATTGAAACTAGGTTCGCAAGGCTCACCCTACAGTGCGACTTATGTTGCAACAACTGGGACAGCCATGACGTAATGGCGTGACTTATGTCACGACAACCAGTGTAAGGGTTAATCACGTTGATGCAGAGGATGAAGAGGAAGAACAGAGAGAGAGAGAGAGAGAGAGAGAGAGAGAGAGTGGTCTGGAGGGGGAGAAAAAAAAAAGGCCACACAGTTCTCCCTGAGGTGTAGACAGGAAACGAAAGACAGTGAGTGTTGGGAGAGGGAGATGAGGTGGTTGGAAAAAAAAAAGAGAAAGTGAGATAGACAGACTCCAAAAGAGACTGACACTGACAGACAAGAGGATGAGGAAGAGTGTGAAAGAGAACAGAGAGAGAAGGAAAGAGAGAAAGTGGGGGGGGGGGGGGGGGGGGGGGGGGGGGGGGGGGGGGGAGATAAGAAAGATAAAAGAATATAAACCTTCAACACTAGACTCTGCACCTAGTGCATCAAGTATCGTAACATTACTAACAATGAATAAGTCTGTTAAGCCAGCAATGGAAGATAGGGAAGGAGGTTGGGTGGATGTAGGAGTTGTCCTCCTCGACTTGTTGGCCGACTTACACAAGACAGAAGGAACTTGCTCTCCTTGCAGACGGCGATGCAGCCCAGCAGTCCAATCAGGAACATGAAGACCGCCACACCCAGCACGATGCTGGCTGGCACCAGGGTCAAGGTCGACTCGGTGAGGTGATCAAAGTCATGGTAGGTGCGGTACACCCAGGAGCTGATGAAGCAGAGGGATGCCGCAGCACCCTGGATACACAGAAAACAGAGAATCAATGGTTGAAGAAAAAGCCGGACTGGGAAAAAGGTACCATAAAATGCCATTAATGTAATATATCCATAACAAAATACTGAAACAGGAATACTACTAATCTACAATAATAAGCATAAATTCATATATACTCTTTTTTTGTGGCTATCCAATTCTTAATTTAAAACTTACCAGCATATAATGATTTATTCAGTTTTCCTGAATTTGCTTTTTATCAAGGGCACAAAATGTACAGGTTTTTGCATTCAGTTTTCATTCTGTAAATAACTGAACCATAACTATGCTTCCCTCCCTTTTTTTTTCCTGTCTTCACATGCCATGTGACAAATCACTCACAGGATTGTGTAGATTATGTGGACACTAACTTGGAGGCAATTATCACATTGATATTCTGCAGAGGTAGACGACAATAATCACAGATATTCTGCAGAGGTAGAGACAATGATCACATTGATACTCTGCAGAGGTGGAAGACAATGATCACTTTCACATTCTGCAGAGGCACCAAGGGTCTGGTATCATGGCAAAACGTTCACCAAACTGCTCTTGAACTGCAGAAAGATGAGCTCAAGCTGCGTAACATTAATAAACAAGAATTACTGTTGAAACTTAAAACACACTATTTGAAGAAACATCTACTAATGCAAGTTTTTATGAACTACCGTGGATAATTCATTTTGAGACTTCCCTTACTATAAAGTACATAACATACCTAGTTGGATTCCTTCATGAAAAAAACAACACTTAAAGCAGATTTCCCATACACTTTCACCTCTAGTAACGAAAACTGTGGGCCTCTCTAAGCCCTTGCAAGCTTCTACTAACAAGGACAATCTGCTGCCTCTCTAGAAGACAGTGCCTGGTTGGCACAACAGGTAAGTGACCGGAGTTCGCAGTCAAATACTGCGAGTCTGAACTATGCTGGAGCTTGATGTTAAAACTGCCATTTTTACTTCCCATCTTAATGTGTTGTCGGACTGGTGGTGTAGTGTAGTGTAAGGTGGATCCCCTTCCCCTCCTTCCTGGGGTGATCATCCCCATCTGCCATTCCCTGCCAGTGGCAGCAGATGTTACACAAACTACAAAAAGCCACCACCTCTTCAGTCCCACCGAAACCCAGAGAACTTGAGGTAAAACCCTGCCTACTTTCAATTTACAACCTGAAACATGTATTCTTGTACAAAAGCCTGCAAAGAAAGAACTTTCCACATTGATTTCATTTCTGTTTATCTAGCACCTACCTATAGGAATAAGTCACCAATGGGCTTCTACTGTCTTAGTTCTGGTACTATTTTCCACAGAGCACTGATCGAATGACAATACATATGATATAGTACTTTACCGGTAATGGAGTATCACTAATATAGTAATAATAACATACTTACTGATAATATTGACAAACTGGACTCAAAAGATTTCATGAATTTGGAATAAGTTTTCACCTTTATGTTTGTTTTTTTAATGTCCACCAGCAGCATTGGAAATCAAAATAAAAGGCAAACTTGAACCCATTCCGTTTCTAAGGTACATACTACCAAATTGTGAGCAACACTGACTGAATCACAAGACTAATTTTAGTTTATGACCTTTAGAGACTACAACATGGTTCCCACAAGACATGAACAGTGAGTCACAAAGTGGTGGACACCACTTTATCAATTTCTGTCCACAGACTGGACAAACACTAATATCACAATTATCAGCAGTCACAGGCAAAGCTTGAATAACAGATGGAGGAACTGCTGTGTCAATCACTGTCCAGACTGGACAAACACTAATATCACAACTACCAGCAGGCCACAGGAAAAGCTTGAATAACAGATGGAGGAACTGCTGTGTCAATCTCTGTCCACAGACTGGACAAATGCTAATATCACAACTACCAGCAGGCCACAGGAAAAGCTTGAGGGAGTGGAATAACAGATGGAGGAACTGCTGTGTCAATCTCTGTCCACAGACTGGACAAATGCTAATATCACAACTACCAGCAGGCCACAGGAAAAGCTTGAATAACAGATGGAGGAACTGCTGTGTCAATCTCTGTCCACAGACTGGACAAACACTAATATCACAACTACCAGCAGGCCACAGGAAAAGCTTGAATAAGATGGAGGAACATTGGACAATACTGATAGCCCCTCCTTTTGCTTCCTGCTAATGACAACTGTTCCTGTAGCTTGTAACTTAACTGCTTCCTCAAATAATGAGTCAGAAAGATGTGAGGACGCACTGTCCTGAACAAAAAAATCATCAGCTTGTATTTCTAAAGTATTTGTATGTCAAGTGACATTTGTTGTCATTGTTTCCACTACCACAATACTGACAGACTATATGCAGGAGACAAAAAAAAAAACAAACCCAAAGAAGAAAGAAAGAGAGAAATGGGTAGTTCTAATTAGGGTGTGTTTAGCTAGATATTTGTACCATATAAAGCGCATGCAAGCTACGACCAGTTCATTAGCCCTGTTCAACCTGTGGCTAACATGGTCAGCAAATGATTAAACTAGCACTGACCACATAATAATTCACAAAATTACAATGGTAGTTTTTTTTTTAATCTTTCTCTTTGGTTTTCTCTTGCATAATATGATGTGAAAGCTGACAACCAAATTTTTACTGTAGACTTCAGAAGTTGGAAGTGTGGTTGCCCATAATGGCAATGTATTAAAAAAAAACAACAAACATACACACAAGAGGGAAAAAAAAGGTGACTGTGACTGCTGTCCTCTCATTACTCTCCATCTCATCAATAAAATGCACCCTTTTCTTGTGAGAATGCACCATGCCTGCTGATCTCCAGTATTCAGCGGTGGAACACTAACATTAGCAACAATCAATAACAGCAACAGGAATTGTTCATTTTTTTTCACAAAATTACTTTCCAAGAAAGGACACCTCCAAAATGTGTCTATAACATTATTATTGTGAAGGATACCACAGACCTTTTACCCTTTCTCTTTGTTGTTTTTTTTCCCTTCAATTTTTTTTCATGTTTTTTTTTTTTTTTTTTGCAGTGGAGTTAATAGCTAAAGTACTGCAGCACCACGTCTTATCCACATTTACAAGTCAGTATCACTATCGGTGACATTGTCCATAACAGCAAATTATCTTCACACTATCTAACCTGGACATGCCACATAACTAGGTCAGCATGCCACACAGAAACTTGGCATGTACCTGAAAATCTTAACGGACCAGTAGTTACACTGGTGATCTTTTATCAGAGTCAAAATGTTTCGCATACTCTCTCAAGGCAAAATTCGATTACTTCTCCCTTGAAACTCTTTCAGTACTCCTACCGTACCAGGCTCAAATTTAACTTATGATCGGGACCAAAGAGCATCTTGAAAATGAGAGGTATTTAGTGCCCATGCTGTAGCAGAGTGCCATACACAGAGGATGTATTACTGTGAGATGAAGTTCACCCACAAAACATGTGTCAATTGGGCTAAAAGGATAACAACAAAAATATGGGGACTGGGAGAGCGCAGGCAACTTTCTATTCAAGATTTATTGCTTGAAAAATACTGAAAAGAATCTTTGATGTATTTGTATAAAATCGAGATGTTTTGAGAACAATAGGTAATTTGGCTTCTGGGAAGTTCAAGCTCAGAATTGTTTTACCCACTTTCAGACAGGCAGACAATGATACAGAATGTGTGCACAGAAAAGTTCTAAATCTATCTAGGCAAGCACTAATGTCACAAATTACGGTATCATTATACCACTATACGTCTATGACTAAAACAAATGGTAATTAGTGTTACATCTGACATTCTGGTGGAAAATAAAGCATGCCTGAACATTTTGCATTTTACACCCTAGCCCTTTTAGGACTGTAAGCAGGAGCAAACTTTCTTCAGTGAGTGAGGAACAAAATACATTTGTGTTATACGACACCATTTACAAGCATGTGTGCAGAATTATAATGTAAAACACAAGACAAAATTCATTTTCATTAGAATAGCCTGTGCCTATCTCGATCTTCATTTCAAGAAACAAAAATTCATTTTCATTAGAACAGCCTGCGCCAGGGTTGTACATCCTTAGCAGTATCTATAGGACAAATGTCCTGGACCACCTGAAGTAATAGGACATTTGTCCTCTTCATAACAAAATCAATCGGACATTTTGAACGCAAGCCAGATTGAATGTATATTAAGTTTTATGCACACAAAAATTTAATGGTATTACAAAAGCTGACTATATTCCTAGAGTGGGAAGCCATGTTTGGTAAACATACTATTACTAGTCCACACACACACACAGTCACACACACAGAGGCAGTGTCTTTCCTAAATCACTATTCATTGCTAATGCTAGTATTCAAGTACAATATTGATTCATTTGGAGTCGTCTTTTTGGTTGAAGAGCATTCTTTTCCTTTTCTCTCCCACTTTTCTGTCACCTGAACACCCATTCTGATTCCCCCTTGACATCACTTGGTCCTTCCATTTGCACCCTCGTCGTGGAGCAAGGATTCCTTTCAGTCTCCGCTTCAGCAACATGTGCCTACATGGCCTACAACACGTAACAAGTACAATAGGGCTTATCGCTCTTTAGCCGCTTTACGCTAAAAATAACCCTGACACAAGCTGGCTGCGAGCTCTCAGCTGCGAGCCGTGAACCTCGCTGGCTCAGCCTCTCCCAGTCAGGAGGCAGAGTTGCAAGCCAACGAGCTAAAAATAGACCACCACGGCTCGCCACTAAGCTTAGTGCCAGTGGCACACGGGACTAGTAATAGGCCTAGTGATTCACTGGGCAGTGGGCTTACACTAAAGTTACAGACTGGAGTTCTGTACGACGGTCGGACTCAAATAATTATGCGGGTTTGATATAAACGGCCGGTGCCATGTCCGTGAGCATCGGAAAGCTATCGGACAGTGACCGCGTTTTCGGCAAAGTAATGGGACATTTGTCCTCTTCACTGCCAGTTATATCGGACATTTTGCATGTGCAATCGGTCTATGTCCGATGTCCGACGTGGATGTGCAACCTGCTGCGCCTATCTCGATCTTCACTTTCTGCAAATGTACAAGTAATTCACCAAGAAAGTCATGGACCTGAGATAGCAAATCTGTTACACAAACACCAAAAAGCACCACAAAGATTTAAACAAAAAACAACAAAAAAAACCTGAAATGTAAAAGAAAGGAATCTATCCTCTGTATCATCTACCTGTTGCGATTCATATGAACTGTGGCACTCTCCACACGAACGGGAAAAAGAACAAAATGAGAGCATGAAAAAGTGTTTTTAATATAAATTTATGAGTCAGTTCATAATACATGGCTTGTTACACATCATTTAAAATAAAAAATTCAGGATTAGAATAAATGAAATGTTTTAAGAACAATGCAAACGAGTACATCTTAAAACATTATGAGGTGGCATAAGTCACTGAAATGTGACAATGCATGGGAAACATGACAGCTCAGTTAAATATTACCAGTTTAAGCTTTAAGACTTTGATTCAGAGATTAAATCGTTCTTCACTTCTTTTGTTTCATGTCTACCACCCCCTGTTCATAGTCCTCACATTCACCTTAGTCCTACAGCCTATAGGTGGTTCTGATTTTTTGTTGTTGCTGTTGTCTTTAACAATGTTCCTTGGTCTTCTGTGCTCATGGTCAAGTTGTGAGGTAAACCGTAAAGGTGGATGGAACCAGCTTTGCATGAAAATGTTTGTGTCCTTAGTCTCTCATCCCTGATGTCATTTCAAATTAATTTCAATGTGAATTACAGTACACACTGCACATGCAGCACTCTGTGCTACAAGTTGTACATAGGAAATACTTGGCAATTAATGTAACCATACTGTCCTAATCAGCCTCTTCTTTCAGCTGCAAAAGAGGAAGCCTGCTGTTCACTTGAAATAAACACAACTATGCTGACCACCACACCATTTCTCTCGCACCCCACCTTCTCATCCCTTGCCCAGCTGGCCTACGTGTGTGCCTGTGACATGATCTCTTACTGTCGATATTTCACGCAACAAGAAAGGTGTGTGTGTGTGTGAAAAGGGAGGGTGACAGAAGGAAAGGTGACGCTATGGGTGTTTATAAATTTATTTTAAGTCAAGAGGCATAAACTGCTTGTGTAGTTTTTCTTCCATATTTTACACCGTTTCTGGTTTCAGCTGTATTGTGCTTTGCAGTTTATTCTTGTTTACATTTCAACGTTAAGTCATAATCACAGAGAAACAACCTTTCAAATCATGGTTGTCAAATGGCTCTTTCCACATGAAGCTGTGATTTTCAACAGTGCTTACAAATTTTGGACCCCAAACAGTATACACCACTCGCTAGTTTATGGGCTGTACTGAAAGACGATTACATCTCAATTCTCATTCTCTCGTTATGTGAACATGATTTTACCCACAACACAGAGAAACACACATACACAATGCACACTATGCATTTTACGGCATGCATTACCAAAGTTTAAGATGTGTGTTACTGGAGTGACAGGGCTCCAAAATTAACTTCGCAAACCAGTAGACTAAGCTGCGCAACAACCTACTCCACAAATCAAAATGGCAAATAGAACCAATGACAGTTTCATGCACTTAGCATTCATGATTCTTTCTTTACTCCAGTCTTCAGGATACTATCCTACCTCACGGTCAGCAGTCTTCATTTACTGCTTCAGACTATTGTATTATCAGCATTCTCAATACATGTCATCTATTACAATCACTGAATCAGCCAACAGGGCCTATTCTTCTGAGGGATGATGATGGCTTCTTGTTCTCCAAGCAAACCAAGTAAGATGGGAGTTATACAATACAGTTTTAAAGTAAATGAAAATAGTCTACAGCAATGTGGAAGCAGAAATTATGCAAAATTTTGGTGGTAAACTATTTAGTGGTTTTACCCAATGATCTGAGATTTTACGCAATGTTGGATCTGTCAACTGAACTGGCTGCTTCATGGCTGGTAGTGGTGGTACACACAATTTTTTTTTCTATTAGTATTAGGCTATAGCATTATCATTATATGTAGAACTTTTGATGAACCTCTGGCGTCCTTTTACTGGAACTATCAGAACCCTTTATAGGTGAACTGAAAAATCTGAAACAGTAATCTTTTGTCCCTTCTTCCTGTGACTAGCGCAAGTCTGACTGTGACTGTGAGTCATCACCCTCTTTCAAAACACGGTATGTTACATAATATGGTCCCCTGTTCCAAGAATGCTGGTTAAACTAAGCAAACCTGTTACCTCTAATTGAATACTATCAATATTGGCATATCCCCCCCCCCTCCCCAATCAATTAACAAATCGATCACCATAATTTGCGCAGCAGCACTGCAGTGTTGCCAGTGTCAAGAGTGTAGGCTAACACTAACAGTCACTTCGGACTTCCATGTCTGCTGAAACAATATATACATCCAAATCCATTTAAATCTTTAAATTTCATTTGTGAACTATGCCGTCAAATCACAACGCAACTGACAATATAGCACGCCATGACATGCTTTTAAAACTGTTGTCCATTCCACTACAGTTTCAGCAGTCACCGATGACATCATAGATTGATAATTGCATTTCCTTTGGTTTATTATGCACCGTAAAAAAACTCACCCAAACACCAAACTGATCACCAGGAGACATATTTTGGTAGTTGTTGTACACTTGCCATTTTTTCTGTTGCTATGTGGTCGACTGGAGTATTTCTAGTACACAAATGAGGATAAAATATCTCGGCAAATGACAGCGGTGACAATGGTTGAAGCCAAGTGAGCTCTGTTTACTCGGTCATGTGACTCTTAGTACCAATATTTGAGAACTAAACCCATTCTCAAACAATCAATTATTCATAACTATGCGCTTTTTTGTGACCAAGTAAGAAAAGCTTTTTTTAAAAGTAGATTTACAAAATATTATTCTTGAGCTTACATAACTGCACTTATAGTCTTTTAAAATCCTGTAACTTCTGTAACAACAATCAAAAATTTTTAAAACAACCATATTTTTAAATCGGTTGAGGCAAGAGCTGGCTGTTCTAATGTAAGGGAGACAACAACATCAACCCGTATATGCAGATAACAGTCACAGCTTATTCCGCTGTGTCAACAGGTTTGTATTCTACTAGAATTTGCCAATTATTTTACATGTTAAGAAAAGCAAAACAAGCACCATTGAATGTTTAAATAAATGAAGAAACGGTTCTTATACAGACCCTCGTGTGCAATTCTTCAAATGAAATTCATAGGGCCAAGCAGACCGATCGCTCCGATTCTTCTTCCTAAAATACTGATTCACTCAAAACGAGTAACTGTCACCAACGCGCATATCAAAAAGTAAAATAAAATAACATAAAATAGTTGCGACTCAGACTGTTGGCCCCTGGAGCAAATTTGGCAACAAGGGGTCGCACTCGATATTCAAGAAGTTAAATAAAGCAATGGCCAAATTCAGGCCCAGGTAACAGTAAAGTATCTGGGGAAGTTAAAATAGAAATCGTCAATATGCAGATCTCAAAACTGTCGTATCAATTTGTTTTTTAATGAGACTGCATTTGTGGCAATCTTGATGTCAGCCGGCAGTGAGTTCTACAGCCGTACAGAAGTAAGGCATTGATCAGACCTCCAAGCAGAAACTAGTGAGTGATGTAGTCAACCTCACTACTGAACAGCTGTGGATCAGGTTTAGAGACACCCTTTCCAATGCAGTAAAATCCTTCGTTCCCCTTTAAAGTAGCGCGGCAAAGGGATAGCAAGCCATGGATCACCTCTGAGATACGTAAACTGGTGAATAGGCGCTATCGTATCTATAGGAAGATGAAAAAGCAGGGATCAGAGGAACTGAAATGGAGTGTAGGCGCCTACGTAGGTTGATACAGCGCATGATTCGCCGGGCCTATTGGGACTATGTCAACAAGACTATCATCAGCGACCCAGAGACAGCTGAAGGTCCCTACTCTCTGAAACGCTTCTGGACATTCATCAAACACCAGCGCTCCTCCAAATCCGGTGTCTCCCTCTGAAGGTGAATGGACGACTCGTGACAGAACCCAAGGCGCAAGCAGAAGTCCTTAACAGTCAGTTCCAGTCCGTCTTCAGTGAAGGAAATGAATACACAGTTGACGTGTTCCGCGCCAGTGTCAGATGAGTGAAGTCCATTTGTCTGCGGTGCTTAGTGATCTCGCTATCTCAGAAGAGGGCATCCGGAAAATCCTTGCCATTTTGAATCCCTACAAAGCCTGCGGTCCTGACCTAATCAGTCCACGAATCCTGAAGGAGCTGGCCTCGGAGATTGCACCAATCCTGACAACCATCTTCCTGTCATCGATCAATACAGGCATGGTACCATCTGATTGGAGACTTGCGAACGTTACTCCAGTCTTCAAGAAGGGAGAGCACTATGAACCATCAAACTACCGCCCAGTGTCTCTCACAAGCGTCCCAATGTAAGATCTTGGAACATGTCATTGTCAGTGCTCTCATGAAACACCTCGAGTCCAACAAATCCTCCGACCGGAACAGCATGGTTTTCGCAAATCAAGATCATGTGAAACTCAGTGCTGGGACTTGATGGAAGAATAAGTGAGAACATGGAGCAGGGAAACCAGGCAGACATTGTGATCTTAGACTTCGCCAAGGCATTCGATCGAGTAAACCACAGTCTTCTGCTCCACAGCTAAACCACTATGGAGTTCGAGGCAAAGTCCACCAGTGGTTCAGGGCCTTCCTCGGTGATTGGCGACAGGCAGTTGTGGTGAATGGAGAACCTTCAGGCGTTATCAGTGTCCACTCAGGAGTACCACAAGGTTCAGTTGTTGGACCAGCTTTGTTTCTGGCATATATCAATGATTTACCGGAGCAATCAACTCACTGACCCGCCTGTTTGCAGATGACACTGCTGCCTACCGCCTCTCTGCTACAGACCTTGACCAACAGCAGTTGCAACAAGACCTCCAACATTTGGAAAGCTGGGAGCGAAGCTGGGACATGGCTTTCCATCCGGGGAAGTGCTCTAGTCTTGCCTGTCACCGCAAAAGAACTACTGCTGAGTTCGACTACCATCTGCACGGAGAAAAATTGGTAAACGCCACCGCTGCCAAATATCTTGGGGTCACCATCTGTAAAGATTTGAACTGGACCAGCACATCAACTCCATCTGTGCCAAAGCCAATAAGACCCTCGGCTTTCTCAGGCGAAACATTAAGATCGTTCCACCAGATAAAAGAAACCGCTTACAAGACTTTGGTCCGACCTATCCTGGAATACGCTTGCACTGTGTGGGATCCGTACACGCAGCGAAACATCGAGAAGATTGAGGCCGTACAACGGAGGGCCGCTCGGTTTGTTGTGAACAGGTATCACAACACATCAAGTGTCACCGCAATGATAAACAGGCTGGAGTGGCCCTCCCTTCAGAACCGCAGGAAAGAGGCAAGGCTGGCGATGCTTCGCAAGATCTTGTGTGGCAGGCTGTCGTCCCCATATGTAAGGACAAGTTGACACCAGCTCCTGCCAGGCAGAGAAGAGGTCACACACAGCAGCTCAGCCTCATACAGTGCAGGACACAATACCCACAACATGCGTTTCTTCCCAAGGACCATTCGGGATTGGAACGACTGTCAGAGATGATGATGGATGGCACCCCAGGCGCCTTTGGGTCAGGGGTTCCACACAACTAAACCTGAAATGACAAATCTTAGTTAGATAGTATAAGTAGGATTAGGTCGACACCCCATCCCACTCCTTCCTTAGCATTTTGTGATTTAATTTATTTTTGGGCCGGTTCACTCTCAGAGAGAATTTGGATCAGCTAGTCTGGAGCCTGTCTCCGGATGAAGAGTGAAAAGTAGTAGCCTGCTGATAAAACCCACATAGAGTAGGTATCTCTCCTGTCATTTAAATGCATTAGTTGCCCTTGTTTTTTCTCACTATCTTAGGTCTCTATCTTTTTATCCTGGCCTTTCTAACTCAGCACAACCTCCATAGTACGGCATAATAATCAGCTTGTTGATTGGGGCCGTCAATTGGATGATGATGATGAACTAGGATAAAATGAATGTAAGTGGCTGTCAATATTTGATGCAGGTATGGTATAACATTGACCGCCACTCCTGGTGCTACTTTTATTCAATACTAGTTGTTCCATTGGAATATGAATTAGTTTAGCTCTGCCTTTGAAGAGATGTTAAGTTTGATAAAAGCTCTTCTCTCTTCTAAGGGTTTCCATTCTAATTTCCTCATGTTCTTCCTAGTATTCCATGGATAATTACAGGATGGTAGGAAAACGGAACAAGTTGCCTCGCGGCCTATCGATGGGCCATCTCAAAATCAGATGATGGTTTGTTTTTTTTCTGTCCTTTTTTTGCAATGTATGGGAAGGCAGTTGGCGTAACTTAAGGGCACCCAGTTTTTCTTCTATGGTAGTGGTTGTTGTATTTCATTGTCCTCATTCATCACAATATGGACATAAATCAAAGTTGAGTTTGATAGTAGTTTTATTACAACTACAGTTAAGTTGCCATCCTAGTCGAGTCCCAGCAACCAATCATAATTAAGATAAATAATAATCAAGGAATATAATTCTAACATGCATATGTGACATCTCCCTTCTTCAGCTTAATGCTATATTATTATTATTATTATTTTTTATGTATGTTCTTCTTTCTTTCATCTTACTATATTACTATCGTTAAGTGACAAACTTAATATTATTGTCACGACCGACCCCTGGAGGTCTGCCCTGACAGGATCGGTCTAGGTGGGAGTGAAGGGTGTGACTGACCTCACACGCCCTGCAAGAGACCACAAGAGAACAGGGAAAGGGGCATTCTGGGCCACTTCCGCCCTCACCAGTTTCGGGCGAAAGTAACCCAGAATGCCCCTTTCCTGTTCTCTAACAAGTAAGACTTCAATAACCAAAAATAACGATTATCTACAAACAAACATACTGTGCAGGGTTATCCGTTTTCAATACTAATTTACTAAACTTTTCAGATTTCAGTTTTTGTTTAATCCTATGTTTTTCCTGGTCATTTTCAATAACTCATTTTCGCGCAAACATTCTTCAAATGAGTCTTTGTCTTTCATGTGAAATAAAACTACAGTCTTTAACTGTTCTCTAAAGTCTTTTAAAACGAGTTATATTTCTGGCATAAAATCCACACACTTATCCAGCATGTCTTCCGCTGAAAGCTAGTTTCGACAAAGTGTTTCTCTTTTTAACTATGTCTCTTTCTGCCGAACAGTCATCTATAATAATAGTGTCTGCGTTCCTTCAAACAGTCTATAAAACTGTTCTAAACACTCACTCAGTTTATTGCTAGGATTAACTAAAAATATGTTATTATCAGTCCATATAAACCTTCTATCATGATATGCTTTGTTCCATTTAAGTGTTGGACAGAAAACCACTAATAGTTTGATTAAAATTATAACGAATAATTTTTAAGTTTAACTGGTTTTGTTTTTCTACA
>CM031603.1:87947096-87959596 GCA_018398815.1 Conus ventricosus
GACTACCTCTCGACATTGTTTTCGTATTTTAGGATTAATAAACTTTTCACTTCTCTTTTGAACGGTTCTTCATCTTACACAGCAATAAAATACCTTTAAGCGATCTTGCTGCGACACTAAAACTAAAATTCCATATAGTGTCTGCCCTGCTTCTGGGATATGTTGTATGATGAATCACTCTTTCGTAATATATTGCTAATTTTGACTGATATTGTTGCTCAATCAGCCTTGCTAAATTAGGGTTGCTAACACGTCAAACTCTAACGAGATGTCAGAAATGCTGTACTTTGCTTCGGTGTCTGATGATTTGATAAGCGTTTGTATTCATTAAAAGTTAGTTCATATGACAATCTGTCTTTTAATGCTCCTTGAAAGTACGGTGCATGCGCTTTTAACAACTCAAAATCTAAGGGGATGGAAAAAGCGATTTCCATACGCAAAATTTACAGCTGCATACTTTTTGCCGTCTTTAATATCTGCGGCGCCTATTCTATGTTTTAGTGCTTCTTCATTTTCGATTCCTTGAAACGCAAGATCAGCCCTTTCGTTCCCGGTTAGCCATAGATCAGAATAGGTTAAAAATATGTCTGCATTGTGTAAAGAAAATATTTCTTGCCCCTCAAGTTTTATAGAAATTTTCTTAACGATTGCCCGTCCCAGATTCTGGACAACTGTCCTGTTTGTGTCTGTTGTTGAAGCGAGTTCTATTTTGAAAGTAAGACGCGCAGAGCCTGGCACAATCACTTCATCTGCTCCTAGGTCGGAAATTTGACAGTAAGAATTTGATCCGCATCAATAGTAGATGGATTATTTGGAACAGTAATATTCCGCTTATTTCCCTTCACGCCAAAGGGCTCTTTCAGTCTTCTATGCGGGTCAAGAATCGAGCCATATGCTTGTGACATTTTTTTATAAAACAAAATAAAAAAGTTAATTATTAAAGAAACATGGCAGGCATTGAAGATGAAGATTATGATGATTTTGATCCTGGAGACGACATGAGTGAAATGACTCCTTTGGTACAACATCGCTCGGGGCTCTCTTTGCGGCGTGAATTAACAGAAAGTAAGGTCAGATCATTATACCAAAGTTTAGGCCAAGAACCTCCGAATTTATAGACCCTAATGATTTTGAAGTAAAAGATGACCATTTGTTTGTGAGGAGCGACCAAGGACAACTTGTTCAGCTTACATCTAAACCAGACTCATCAAAGTTTTTAAAAAGAGTACAATTAGACAAAGGCTCAGTGTGAGCGATCAAAATCGCCTTGGCATTACTAAACCAAAATTAGATAGGGATGCAGTTGCTAAACTTCAAAACACACTGCAGGAACTCCGACAGATAACCAAATGCAAAACATGGAACTTAAAGAATTAAATCAATCGGCAGACGAATTAATAAATGCAATAGAGGGAGAAACCAGTTTTTCAGAAGAAACAGCATTAAAGACTATACACGACTCACCGCTACCCATGCGAGAAATAGCGGCCCTTGATCATGCTTTAAGAACCATTAGAGGCGAATTAACAAACAATTTAGCAAAACTGGGTGAAATAGATGAGCATATAAAAAGAGAAAAAGAAAAACTCGTTGAGGCTGATGACGCCAACTTAGGGTCTGATATTAAAGAAAGAATAACCCAAAGACTAAAAGATCTTGAACAAGAAAGATCAGCAAGACTAGAAGCGTTGTCTACTAACCGAGAACAATTACGAACTCAAGTGAGCAGAATAAGAGAAACTATCCAAAGAATTTTATATGAAGACACAACGCTAGCAGAAAGAATAAGAACACTGTTTAGAGAGCAAGGAGTCACATTAGCAAGCGTTATAACGGCCTTAGGATTTGCAATAAGTACACTGGTGTTGGCTATTACAGGCGGCGGTGGTTCCAGGGTCAGTGCCTCCACGCCATCATCCTCCATCACCGCCTGACAAATCATGGGTAAAAAAACAGCTTGATCATCTTGCGGGTTTATTAAAAAAATTAGCCGGTAAAGCGTATAGGACCTTTACCGGGTATATTAGGGGGTGTTGTTAGCTGGCTTTTGTCTACTGCAGCAAAGTAGTTGGCTTTATGGCCGAGCACTTATGGACATTAGTTCTCTTAATAGTTGGGTTAATTTTTAGTAAGATAAAGACCAAGTAATCCTAGGCCAGTTAATCCAAGAACAAGCGCTGTCTTTTCATATTCATGGTCATCGCGAACAGAGTCCGCGTCTTCAACGGTCTTCGGGCTTTGGGCCACGGGGATTGGATGACTTATTCTTGGGGGGTCATCTTGTTTTTTTACTGCTTGCAATATTACTGGCTCAGAATTTATGTCGTTTTGTCCAACCTTCTGTTCATTTCCTGCAACAAGAATTTCATTGTTGTAGTTCATTATTGTTCCTACCTGGAGTCTGAGGTCAGAAGGTAGCATGTATAAACCAGTGCCAACAGCAAAGTCTACTTTTGATCTTGCGTATTGTAAAACATCTTGGTACCTTTTTATACTTGAAGGTAAATCAACTGTAGAATTAATGGCATCCTCTAAATTTGCTAAGTATTGTTTTTGTGCATCAAAGCCAGTAGAAGGATCAGTTATGCTCGATCTTGCCTGTGCTTGTGAACCTAGCAAACACCAAACGTAAGTACGAATAGAGTCATTTATTCGTTCTATTCCTGCTTTAGTTAGGCCCTTAGAAGTGTCTAAGATAAATGTTGTCCATGCTGTTTTATGCTCTTGCTCTATGGACCCGAGGTGAACAGCTGTGCCTGAAGAGAAAGATGTGTAAGGAGGATTCCATCATACTTATATTTTCTGTGCACGCCCCAATAATAAGGGGTGCCTAAGCCATGATTAAGATCCGACTTTTGTCTAAAGTCTGTCTTGATGTTAA
The DNA here is from genome assembly GCA_018398815.1 of Conus ventricosus. NCBI lineage: Eukaryota > Metazoa > Mollusca > Gastropoda > Neogastropoda > Conidae > Conus > Conus ventricosus. The sequence continues at coordinate 87,949,978 of CM031603.1, forward strand.
TATTGAATTCGTTACAGATTCTTTCAAAAGCCTTCATGTCTATTCTGTTGCTGAATGGATTAAACGGTTTGTCATTGGTAATGGCGCTTGCAGTTCAGTCAAAATACGTCTGAAGGTGTAATAAAAATGAAATCTGTACACTGACCTCACCAAAGGATCAGGATGATTTAAGTGATCAGCATACGACACTCCACACCCAGTTGATGCACAAAACACAGCAAAGTTTAACTGGTTCTGATAAAACTGCATCGGATGACTGAACCACACTTTTGCGATGTAGTCTTTTTTAATAGGAGGGTTAAGATATTTGGCCAATGGAGTACTCACCTTTACTTGAAAGGTGTCAGTCTGGGTCACAGAAATGACAAGGGCGTCAGTTGTTATATTTTTAAGATTGTAGTGCGGCCCAACAGAATATTTTGCATCAGTATATTTGAATGCGCTCATTTTTATTTCGTTTAAAAAATGTTTGTAACAATAACAACTCAAGACCGTCCTTCGTTTTTAGAACATGCTATTAATAACAATTGCGGAGCCAAAATGGTTGCACTTCATGAAATATTTTACAAAGTCGTATGGTTTAATATAACCGAATCCAAGGAGAATAATAAGATTAAAAAAGTTAATAATAGAGGACAATTAGTTAGCCAGTTAACCATACCTGATGGTTATTACGGGTTTTGCTCACTAAAAGAAGCAATGAGTAACTTCGACATTACTCTCAAACTTAACAATGCGAATCTGAAAACAATGTTGACCTTCAAACCTGAAGAAGAAGAAGTAGGGTACTATTTTGATAAAGAGCTAGCTAAAATGTTAGGCTTTACAACTGCCAATCGACCCACTCATAGTTTTAGAGTTGCAGCAAACAAAACTACTTACGAGGGAGAAAATCCGCTCGATCTTGCATTACATTCATTACTCTATGTTCATTTAGATGAGCTGAGCACTGATGAAAACTTATATGATGGAAGGCCCTCAACTGTTTTAAGAGCTCTTCCATCTGGGAAAGCTGCATATTGCGATTATGAAATTATACAATTCCCTAATTTACAGTTTAAAAGATTAGTTTGTGGGAGGGTCGAATCATTTAATTTAAAAATCAAAGACAAAGCGGGGAAAGTTGTGAAATGTGATAACCTGCACATTGTTTTGGAAATAAAATAATAAACTGTACTAAAAAATAATGTCGCGTGGGCCAGAAGAATCGGGAGTTACATTAGCGCCTGTGAGGTGTATAACTTTAGAATTAAAAGACCTTGCAGACGTTGCGGACTTTGAACAGAATGGTGAGATAGGCACTTTGTATGGGTTTGAGTACACTAAAGATGGTGATTATAAACGCAAAGAGGTTGGCGACAGCAAAAAGTTTCCTAAACTAGAACAACTGCGCAATCTAGAGGCAAATAATGTTGGCCAGTATGAATATAAAATAGTTCGAAAACCTGACCTCAAATGGCACTTAGAACCATATTTAGAATGGGACATAAAATTTGAATTCATAAGCCCATTTACATTTTTTAGCCGTCAAAAAAGTTTCAGAAAAGCATTCAACTCGGCCCTTTACATGTAAGTCTTATGCCAGACGACAATAGCCGGAAAGAAATTGAAATAACACCGTATGGGAAAAAACAGTACATCCTCCACAGAAAAGAAACGGTTTTAAAGAAAGCTTCTACAAAATTACAGTTCTTTCCAAGCAGAAAATTAGGAGACACGTTCACAATGATATTTGAAATTTCTGTCTTTAAAGATGTGGAGAGGGATGGGGTTGTGGGCGTTAGTGATGACCTTATAAAAGGAATTAATATTAGCTGGCAAAACTTAGACGTTAAACGTCTTAACGTTACCATCGTCGTTCTTCACAATGGTGAGGATATTAAGGTTATAACAACAAGCAACAAAATCACTGTTGACTTAAATAGAAACAATCTTACAGAACTGAATTGGATTAATCTTACACATTTAGGTCTCATAGGATTTTATTATACTGAACAAGTTCTAACAGAGAGTATGATAAACATAATAACTGAATTAGATTAAATTCTGTTATAAAACTATGGAGCATTAAACTTTATGACAAAAACCCCTCATTGTTCATTAATTTGTGGAAAAAACTGGTTGTGGAAAAACAATATTATCGTCAACCTGTTACAAACAGTTTATCGTTATAATTTTAATCATATTGTGATTTTCTGTCCAACACTTAAATGGAACAAAGCATATCATGATAGAAGGTTTATATGGGCAGATGATAACATATTTTTAGTTGATCCCCGCAATAAACTGAGTGAATGTCTAGAACGCTTTTTTATACTGTTTGAGGGAACGCAGACGCTATTTATTATAGATGACTGTTCAGCAGAAAAAGACATAGTTAAAAAAAGAAACACTTTGTCAAAACTGGCTTTCAGTGGAAGACATGCTGGAATAAGTGTGTGGATTTTATGTCAAAAATATAACTCAGTTTTAAAAGACTTTAGAGAGCAGTTAAAGACTGTAGTTTTATTTCACATGAAAGACAGAGATGCATTTGATGAATGTTTGCGTGAAAATGATGTTATTGAAAATGACCAGGAAAAACACAGGATTAAGCAAAACTAAAATCTGAAAAGTTTAGTAAATTAGTATTAAAAACGGTAATCCAACACAGTATGTTTGTTTGTAGGGTCGTTATTTTTTGGTTATTGAAGTCAACCGGTCGAAACTGGTTGAACTGTGTAATGCAGGTTGGTTTTACCTCGTTAATACGCATGCCCAGTGGAATCAAGTCCGCTGAGTATGAGAGAACTGATAAATGCCAATTCCTAGGGTCAGCTGCTCCGAAACTGGTTGAGGAGCAGCTGGCCTAGGATTGGCATTTATCAGTTCTCTGGGGGCGCCTGAGTCGACCCGGTGCTCTCGAAGGACTTTGGAGAGACAGAGGTGTGGGGGAACTATGTGAGACACGGAAAGGGATGGGTGCTGGAAGTGCTTATTTATGATTAATTGTGTGCATGTCGTGTGTGTTGAAATGCTTGATTGTGATTGTGCATGTTGAGTGTGTTGGAATGCTTATTTGTGACTATGTGCGTGTTGGTGTGAATAAATGGGGTGTTGTATCGTATCTTTCTTGTGTGGTCTCTTGCGAGGCGTGTGAGGTCAGTCACTCCCTTCACTCCCATCTAGACCGATCCTGTCAGGGCAGACCTCCAGGGGTCGTCGTGACTCTAGCGTGTAGGAGTCTTCTGGTGGCCTGAGGAACATCCGGTGTGACTGGGGAGTCGAGTCGAGACGAAGGGGAGTCGACCGCGTCCAGACCTCTTTCCGCCGGGTGCCTCGCGCAGATACGGCCGTAGGACTTGCCTTTCTGTTGCCACTCAGTCTGCCATTCCTGTTTTGTATTTAACCAGTTTTTTTTTTACCGGGTTATGGAGTACAGGTAGGTGTATCAGACGTTAGTGTCACATTTTTTTTTTCCGGATTCCTTCTGTCATTGTTTTTTTTTTTGTCGTGAGCCCCACCGCACTGTTGCTCGTGCTGTGGAGCGCGGTGTTGCCAGAGTGGGAGCAGCCTGGACATTTTTTTTGTGGTTTTTTTCCGGTGAGCCCCACCGCACTGTTGCTCGTGTTGTAGAGCGCGGTGTTGCCAGAGTGGGAGCAGCCGGACATGCACGTTGACATTTTTTTTTATATTTATTTGCTATCTTTCAGTCAGTCACCAAGAGACGTGACATATCCGAGCGGTATTTGTTTCTTTCTAGTGGAATTGTCTTTCCCCTTATTTGAGAACCGTAGATATAGTTGTCATGGCAACGTCTGGTGCTGGTGGTATGGCGACGCGTGCGTCGAAGAAGAAGGGTCTCAAAATGTAGTCCCTACTATTAGTACCAGTACTTCGACTACAGTGACTTCCACTTATTCCCGTGCTGTAGCCGATAGTCCAGCGAGTACTTTCACTACCTCTTCGCTAGGGGATCTTCCTGTTGAGACCCCGACTGGCACTTCCGCTCGGAAGCGTCCGAGTATAGCGAAGCAACTGTGGGCTTCTGTTGAGTCGCAGAAACCTAAAACCCTCTCTTCTCCATGCTTCCCCTCGTAAGGAGCATGCCCCGGGGGACTTTCCTCATGGAAAGTCGAGACCCAAGGGACGGGTCAGACGGGTCATCCTCCCATGTCGGGAGTGGTGAATCCTGCCCAGGACATCGCCTCCGTCTTTATGTTTTTGGAGCGACAGCGATGTGAGGATGAGGCCCTCCGTAGGGAAGAGACTGTCAGGCAGGAAGCCCTCCGTAGGGAAGAGCGCAGAGAGGAGCTGATAGGCAGGAAGCCCTCCGTAGGGAAGAGCTGGATAGGCTGGAGGCTCTGCGCAGGGGAGGAGACTGACAGACAGGAAATTCTGCGTAGGGAAGAGGCTATGCTGCGCAGAGAGGAGGCTGTCAGACAGAAGGCCCTTCGTAAGGAAGAGGCTGCCAGACAGGAAGCCCTCCGTCGGGAAGAGTGTTACAGGCCCAAAGTTAAGCTCCCAGAGTTCAGACCTAGTGAGGACATTGATATGTTCTTGGAGCATTTTGACAAGGTTGCGAGTTCATACCAATTGTCTGAGGAACAAAAGGCCATGCACCTTTTTTCTGGATTATCAGGTACTGCAAGGGAGTGTGTGCTCACTCTAAATGAAGGCGCGTCTTATGCAGACATGCAGTTGGCTCTGCGTAAGCGTTTCCACCTTACTCCAGAGACGTACAGGAGGAAATTCAGGTCCATGAAAAAGAATAACGATGAGACCTTCGTGCAGTTTGGAGATAGGCTGCGTAAAACGCTAGGGTACTGGCGTCAGTTGGCTAAGCTAGAGCTTGAGGATCTGATTCTCATCGAACAGCTGACCAACACTGTGTCCCCAGAGTTGAGGATCCGTATAGGCGAGACAGCACCACAGGATTTCGCGGCTGCGATTCATACCGCTGAGTGTTTGCTGAAGCCCGTAGAGCTTATGGCATCGCCCAGATACGGACAGGAAGACCCCCACAGGATTTAGTGGCAATAAGGCGCCGACGACGGCTAGTGGGTCGAGCAAGGCAGGCAGTTCATCGGGGACCTCAGCACCCCGACTGTGTTTTCTTTGTGGTCGTCCCGGCCACATTAGGAAGATTGTCCTAAAGCTGCCGGTAGTCATGGGCTAGTTCTTTCCAGCGTCCTCGTGCCTCGGCTAACGTGGGGTCCATCCCAGCTTCTGGTGATTCAGAGTGCCCAGTATTTCTTTCTGTTGTTGGTTCTTCCTTGGTCGACTCCATCAGGGATTCGGGAGCATCAACGCTCTTTGTCGATAAGATTTGGTTTCTCCTGAGGCTCGGCGGGGCGCCAGTTATGATGTGTGCGGGTTGGAGGCTGGTTTTACCTCCACCCGTCCTTCTGTACTCATTCCTATCTCCACCCCCTACTTCTGTGGCGAAGTATGGGCCATCGCGGTGGAGCGACCTCTGTATTCCCTCTCATAGGGAATACTATCACCTTCGCAGACGGACGCAGTCAGTCTGTGTCTACGGATCTGCCCGTACAGGCGTGTGTGGGGGTTACCACGCGTGCCAAAGCCAAGAAGCAGGAGCAGGAATTGCGTCCCGTTCTACAGCCGATCTCTGACGAGGTTCTGGCTAGGGCTGATCCTGCTACCATGGTTCGTCTTCAGGCCAGGGACTTGGATGTCCAACGCCTGCGACAACTGGTGGGTCGTCCCGCTCAGTCGGCCCGACACGCCAAAGTGAGCTTTAAGCTCCACAAGGGATCCTCTTTAGGGTTTTCACTCAGGCAGATAGGGTGGCCAAGCATGCTAGTCGTTCCCAAAGCTTGAGAGAATCTGTTCTCCGGCAGGCCATGATTCGCCCATGGCAGGTCATATGGGCTCAAAGCGGACTCTCGAGCGAGTTAGACAGGATTTCTAATGGCCAGGGATGAATTCTCAGGTTAGGCGGTACTGCCGCAGTTGCGATGTCTGTCAACGGACAACGTCACCCTATTCATGCGCAGGCCAATGGCCTTGTCGAGCGCTTTAATGGGACGTTGAAGCAGATGTTGCGTCGCCTGTGTGCAGAGCAACCTCGTGACTGGGACTATAGGATTCGCGTGCGAGGCAAGGAACGCCTGTATCATGCCAACCTCTTGAAGGCATACGTGCGACGAACTCAGTGCCAGGCAGAATTCACCCCTGTCGTTGTGGAGAGTGGCGATGAGCATGCAGTGTCGGTGATTCAGGACATCCCCACTGTTCCCCTCGTCGAAGAAGAGTCGTGGCAGGATGTTTGCTTCGGTTCAAACCTCTCCTCAGCTCAGACAGGTCAACTGCACGGGTTATGCCAAGAGTTCCAGGGCGTACCCAAGAAGAAGTACGGCCGGAAGTTTGTACTGGAGAGCGATCATCATCCTCTCCATGCTTGGACCGGATCCGGCCAGTCAGTCTTCGACTCATGAGTTAGGCAGTGGAACTGCAGAGTCATGCGTTCACTTTTCGCCATATCAAGGGTTCCAGCAATACGGATGCTGACTATCTCAGCCGAGCTCCGTAGTCAGCACATTGGAGAAATCAGTCAGAGGGACACTTCCCCTCAACCAGGTTATATCCCCTTTTGTCTCTGTATCAGTGTAGTGACAGTTTTCACTTCAGTGATGTTAACGGTAGTGAATCACCACTGATTCGGATTGCTACTTTTATTGTTGGAAAGTTTGCTTAGTTGTTTGATAAATGTAGTATTATGTATCTCCCTGTGCAATTCTATCGTGAAACGGTTGTATTGGATTTATCGTACTCTGTCGTCACAGAGTGTTGGTTCGGTCCCATTGTTGTGATTTTGCACATGCGTCAAGGTTCAAAGGAGCACTGTATCTCAGAGAAACAGATGCTTTTAGAAGGGGGTTTGTCACGAGTTTGTCACGAGGCCTATGACGATTGACCCATCTAGGGTGGTGGAATTATTCATTTATTTATTTTTCGTTGTTGTTGTCGTGTATCCGTCCTTGAGGTGGCTTGTGGTGCGGTTGCACCTTAATGTCGTTCAGCTCAGGTTAGGTTTACTTTCTCTCTCTCTCTCTCTAATTCCACTGCCCGTGCAATTCATCCTGCAAGTTCACGGGTGGCTGGTACCTTTCGCTTGAACTGGCTGTCTCTATCGGCCTCTCGTCTGTCTTTTTACCTGCCGCACGTGCATTATTCCTCTTAGGCTTGAGGTATTCTCACTGTGACGTAGCGTGGCATGTTGGCTGCCATCGCTGAGCAGGTTTTCTCTTCACTCGAGCGAAGATGTCTCTGAGAGCGCCTGCTCTGTTTTTGGTTCTACACCACTTCGTCGAAGGTACGGTCGGTACCTTCATCCCTACAGTCGGCCTGTAGGGGAGGGACATCACATCACGTCATCTTTTCCGCATCTGCTCTGCTGGTCCTATCGACTGGACAGAGGGCAGAGAGTCGCTTGACCCGCCACTTTGGGTCACCCACGGGTAGCTGTACCCTTCCTTCTTTCCTTCCAGTTCCTTCCGTGTCCTCTCCTCCCGGGGGGATTCACCCGAAGCTTGCGCTGTTGGGGGCCACGCACTGGTCGAGGAGCACAAGGACTTTGCTGGAGGATCCCGACCCTGTCCGGGACCTTCAGCGACAACGCCTCGTCCCACGGGACGCGTTCTCCGCGGTCTTCGGACCTCCTACAGCCCGTCACCAGTGTGGTTCGTTGTGCGTCGTGCCATTCGGGTGTGTGTGTGTCAATGGTGTCGGCGTCGAAAGACACTTTGTTCAGGAACCAACCCGGTTGGGCACTTGGTGCAACTCGGTGCTCACAGTGGACTTTGAGGAGGCAGGGGTGTGGGGAACCACATGAAGCACGGAAGGGAATGCGTGCTGGAAATCCTTATTAAGATTATAGTTATATGGGTGCGTTGAAAATGTTTGTTGCGACTATGGGTATGTCGTGTGTGTTGAAATGCTTAATTTGTGGTATGTCGTGAGTGTTAAATGCTTGAGTGTGATTGTGCATGTGTGTGTGTTGGAATGCTATTTGTGACTATGTGTGTTGTTGGTGTGAATAAATGGGGCGTTGTATCGTAATCTTTCTTGTGTGGTCTCTTGCGGGCGTGTGAGTTCAGTCACTCCCTTCACTCCCATCTAAACCGATCCTGTCAGGGCAGACCTCCAGGGGTCGGTCGTGACATACACATATTTCTGCATAGTGCACAATACCTACGATCTCCTTCTCCGCATCTCCACGAACATACCAAGGATTCGCACTCCATCCGCTCCCTCTCCGTCGGCACCATCCCCCTACAGAGAGAGACAGAGACAGAGAGACAGAGACAGAGAGACCAAGAGAGAGAGAGAGACAGACAGACGGACATAAAGACAGACAGACAGAGAAAGAGAGAGAGACAGCCAGCTAGACGGACAGATAGACGGACAGACCGAGGAAGAGAGAGAAGAGAGAGAGAGAAGAGAGAGAGAGAGAGAGAGAGAGGAGAGAGAGAGGAGAGAGAGAGACGGAGGGAGGGGGGGAGGGAACAAACCAGTACCCGGTGGACTGTCCACTTGTGATTTGCCGTCAAGGCGTGGAAGTCTGGGCCAGAACGACTTATGTGGTCCGGCCGGTGGATGATGAGGTGCACTTCTTTGTGGGGCAACAGAGTTTGCCAGCCAGGCGAACTTGCTCTTACGCGCAGTTTGGCCTCCCTCAGCCTCCTGTGCTCCGACGACTGGGTGGGGACCGTGGGATTCTCGCCGAACGCGTTCAGCAGCAGGGCCAGAAACAGTTCAACACCTGACCCCACATAAACGAGCTTGTTGCGGCCTTATCCCTCCCAATCCATCCGAAAAGAAGGGAAAAAAAATCCGACCGTCTGCTTCCCTTCCAGAAGCAGTCCCGATAACAGATTCAAGAGAATCACATCTGTGCAGGAAATGTCCTCTCCTCTACCATGGCCATAATACCCTCTCCACACCACGCCTCGCCTTCTGCCTCCCCTCCCGCACCTCCCCCTCCCTCTCATCCCTACCCCGATACTCACCTCCCCCCCCCCCCCCCCCCATTCTTCCCATCCCATCCCACATTACCCGTTTCCATGAATTTCAGAAAAGGAACCAGGGAAGATTCAAAACCGACGAAACATACACGTACCCTGAATTTTAGAAAGGGAACCAGGAAAGATTCAAAACCGACGAAACATACACGTACCCTGAATTTCAGAAAGGGAAACCAGGGAAGATTCAAAACCGACGAAATATACACGTAGCCTGAATTTCAGAAAGGGTACCAGGGAAGATTCAAAACCCACGAAACATGCACGTACCTGAATTTCAGAAAGGGTACCAGGGAAGATTCAAAACCGACGAAATATACACGTACCCTGAATTTCAGAAAGGGTACCAGGAAGATTCAAAACCGACGAAACATGCACGTACCCTGAATTTCAGAAAGGGTACCAGGGAAGATTCAAACCGACGAACATGCACGTACCCTGAATTTCAGAAAGGGTACCAGGGAAGATTCAAAACCGACGAAACATGCACGTACCCTGAATTTCAGAAAGGGTACCAGGGAAGATTCAAAACCGACGAAACATGCACGTACCCCAACAACAACAAAAGTCTTCCTGCATTCTTGTCTCTCAGA
>CM031603.1:87962096-87984596 GCA_018398815.1 Conus ventricosus
CGGGGAATTTTTCCATCTGGTTCCCCAAAAACCCCCCCACACGCACCCCCCACACACAAACCGCGCACGCACACTACCGCGAAACCCCGCGCGCGCGCCCCACACAAAAAACCACAAACACAACACACACACACACACACACACACACCCCACACACTCACACACACGCGCTTTACGAAACACACACACACACTCACTACACCAAACGTAAAACATGGATGTATTTATTTTCCACAAATAAATCCCAAAAATTTATACATTTTTTATGGGTTTGGCCGCCAACACACCCCACATACACAAAACACGCACCACCACACAACCCCCAAAACACACCCACACAAACACAAAACACACACAAAACCACACGGAAATCGGGGATACATACTTACGTCCACATGAAAAAAAAACCCAAAACCTTTCGTAACGCACCACATATATATATACATACACACACACCACCCGTTTTAAAACCGTGCATATCTTTTTTGCGCACTTGCCCCAAAAAAGGGGCCCAGAAATCCAGATAAAAGGGCCCCCTTTTGATATCACATACACCACCACACACACACTTTTCACTCAACAACCACAAACTACCTGAAACACACATCAATATACCACCCCCCCCTTTCCCCCATCTCCAAACCCCTAAACACACACACACACAAAACACACACAAAACACACCACACCCACCCACACACATCGACAATAATCTCATAAAACGACTAAAAAATTCCCTTAAAATTTTAACGTGATTTTTCAAACACACACACACACACCCAACACACCCACCACACACACACACACACCACCCCCAAAACCCCACCCACGCAAAACACCCCCACATAAACAAAACACCCACACCAAAACACACCCACACACAACAAAAAATATATTATATTTAAAATTAATATATTTTTTATTTTTTTAATATAAATTAAAATTTATTTAAAAACATTTAAAAATAGGTTTTTAAAATAGAGTAAAACACCCTAAATTTTAAAAACTTTTTAAAACTGTTATTTTCCCCTTCCTTTATTTGGTTGAGAAATTTTTTTGGGGATTTCCCTGGTGGTTTTTAACTTTTTTTTATATATTTTTAAAACCCTATATATTTTTATATTTTTATTTTATATTATTATATAATATTTAAAATATAAAAGACAGATAGTTAGTTTATAATGAACAATATAAAAGTGCCCTTTAAAAAAATCTGAAAATGCCAAACCCCTTGGGGGAAACTTTTTATTTTAAAAAATTTTTAAAAAAAAAATAAAAGTATTAAAATCACAAGTTTGTTTCAAAGCCGGGCATCATCGGGAAAATTTTTTTTGGGGGGGGGGGGGGGGGGGGGGGGGGGGGGGGCACGCCAACGATTTTTTAAATGGCGTGGGGAAACTTGATTTGACTCTGTTTTTTGCAGGCGGATCTTTTTTGCTGCACGGGGGCCCTTTGGGGTTTTCTTATTGGGGTTTGGTTCAGAGGGAAAAATTTTGTTTGCAAAATTTTTCCATTTGTCCCTCAATTGTTTACAATTTTCTACTTTTGTGTTAAAATTTTTGGTAAGGGGGTTGGTGAAAAAATAAACCTTTTTTTTCCTGCGGAGCAAAGATTGCATCTTTTTTTGAAAAAATTTATGGCGCTGCTCTTTTTTTTTGTTTTTTTCCCTGATATGTTGTATCAATTTTTTTTTTTTCTTTGAGTCTCCAAAAGTAAATTTTCTCAAACTCCCCCTTTTTGGGTTTTTTTTTTTTTCATTTTTGAATGACGTTTGTGGTTTTCGTTTCTGGTTTTGAAAAATTTTTTCAGTAATCCCTTTTATGTGTTTTTTTTTCCTTTTCTGATGTTTCCGTTTGCTTGGTATACAAGTGGGTGTGGAGACATTTTTTGCTTTTGGGGGCCACTGTTCTTTTTTTTTGTGGTTTGGGAATAGTCCGACTAGTTTAAAATGTTTCGGGCCCATCATACGTCCCCTTGGGTTTCAGCACCCTTCCCTTTTTGTTGCTTTTTTATTTTGTTAGAAAGAATCAATTAGGTTTTTTTAAGTTAGGGGATACAAAAGTATGATAGTTTAATTTGGGGTTTTTTTTTGAATTTTTTTGGGGGAAAATTTGGTTTTTCTTTTGGGGAAAAATGTTGCCAAGGGCTTTAAAGAATTCTTTTCTACATTTGTTTTTAATTTTCCATCGAAAGGGGGGTTGTTACCAATTTCATTTTTTCCTTTCCTAAATTTTTGATTTTTTTCGGGTTTTGTCTGGACTGTATTGTAGTTTTAAAAAAAAGTAAACCCAATTTTTTTGTAAAAGCTTCTTGAAAAATTTTGTTGCTTGCTTTAATGAATGCGTTTTCATTTCATGACAGGGGGGGTTTGGGTGGGCTCCCCTTTTATTGTTTTTTGGGATAGTTGGGGGGTGATTGCTTTTGGGGGTTCAAAGTAGATTGGTAAATTTATTGGGGTTTTTTTTATGCTTTGTAACATGGTCATTGAGGTCTAATGTTAAGTCTTGGGAATTCACATCTTTTTTGTTTTTCCCATTTGATTTTTAAGTTGTGGTTTTTAAAGATTTTACATAACTTTTTTCTTGTTTTTTAATGGTTTTATGGGGTTATTTTTTAATGCAGCCAAACGTCCCTCTCGGGGGAAAAAACCGGGCCCGTTTTCCAAGTTGTTTTTGGATGTTGGATAGCTGAATAGTCCGGGCTAGTTCACATGTTTTTGGCACCACATACGATCCCATGGGTTAAAACAAATGTTGATTTTTTTTCTCGGGTTTTTTTAATCCAAGTTTTATTTTTTTTGTATGGAAATAAGGTTTTTCTTGGGTGGTGGAAAATAATTCCTTTCCGAGTCTGTTATTTTTTTGGGGATTTGTTTTGGGAAAAATTTTAAAGCTTTGTTTAGTTGTTTTCTCAATTTGGGTGGGTAGAAGGGGCTAATATGTCAAAAAGGTTTTAACATTGTAAATTTTTTCTGTTTGTTGAGGTTTTTTTAAACCTTGAAGACTTTTATGGGTGTTTTTCCAAAAGGTTTGTTTTCGGTGTTTGATTTTTATTATACTCCCCAACCCCCTTTTACAAAAAATCCGAAAATCAGAAAGCTAATAAAACCCCCCCCATAGCAACATTTCCCAAAAAAAAAAAAAGGCTTGCACACCGCATGGAGTTAAGGGACAGGGGAAACCGCAACCCCCCCAAAAAAAGAAGCCTTTATAAAACCCCAAAGACCACAAGCCAAAATTCCAAAACAACCCCAAAAAGTAGATAATAAACCCCTCTTTAAAACCGAAATGGGGAAAATAAGAACAGAATTTTTTGGGAAAAAGCTATAGAAATGAAAATCAAAACCCGGGGAAAAATCACAGGGGTCAAAATTTCCCCTTTTCCCGGTCCCCTGAAAAGAAACCCCCTTTCCGCGGTCACTGAAGAGGAAAAAATCAGGTTTTTGAAAAAAAACGGGATTGCCCCGGAGTTTTTGTTTGTGGGTTTTCTTCCCATTGGGGGATCGTCTCCCCCTTGGGGACCCATAAGCCCTTTTTGAAGGGGTCATTTTGAGAAGCATTTATTTTTTTTTTCCCCCTTCAAACCCCCCCAAGCTTTTACGTTATTAGGCGAATAATCGCCACTGCCCGATATAATGCTCATCTCCCCCTAAATTTTTTCAATCTAATACGTAAAGCAAGCTCTGTTTTTTAAATTTAAATTTATATAATATATATATATTTTATATAATAAATATATATTTAAAGGGAAATTTAAACAAACTTGCTTTTTATGCCCCTTTGATTGAAAAAAATAAGGGGAGAAAGCATTTATATTGCAAATGGTAGATGATTTGCCCAACTAACAGTAGTGCTTAGTGGGTGAATGGGGGAAAAAAAAAATAAATGCTTCTCAAAATGAGCCTTCAGCAACTTTTATTCTCCAAGGGGAGACTCCTCCAATAGGGGGAAACTCACTAACATATAATCCCGTCATTACCATATTTTGAAACTTGGGGGTTTTTCCTCATGACCGCGGAAATGGTAATTTCTCCTCTGCCCTTTTTGTTTTTAAAAAGGAAGCAATCCCAGAAAAGTTGGGGTGTGCAAAACCGTAGTATGTTTGTTGAGTTTCAAAAAAAACCCAAACCCAAAAGGGGCCCTTTAAGAAGCAAAGAAAATCATAAAAGGCAAAACAAGCTCATTTTCTTTTGAAAAATAGAAAAATAAAAAGAAACCTCAAGACACAAGTGCTGAGGGCAAGTTCTTGAATGAATCCGCAAGGGGGCTAAAAACAACAACTAATTTAAATTCCCGGATAAGTACCCCACCGCCGCAAATTACAGAACTTGGGTTGCAATGACTCAAGAAATATTTAAATTTTAAAAAAAGCTTTCTCTTAGTTTAGATTGAAGAAATAAGGGGGGATACTTCAATCTGCAGTGGTAGATGATTCTCCTAACTAACTATGTGCTTGAGTGGGAATGGGGGAAAAAAAAAATAAATGCTTCTCAAAAGACCCTTTAAAGCTTAAAATTTTCCAAGGGGGGGACATCCTCCAATAGGGAGGGGAAATCACTAAAAATAACTCCTGGTCATATACCCATATTTTAAAATTGGGGTTTCTCCCCAGGACCGCGGGAAAATGGTAAAATTTGGGCTCCTCTCCTTTTTAGTTTTTAAAAGGGGAAAGCAAACCCAGAAAAGGTTGGTGTGCAATACCGTAGTATGTTTTTGAGTTTTCAAAAAAAAACCCAACCCAAAGGTGCCATCTAAGAACAAAAGAAAAAATATAAAAGAGAAAACAAGCTACATTTTCTTGGAAAGTAAAAAAATAAAAAAATACCCCAAGAAACAAGTGCTGAGGGGAAGTTCTTGAAATCCCAAGGGGGCAAAATAAAAAACAAACTAAAAATTCCAAGGATAAGTACCGCATGTTCCAGCAAATTACAGGCACTTGGGGTTGCAATGACTGAAAAAATTTTGAATTATAAAAAAAACTGCTTTATTCTTTAATTGAAGAAATAAGGGGGGGAGCATTCATATCGCAGTGGTAGATGATTCTGCCCAACTAACGTAAGTGCTTGATGGGGGAATGGGAAAAATAAAATAAAAAGCTTCTCAAAATGAGCCTTCAGCGTTATATTCTCCAAGGGGGGGAAAATCCCCCAAAAGGGGGGGAAAAATCCTAAAATTAAAACCGGCATATACCGATATTTCGAAACTTGGGGGTTTCTCCTCAGTGACCGCAAAAGTGTAATTTGATCCTCTCCTTTCATTTTTAAAAAAAATGCAAACCCCGAAAAAAATTGGTGTGGGAAAGTAGTATGTTTGTTATTTTTAAAAAAACCAACCCAAAAATGCCATCTAAGAAGCAAAAGAAAAAACATAAAAGAGCAAAACAAGCACATTTTTTTTGTGAAAAATAAAAAAAAAAAAAGAAACCTCTAAACACAATCTGAGGCAAGTTCTTGGAATGAATCCGCAAGGGACTAAAAAACAACAAACTAAAAATTCCCAAGGGTAAGTACCGCACTGTTCCAGCAACTTAAAAGCACTTGGGGTTTCAATGACGCAAGAAAAATGAATTTTTAAAAAAAAGCTTGCTCTTTTTCTTGATTAAGAAAAAAGGGGGAGAAGCATTCTATTGCATGGTAGATATTCTCCCTAACTAACAGATGTGTTGGGGGTAATGGGGAAAAAAAAAAATAAATCCCTTCTCAAAAGACCCTTCAGAAAGCTTATATTCCCAAGGGGAGACACCCCAAATGGGGAGGGAAACTCACAAACATTAACTCTGGTTATACGATATTTCGAAATTTGGGGGGTTTCCCAAAGTGCCCGGGGAAAGGGGTAATTTGACTCCTGCCTTTATGTTTTCTTTTGCTTCTTAGATGGCCCTTTGGTTGGTTTTTTAAAAATAAACAAAAACTAGGGTATTGACCCACCTTTTTTGGGATTGCTTTCCCTTTTAAAACAAAAAGGCAGAGGATCAAATTCACTTCCGCGGTCACTGAGGAGAAATACCCAAATTTTGAAATATGGTATATGCCAGGGTTAATGTTTGTGAGTTTCCCCCCTATTGGGGGATGTCCCCCCTTGGGGGAATATAACTTGCTGAAGGGTAATTTGAGAAGCAATTTTTTTTTTTTTCCCCATTCACCCACCAAGCACTACTGTTGTTAGGGAGAATCATCTACCACGCCCGTTGGCATCTCCCCATATTTTTTCAATTTAAAACATAAGAGCAGCTTTTTTTATAATTCAAATTTTTGCGCATTGCAACCCAAGTGCTTGTAGTTGCTGAACGTACGTACTTATCCTTGGGAATTTTTTAGTTTGTTTTAATTATAATTATATAAATATATATATTATAATTATATATATTGTTTAAAAAAATTTTTTAAATGAGGCAAAATTATCTTTGCACTTTATTTTAAAAATTTTTTTAACAAAGTTGTCCCCCGGGGGTTGGCTTTTTTCGATTTTTTAAAGACGTTTTAATACGTTTTATATATTATTAAATTTTTATTTATATATATTTATATATTATATATATACCGAAAAATTAAACAGGGGGAAACAAGTGCAAGTTTAAAAATTCTTTAGTCATTTTTAAAGACTTGGCAAAAATTTGAATTTTAAAAAAAAAAAAAAAAAAAAAAAAAAGAAAAAAAATGGGGGTAGAAAAAAGAAAACCCGAAGGTGTGGGGAGGGCCCAAAGCACTGTTTCGCCTGCCTTTGAGCAGTTGTACCACCCTTGGGGGGCCTGCGCTGTGTTGAGAGGGTACGGCACGCACAGACACTCCATTAAAAAATCAAGGGACTAATGCTCTGAACGAGGAAATTGACTACAGGAGCAGCTCATAACAGCCTTAAAGTCATCCCCCCCTGGGTGTACCAGCCCGTATTTCTACTGCAGAGCCCACCGGGAAAAAACACCACCCCCCAGCTGCCGAACACCCCAACCCAACCCCCCTGCCCCCCCGGACAGACGAAGACAGTCCTCCAGACACAGCCAAGCTTTCCCCATACGGTCTTTTTTCCCTCAAGAGAGAATCCAAAGTTGTGTCTTCCCCCTGTCAAAAGGATTTCCCCGTGGTCAGTGGGGCTTTCCTCACCCTCACGGGCCCTTTTCCAGGGTCAGCCTAGTTAAGCAAAGAAGAAAAAGAAACACCGAAGGTGCTGGGGAGGACCCAGAGAAGCACTGTCTTCGCCTGCCTTTAGAGCAGTCCTGTACCACCCTTGGAGGCCTGCGCTGTGTTGACGATGGGTACAGGCACGCACAGCACACTCCATTAAAATATCAAGGGACATAACTGCTCCTGAACAGAGGTAAATTAGACTACAGGATGCAGCTCATAACAGCCTTAAAGTAGCATCCCCATGGGTGTACCAGCCCGTATTTCATGACTGCAGAGCCCACCGGCAAAAAACACCACCCTCCAGCTGCCGAGCACACCCCACAGACCCAACCACCCCTGCCCACGGACAGACGAAGACAGTGCCACTCCAGACACAGCCAAGCTTTCGCCATACGGTCTTATGTGCCCTCAAGAGAGAATCCAAAGTTGTAGTCTTTCCCACTGTCAACAGGACTTTCCCTGTGGTCAGTGGGTCTTTCCTCACCGTCACTGGACCTTTCTCCAGGGTCAGCCTAGTTAAGGCAAAGTAAGAATAAAAGAAAACCCGAGGTTCTGGGGAGGACCAGAGAAGCACTGTCTTCGCTCCTGCCTTTGAGCAGTCCTGTACCAACTATGGGAGGCCTGCGCTGTTGTGACGATGGGTACATGCACGCACAGCACATCCATAAAATATCAAGGTGCATAACTGCTCACAAGGGTAAATTAGACTACAGGAGCAGCCATAACAGCCTAAAGTAGCTATGACCCATGGGTGTACCAGGAACGTTTCATGACTAGCATAGCCACGCGCAAAAACACCACCCTCCAGCTGCCGAGTCCACCCACAGACTCCAACCACCCCGCCACGGACAGCGAAGACAGTTGCCACTACCAACATTGAGCAAGCTTTCGCCAATACGGTCTTAGGTGCCCATCAAGAGACAATCATTATTGTAGTACATTTCCCACTGTCACAGGAACTTTCCCTGTGGTCATGAGGTCTTTCCAACCGTCACTGAACCTTTCTACCAGGTAGCTAGTAAGGCAAAGGGGTAATATATTATAAATATGAGAAACCCTTCACTACTGCCAGAGGGAACCATCGTAATCTCCTTCGAAGACAGATCTATTTGTATTGCCTGCTCCTAGGCCTTTCATCCGCTGGATCAGACTCATCAGGGAGACACGGCTGATTGTGTCTGTGCTCTTGGTGACAAATGAGACACACCAAAGTCCATAATTCTATGGTGCTCTCATCACCAAGGGTTAAAAAAGAATCCAACAGCACCCCCAAAGCAGCCAGCGAAGGGTAGTAAATGGAACAAAAGGAAAATCGTGGAGAGGAAAAACGTTGCTGAAAACTAAAAGCATTATGCAAACAGTATAAAATGTAGGGGACAATCTTTGAGCCTATGCTTGAGGATCCATTCAAGGATGCAAGGGAGATCAAAAGATATGGAACAGTCTGAGTGGTCAGCTCTGCGTTCAATAACCCAAGCATTGTGAGTGGCTAAGAATTGTACAGAACAACCTTTACTTGGATCTCCTAAGAGATGCAATCTCCCACCGATTGACCAAACATTATACTGCTGAACAATTAAACAGTGGGAGAAAACAAGTGCAAGTTAACAATTTTTCAGTCTTATGTAATGACTTGGCAAAATTTGAATTTTTTTTATGAAAAAGAAAAAGGGGGAATATAAAATGGGGGAATATCTTAAAATATGAGAAACCCGTACTATGCCGATGGAACCATGATCTCTTCGTCAAGCAGATCATTTGTATTGCCTGCTCCGTAGGCTTCGTCCGCTGGACGGACTCATGGGAACCGGCTGTTTGGTTATGCCTCTTGGTGTCAAATGGAACACCAGAGTCCATAATCATGGTAATATCATCACCAGCCCAAAAACAGACAAGACCCCCTAAAGCAGCAATAGGGTATAAATGGTAACAAATAGGAAAATGTGGAGAGGAAAAAATTTGTTAATCTAAAAAGATTAAACAGTATAAATGTAGGGGACAAATTTGTACAATACTTGAGATCAATAGGATGCAGATGGAGATCAAAAATTTGGAACAGGGGTCACTCGCATTCAAAACCCAACATTGATGGCAAAATTGTCAGAAAACCGTAATTTGGGCACCTAAGAATGCAATCTCCCACGATTGACCAAATCATTTCTGCTAAATAAACAGTGGGAAAAAAATGCAAGTTAAATTTTCAGTCTTATAGTATGACTTCAAAGATTTGAATTTTTTTTTTTAAAGGAAGAGGAAGAAAATGGGGGGAATTTAAATATAGAAAACCCTTCACTACTGCCGAGGAACATCGTACTCTCCTTCGAAGACAGATCTATTTGTATAGCCTGCTCCTAGCCTTTCGTCCGCTGATCGGACTCATCAGGGAGACACGGCTGATTGTGTCTGTGCTCTTGGTGTCAAATAGAGACACACCAAAGTCCATAATTCTATGGTGTTCTCATCACCAAGGTTAAGAAAAGAATCCAACAGCACCCCCAAAGCAGCCAGCGAAGGGTAGTATATTATATATATATATATAATATATATATATATATATATATATATATCTTCTTCTTCTTCCTAAAATACTGGTTCACATCAAAAACGAGTAGTCACCAGCGCGCATGTTAAAAAGTAAAAAAAATAACATAAAATAGTGCGACTCAGACTGTTGGTCCCTGGAGCAAATTTGGCAACAAGGGTCGCACTCGATATTCAAGAAGTTAAAAGCAATGGCCAAATTCAGGCACAGATAACAGTAAAATATCTGGGGAAGTAAAATAGAAAATCGTCAATATGCAGATCTCAAAACTGTCGTATCAATTTGTTTCTTAAATGAGACTGCATTTGTGGCAATCTTGATGGCACCCGGCAGTGAGTTCCACAGCCGTACAGAGCTAGGATAAAATGAATGTAAGTGGCTGTCAATATTTGATGCAGGTATGGTATAACATTGACCGCCACTCCTTGTGCTACTTTATTCAATACTAGTTGTTCCATTGGAATATCAATTAGTTTAGCTCTGCCTTTGAAGAAGATGTTAAGTTTGATAAAAGCTCTTCTCTCTTCTAAGGGTTTCCATTCTAATTTTCTCATGTTCTTCCTAGTATTCCCCTTTTCTCTGATGTGGTTCCCTGTTACGAACCGTGCTGCTCTCTTCTGAATCTTTTTCGAGGTTATCAATGTCCTTTAGATGGTATGGATCCCAAACTGAGCAACCATATTCCAGTACTGGTCTAACCAGTGTTTTGTAGCAGTCGTCTTTAACCTTTTGGGGGCAGTCATGATAATCCTGTATGAGAAAGCTAAGATGTTATTTGCTTTCTTACATACTAAATTGTAATGTTCTTTCCATTTGAGACGACTATCTATAATCACGCCTAAATATTTTGCAGCGTTGGTTTCTTTAAGAATAGTAGTATGAATAGAATATTCTGATCTAGTTGGTGAGCGTTTGTTACGCAACACTTGGCACTTTTGGGGATGAATTCCCATTTTCCAGGTTCTTTCCCACTCTTGTAAAGCGTTTAGATCTTCTTGTAGAATGCGTGTATCATTTCTTGCTTCTGACTGTTCTATATACTAAGCTGTCATCTGCAAAAAGCCTTATAGTAGTTCCAGGAGAGAGATTTTTACTTATGTCATTTATATAAATTAAGAAAAACAAGGGCCCCAGAACAGTTCCCTGTGGTACACCTGACAAGACTGGTTTACAATGGGATGACGACCCTTCCACAACAACTTTCTGCGTTCTCCCAACGAGGAATGATCTAGCCCATTTTAGCAAAGAACCCCAATGCCGATGTGTTCTAATTTAAGCAGCAGGCCCTCATGGTCAACCTTATCAAAGGCTTTAGAAAAGTCTAATAAAACTGCATCTATCTGCTGTCTGTTGTTAAGACAGTTATTAAAATCATTGAGAGTTGTTATAAGTTGAGTCTCACACCGAAAACATCATTTTCAACTCATAGAAAAAAAACAACTTGAAGTTCAATTTAATGTTTCATAATACACTGACTGACACACAGACAAGCACAGACACACCCACAACATCATAGCGAATAAGTGGACAGTTCTTGAAGTTCAACTCGTTTTTCACCACACACACACACACACACACACACACACACACACACACACACACACACACACACGACAACATTATCTTGAATGGGTGGATATGTCATGAAATTTAATTCGTTGTTTTAAAGTACAAGCCCATGAGCGCGCGCACAAGCACCTCTCTCTCTCTCCTTCTCTCTCTTCTAATCTCTCTGCTCTCTCTCGTTCTCTCATGCACACTCTACAACATCATTGTGAGCGCACACACACACACACTCACTCACTTTTTCACTCACATACACATCTACAAAATTCTCATGAATGAGGGGGAAGTAGTCCTTAAAGTTAAACGGGTTGTTTTACAGTACACACACACACACACACACACACACACACACACACACACACACACACGCGCGCGCGCGCGCAGCGCCGCGCGCCGCGCACGCACGCACGCACACAGTGACACACAACACACACACCACACACACACACACACACACACACACACACACACACACACACACACACCACACGGACATGCACACGACCCACAGTCAATGAACACACCTGGGGATGCCGTTAGGGAACTGGTAGTCCCGATACTTGTCCTTGAAAAGCTGGAGGCCGATGATGGCGAAGATGTAGAGTATGATGCCCAGAATGATGGTCAGCTGGCCCAGGGCTGACAGGGCGTTGCCGATGATGGTCAGCAAGGTATTCATGGCTGGCCACACCTGCGCCAACTTCAGGACGCGCAACTGGGCACCACAAACAGTGAAATACACAGCCCGAAACAGAAACGGACAAAAGTGTAGCTAACGTAAAGATCCGCTCTGGCAGAGAGGTGGGGAGGGGACGAGATAACAGGTAAGGGGAGGTGAGGAAAAATAAGAGAAGAGGAGATAGGGAATTACAGCATGGCAGATTGTGGAGAAAATCAATCTCAGGTGGGGGAGTTACAAGTATGGCTGATTGTGGAAAAAAATCAATCTTAGGGAGTTACAAGTATGGAGGATTGTGGAGAAAATCAATCTCAGGTGGAGGCAGTTACAGTTTGGAGGATTGTGGAGAAAAATCAATCTCAGGTGGAGGCAATTACAGTATGGGGGATTGTGGAGAAAACCAGTCTTCAGTGAGTGTTCTGTAAGTCAGTTCATCCGATCAGTAAACGTCAGGTGTTTCGCTTGATTTGATGAATGGCTTGCTTGCTGGCTAAAAAGGAGCTTTTCCGTTCCACGTTAGTAAACACGTAACTCTTCACTGTTGGATAAACTTATCCATGAGGAATATGTCTTAGACAGGCAGACACGAACATTCCGTGAAGGGCAAGACAGAATTTTCAAACATTAGGTAAATCAATATGAAACCAAAAACTGCGAATATAAAAGGTACGGCCTGTAGAGTTGATTAGAATGGATAGAAGAAATCCATGAAGATTACACAAGAGACAGTCGATTATAAGCCGACTTTAATTTCAAGTCTGGTGAACTCTTTAAGTAGATGGAAAAATCTGTCGCTGCTCAGTCAGCTACTCTCCCCTTTGGGAAGAAACAAGAAATGGCTTACAAAGCACCAACCCATTTATAGAAATGTCTGACTTAAATCACGTTCTGGCAAAAGGTATCTCCCCCTCACCCTCCTCTCCATTTCCCATGCATAAGTGTGCTATTTGAACTGATAAGTTTTACTGAAACCAACAGGATTTAGGGGGTACAGAAATACTCTGTGTGACGGATCGTTTCCCGTCCGGTCACAAATTTTCATACAACCGTGCTTACCGGAAGCCGGTTTGAAAATTCAGCTGACTGCTGCTCACCGGCGCACTGTTAAAAACCGGGTGAGTTGAACCGGTCAGGAGTCTCTGCAGTGATTCTAGCAACGCAACAACACAGACGGCCGAAGAGGGACTCAGCTGATTTTTGGTGGCAGTCAGTTTCCCCCAGGTAGAAGAGTTCCCTGGACTAAGGGGGACTGGCTGCTATTGTCTGAGGGTCAGGGCCGTAGCTGAGACTACCCCCTTGTTCTCCGCCTTTTGTCGGCGTGGAGAGGTCGGCCTGAGTGCCGATAAACACCCTACCTGCCACTGCGCCCGGGACTGACTACCCGCTGAGCCAGTTGGACTGGAGACGCCGCTGCTGCCAAGCCAGAGCGCCGCTCCCGAGTTTGAACCAGCGACCTGTTGGCGAGACCGTCGCTGTGTTGTGTTTGTGTGTGAGCCACAGCTCCTGTCCGAGACTGTCACCTCGTTGTCGGCAGAGACGCCGCGAGTGTGTTAGTGTTTTTTTTTTTAGCCACAGCTCTGAAGTTTTCTTGAGTCCTGTGTCGGACTTGACTTGACGCTGTGGTCGTCGTCTTCGTCATCGTCGTCGTTTCGTCCTCGTCGTCATCGCGACGTCTTCATCGCTGTCGTTGTCGTCGTCGTCGTCGTCGTCGTTGGACCCAGCAGCGCTAGTTGATAGCCGCTATATATAGACATATTTTGTGTGTACGCCTCATGGTTGGCGTACCGTCCTATTGATGTTACTGTATATATATTATGTTTGTCTGATGGCTCGGGCAGCATAAAAAACAGAAAGAAGTGTTGTTCTGTTGCCTGGCTGTCAATGTTCGGGTGAGTGGGTGTGTGTATGTGAATTATAAAAGTCGTGCATGCATCCGTAATTTCTGTGTGAGAGTCAGACACCTGCAGACACCACCCATACTATCCATAACACTCTGCAAACGTGCATACGTTTATGTCAGTATCCAAACTTTCTCCTCTTTTTAAAGATTATGAAGTTTAGCATACTTCAAATCAAGGAAGCTGTAGATTTTGTTTTAAAACTTTACCAACAATATTTAAGTACGTTTACATCCCGGATGTTTGTATTGTAAATCATGTCTATGTAATTGGATTTAATAAGGTGTGCACGAATATGCAACCAACTTTTTGTTATCACCATGCTTAATTTACTAACAAATATGATGATAAATTCACATTAGCACAGTGTTATATTGAAATAGGTGTAACAATAACTTGTGTAAAAGTATGCTAATTCTAACGCCAAAAGAATAGCCTGGAACTCAATAAATAGCGTAAAAGGTCAGCTGAAATTCTAGAACTAGTTAACAGCGCCAGGATGTCCTGAAGCCTCACCAATCTGAAGGCCCTCAAGAATTGCAGCCACTTGGAGTTCTGCGACACGGTGAGTTCCAGTACCACGCTGACACTGCTCAACAACGCAATGATGGAGTCGAAACGGTTCCACCTGCTGCCAAAGTAGCCCCGAAAACCGTACGCTGTGATCTTTAGCAAGGCTTCCACATCAAAGATCAACGTGAATACCTGTCCAAAGCATGTCTTTATCAATACCGATAATGACGACGATGATGATGATGTCAAAAATGGTGATGACGATGGTAACGACAATGACGATGGACGGTGATTTCAGTGATGATAATTCAACCCCAAAAAGTCAAAACAGTTCCAGGTGCTGTAATCGTTTTGGTGAAGGCTCTGTAATGGCGTGGAAAGGGATCAGCACATATATCATATTAGGATACCTTTCTACCTTCTTCTTAGACTAGTATACGTGTCAATTTGAATATTATTACTGCTGATTTGTCTTCATCAAGACTATACAAAATGCAATGTATGATGATGTCACAACGTATATGATTTTCTAAATTGCTAACAGTATACGTATGTGTATATGTTTGACGAAAAAATTCTTTTTGCACTGTACTGTCCTATATAAATAGTATTGCATTGTAACGTGTCACGTTACTGTGTTTTGTTATACTGAGTATTACTATTCTGTGCTGGTTTTGTGTTGTGCTGTATGGTAATGTAAGTATTGTGTTTACGTATCGCACTGTATTATTTTGCACTTATTTGCATCACTTGAATTTTATTTTGCATCGCATTTATTTTGAGTAATGTTTTTGTGTATGTAATGCTTGTATCGGGGTGCTTTGCAAGGCACTGCATGGCATTATATTGTATTATGTTTGTGTTAAGTGTTATTTAAGAATTTGTTTAGAGGACACCTTTATACAACGTAGTGTGCAACTTAACTCGTGATAAACACCTGAATGAGATTCAACAGGCCTTCGTTGATCCAGCCCCTCTAACAATCGGTTCTAGTGCAATATTCCAAGATAACAATGCCATACTCCATCGCTCCAAAGGAGCAAACGGTTTCTTCCAGTATGCCAGGATCAACAGAATACACTGGCCAGCGATTAATCCGGATCTGAATCCCGGTAAAACATCTGTGGGATAAGCTTGCACGTTGAATTCGGACTTTAATTCAGCAGCATCACTCTCCTCTGCTATCTTGATCAGCTGCTCCTTCAAGCGTGAAGTTCAAAGCTACAAACTGTTAATTGCTGGTGGTGTTCGTCAGAGACACTGCTGCTGTGATTTTCAAATTTAAAGGTTGTCAAGCGTGGGAGAAAAGAAACAGATACACACGAAGGTGCAGTGGGACGCAGAGAAATACTGTCCTAAACTACTGAGCCAAACGGTCTGGTGCAATTCTGCACCACCACCGGTGACATTGTTGTTATGATTTTAAATCTGAGATTTATGACCCTTGTGCTCTAACTTTGTTTTCACTGCCGCCTTTGACACGGAAATTTCTTACCCCCCCCCCTCCCCCCCCCCTTTCTCGGTCCTTCAATGAAATCACAGAAAATAAAATTAAGTTCTTCAAGCTTGTTGGCATGTGTGAGATAAACTGACCCTCAATTTTTCTTCTATTTTTCTGAAGAAGGAAACGTTACAGCCCCAACCGGTTCCTACCGAGACTTTTTGAATGTATTATGGGCTTAAATGGAAAGGTTGAAAACCCAAATTCAAGTTTCACCCACTACTGGATGGGCCTTACGATGTAAGTGTCGAGATTTCTCGATCCTGGTTGATATCAGACCACATTATGAAAGGAATTAATGAAAACGCAGAGCACATCCTTGTCCTGTGGTTTCAGACAAAAACTGAGCTCCTGGGCATCATGTTCACCATCCCCATTCAAAAAAGTCTCAAATTCTGTGTTGCTTCATGTCGAGTGGTGAGCTCAGTCATTTCCTCTTCTCTGACAGGCACGAAGTGAGTTAGTGTCACGAAGTATTCAATTTCGATAACTTCGTGCAGATTGTCGTTTGGTGTTAGTTTACATTCGCCGGGGAAGTCCACTAACAAAGCAATTACAATCGCTTTTATGGAGCCTAGTAGGGCTGTATTGAGTAACTTCCTTGGATCAGAACAGGCGCCGCTGACCACCACCACGAAATTGACTCAATCGCAGTGTTATGCCTTCTCAAATGAGTCGCTAAGGTCGATCATAACAACAGCCCCAATATAGCCCTGCGGTCAGCTATGGAATGGATGTACACACATAGTAAATTTATACATGATATAAACATATCTCCTATTAGACAGACTCATGGAATTATATTACAGGCTTTTGTACTCTTTTATTTTGTGCATAGATGGTTATGAAACATTTTTGAAGATATTCATACATAGGCCTATCTTCCTTCTTTATTCTATAAAAAGCGCAAAGATCTCATTACTATGAGTATCATCATCATTATCACTATCATCATCATTGTTACTGTTATTATTATCATTATTAGTACAAACTGGTCTGATGACAGTCCCCTGTGGTCTGCCAGTGTAGCATGCTGTAAATACTACACTACTGGGAGAGAAATCATGTCTGAACCCGTGTGAGCAGAGCAACAGCTGCTCCTGCGTTGAGTGATTCCGACATGTTCAGCTTTGGCCACACGACGAACTGCCCTGTGAGCCACGTCGTAGGCCACAGGCATACAAGTCGAAAGTCTAAGTTGTATGCTAGGTGTAAACTGTAAGAGGTGGGTGGCCACACCAACAGCAGTATGGCCACCAGTAAAAGTTGCGCGGTGAGAAGGATGACGTCAGATACAGTAGACGCGGCCACACTACCAGTAGTAACGGCGCAGGTGATGCTTGGTGTGAGCGACAAGAAAAGTCGAAAACAGATGCAAGGGTGAGGTTACTCTGCCAGCTCTGAGCTGCGCTGTAGCTCCACTGTATGGGTGTAATCGAAAGAATGACATCAAAAACTGTCGAGGCGGCATCTAAGCCATCAATAGCAGCGCAGATTAAGAGAGAGAACACTTTTCATGCGACTTCAAACCACGACCGAACAACAAAAAACATTGATGATCGAGAGGGGAGAGAGGCGGTAAAGGGGGAATCCGGAACCCCTGTTGTCCAGCTGCCACCATACCAGGCTGCCCCTTGGACTGGACACAAAGTACTTCACGTTTTATTTCCCATACATACTTTGAGTTGATTTGAAGTGACCCACAAATACATCCTCTGGCCAAAGTAAAGCTGACCCCATCTTCTGAAAGGAATAAAAAATCCATCCCCCAGAACACTGTCATGAAACTACACAACATCCATGCATTTCATAATTAGTTTACTCACTTCGTCATAAATCATTTGTTTTGCACTGCGTTTTGAATCAAGTATGTGCATAAATAGCAAGATCAGAAGGAAAACGGACATGAAAATAGATCTGTAGGTATGGCTTGCTACGTACCATGCCAGAGGTAATAATGGTATCCTCCATGAAGGGCGTCATTCCATGGTATTCCAGAGACATGAACATAGTGTTAAGGACAATGCAGAAGGTGATGAAGAGAACAAAGAAGATGTCGCTGACCACGCAGTTGATCATGTTCTGCACGCTGGAGCCCACCCACTTGATGGCTTTTATGGCCGGAGCACAGCGGTTCCTCAAGGTGGGTAACAGCGCACGCTCCATCTGTGTGATCTTCCATGGGGCGCGCTGGGAATCTGCGGTACATACCACACCAGCGGCATACTTAGCCAGTCTGACCTGCTGCTTTCGGTATAGGCATATCAATATTGTTCATGATGGTATCAGCCCAATAGCCTAAATGAGAGACATACTAACCTTGGATTGCAAACACGAAAGCAAGACTTCCCCACCCACCCATATCCCCATCCTAACAAGCCCCTGTGCGGCACCAACACCCCAAACTATCCTCACCCTCTCCATCCCTTTCCCCTTAACTGAAAACAACAAACAAACAAAATCCTACACACTCTAGGGAGCCAGAGGCGCACAAAATTTTTCAGATGATAAGTTACTAAATTACTGACATGATGTCTTTCTCTCTCTCCCCGTCTCTCATTCACACACACATACTCACACTCACACTCACACACACACACACACACACACACACACACATACACACACACAGATACACACACTCGCTTCCATACGTACATTGACACAAACACAAAAGCCGATACCTTTTGGGGGTTGGGCGTCATCCATATTTGACATGGTGATATGAGAAGCTGTCGGCCAACTTGGGAGAAGGATGTGAACATCTGGTTAAAAAACAATGTTAACAACAACAAAACAGTCGTGCTGGATGAAGCTGGGAAACAGCTGACTAGATTGCAAAGTGGAAAAACTGTTAGGTGAAAAAAAGGGAACTGCGAGAGATGGGTAGTTTGGGGGTGCTCATCCTTGTACATGCAGTCAGAATGGGCATACATATAGACACACAGATAAACACAGACATACTCACAGACACAAAGACACGCATAAAACCAAGTTCATTGTTGTGTCACAATTCCCTCTTGTCGTCTCTTTTTTTTACTAAGCCAAATCAATATGGAAAAGTCTTAAGACAAAATAAAGAATGTTCAACATCACAAACCCATTTCAAGCGAGGACAAAAAAGCCACGTTACAAAATGTATGCACTCTGATTCTTCGTCACTCCCCTTCCAAACACCCCCTCCCTTCTGCCCCCCCCCCCCCCCCCCCTCTCCGCCCTTAGCACCACCTCCCCCTCCGCATCATTCCCAATATTGCTTTGCATGGGGGAAAGCATGCCTGATTTTTTTTTTTTTTTTGATTTGTTTTGGTTTTTGTGAACAACTGATGATTCAAACCTTAACTTGCGGCAACGGCTTTGGTGCAAAGTCTGTTTCTCCGTCGCTGGATTTGGGGCTTCCGATGCCCACATCAGTTCCATCTACGTTCTGTTGATCTGGATTATCCGGCTGGACGGGTTGAGAGGACTCAGACAGGCTTCTCTGGGCATTGATGTTGCGGTCGAGGAAACGAGGTGAGATGGTGCTGATCAGATGAGACTGTTCTTCATCCTCCCTGTCATGCCTGGTCCACGACAATCCCAGGTTCTGATTTTGTGAGATATCTTTGTCCTCCCCTATACACTCTAGTTTGCTCGTCTTTGAAACGAGTTCAACCCTATCGTGACGTGTCAATGACGGCAATCTATTAAGAGAACTCCTGTTAGACACCTTGAGAAC
The DNA here is from genome assembly GCA_018398815.1 of Conus ventricosus. Lineage (NCBI taxonomy): Eukaryota > Metazoa > Mollusca > Gastropoda > Neogastropoda > Conidae > Conus > Conus ventricosus. Next base: position 87,981,636 of record CM031603.1, read on the forward strand.
CCTCGTATCTGAACCGCGTCGAACATCTCTTGCTGGGACTCTGAGAGAATCACCTAAGGAACGCAGAGAATTGTTTCGAATGCTGAACCGTTGGTGTGTTTTGAAAGGAATGATATCCAAACTAGTGAAAGAAGACTGGGTTCCTGAGGTACCAGGCTTGTCTCCCTCCTTGTATCTGACATGTTCCCGAGGAGTCAAGCTTGGCCGTGCAGCATCTCTTGAAGGAAGAAGTTCATTGCCTGATCGGTTCCACGGCGCAACTCTCACAGCTCCATGACGGGACGTTTTCGTTTGGGCAGTTTCTACAACAGTGTTTGATTTCTGTCTGGGAGGGGTGAAAATATGAAATCGCAGCTTTCTGGACCCGTGTTTTTCATCGAGCAGTTTATGCACACGAACTGTCTTAGTCTTCCACTTCTGGAAGCAATAGGCCACGTTCTGTAACACGTCCAAAGCTGTGCGGTCACCCGTGGCATACTGCTCAAAGCTCACAGCAAGGTTGGGGTCGACGAGCATCTTTTGCACGTGCCCTACCTTCTGCCATATGTTGATAGCTGTGCGAAGCCGGACTAACTTCTGTAGAGGACTTTCTCGTCTTTTTCTTTGTGTTTGTTCTCTTTAATGAGCTTGGCCCATACATTCTGCTTCGTAGCCAGTGTGGTCATGTTGTAGAATGCACTCACAGCCTGCTTCCTCTGCCTCTTGTCTGCTCTCTCCGATTCCATCTCCTGAAACAGGCAGTGACATTGCACTTTGGTCCAATGAGTTTGGGACTGTTGTATCTGTGACATTTAGACCAACAGAGACACTGCTCTTTAGGCCGTACGCTTTATCACTTTTGTATGTCTGACCACTCAATTCGAGGCATTGAACTTTCGGCTACATAGTTTCTGACGATTGTGACAAACTACGTGGTGAAAAGAAGAATTCAGAGTATTGCTCTTCAGGCCACATGGTTAGTCAAAATTGTACCTCTGACCAATCAGACAGAGACACTGTCACTATTATACTTCTGGTCATTCAGACACTTAATACTTTAACCCAATTGTATTTCCGATCATACAGACTGTCAGAGACATTGCTCTATAACCATATTCTTTTATTACTATTGTATCTCCCACCATTTAGGCCAAGCCGTAAGACACTGTTCTTTGGACCATACACTTTGTCATTAATGTCTATATAACCATTCAGATAGAAAGAGTCACTCCCACTCAAGCCATTTGCTTTGTCACTATTGAATGTCTGACTATTCAGACAGACACATTGCTCTTTAGGTGATAGGGTTTTTCACATTGTACATTAGGGTCTTTCACATTGTACATTGGATTTTAGACAGAGATCTTTATGCCATATTTTTGTCACGGAACACCATGTCTATGCAAGTGCAACCACTTACTATGAGCGATCTGCTATAGGAAGTGGCTTGAGCCCTCCATTTGGGAATCATGCAGCACGTGTTCAAACCCCATCATATCCATAATCTGTGTATGATGTTTTAGACTCCAATCTATTCAACCAGAACTGAATGTGTCATGAGGTCCTGAAATTAGAAAGAAAACGAAATGAAGCAATGAGTTCGACCTTCGAGGTCACAGGGATTGCACCCACAGGGATGAAACCATGCAGTGTCTGCTTGGCCTTCTCCAGGTATTTAAGACACCAGCCAAAGAAACGAATGCACACACACACACACACACACACACACACACACACACACACACACACACACACACATCCACTGTTAGAGGCATGTGAACAACCCATTTTATGCACGGAAGCTCCACTTGCGCCCAAGATGGTTGAAACCTAGTGAATTCTGGAAGGGAATGTTCCAGTCTGGTACGTCACGGTGACGGTCCATGCAACATCAATTAGCGACTGCGCAGCATTGCATGTATGTGTGGAACACACACACACACACACACACACACACACACACACACACACCACACACACACACACACACAACCGCAATAATGTGACTGAACAGGCTCGCTCTGGTATGCACAGAGGTCTAAAGTGCACCATGACACACAGACCCAAGGTTAATTACAAAACAAATAGTGACTAGACGTTTTAAGTTGTGCGCTTGCTTGTGAGGTTATGTATGAATGTTTGTTGGTGATCATGCACTTAGTAGTGAGGCTATGAGTCAATGCTTAGTAGTGAGGCTATGATCAAATTTCTCGTGATGAGATAATAAAGTGTTTCTTAATCTTATCTTATCTCATTTATCTTCTTATCTTATCTTATCTTATCTGCTTGTTCGTAAATAACGCCGTGGCGCCAATGAGGAGGGTCTGTCTGTGCTGGATGGTGAGGTTATAAGTGAATGTTTGTTGGTAAATAAGTCTGTGGCGCCAGTGAGGAGGGTCTGTCTTCCCAGGCTCTGACCCTGTGAGTCTTCTCGGCCTCCTCCTGGTAGGTGATGGTGACCACGGCCAGCATCAGGTTCAGCAGGTAGAAGGAGCCAAAGAATACGGTCAGGATGAAGAAGATCACTGCCAGGTAACCATTGGTCAGCAGCACCTGCACACAGCGCACATGTGTACATATTTTTATTGATCACCGAAAAAACAACAGTAATCGGACAATGAAATATATAAAATAACACAGTACAGTGCAATGCACCATTACACAATGAAAACAGAGCACAACCCTTTTCAGCTTTAAAAGATGCAATGGTGCTTGCAGACAAAGCTTTTCAACACTTCAATACATTGCAACATCATGCGCTGCAAGGTAATGAATACCCCACATTTTAAAGAAACAAGCAAGTCAGTATAAATCCAGCGCTCAACCCACCATGCAACATAGGCAGCTGTTAAACTGAGCCCAACCCCACCCCATCCAACGGAACCCTGCAACTCAGCCCAACCGGATGTCCACCTTGACTGTGTAACTAAAATTCGATTCAATGCTCAACCCAACCCCAAACCCAAAGTGTGTCCCTACCCA
>CM031603.1:87989596-88025183 GCA_018398815.1 Conus ventricosus
ATTAAAAACTTAATTAAAAACTTAATTAAGTTTTAATTAAGTTACTTCAAGTTCTTAATAAGTTCTTGATTAAGTTCTTAATTAAGTTCTTGATTAAGTTACCTCAAGATTGTAATTAAGTCGTCCTTTAAGTACAACTAAGTTCTTATTCAAGTTATCTTATAATTATCAAAAAAAATACAATCTATGTTTTTATCTTAAATAGTAGATGTCTAATATAGTACACACACGCCTCAAAAAACGCGTCATCGTTGAGGGTGTCTTGCTTAACGCCCTTGGCGTGAGATTGGTTAGCATAGATCTTAAAGAAGTTCTTACATCCGAAGCAACCGCATTGATTACAATTCTGGTCTATGGAAATGTCTTTTATAGACTCCATGTCTTTATTTATTGACACCATCATTTTATAATACGCCATGTTCTATTTTTATCAAAAAAATTTAAATTTAAGTTCTTAAAATATTATTGCATTTTAAATGGATCAAAATGATTTTTTGTTATTGGCGGTGCTGGCGTGCTGTTGTCTTCTGTATTTAATGGTTCAGATTTTTTTGACTGCTTTTGTTTTTGTTGCCATTCTTTATATATTTTATAACCGTAATAACTGCCCCCAGCAGCAGCAAGGGCGCCAAAAATGGCAACAGTTTAAGTTCAATATTCCATGAAGACTTTGGTGCCCTTGAATTAACTTGTTCTTGTTCTGGAGCTGGCATTGGATCAACTGTTGGCGTTGGCGGTGTTATGTTTTCATGATGAGTTATATTTTGTAACTGTAATTTTTTTTGTTTGTTCCACTCTGCTAATTTTTTTCCTGCTGCAATGCGTCCAGGATGAGGTGTTTTAGTGACCACTTTCACCTGATTCAATGTTTTCTGATTCTGGTTCTGCTGATTTTCCGACTCGTTCATTTTGAAGGGAAATAAAATCTATATGATTAAAAGTAATTAATCCCATGATTAACGGCGATAACAATGTTCCAAATCTGTAATATAAATCACAGCTTAGAGACTCTAATGACTTTGTTAAAACTGGATCTTGCGTTAAATCATACGTAAGATCTTGTTCAGAATCAATGGGAGCAAATCTACTGACTAGTTTAGTGTACAAACTAAGAACCGTTTGCCCAACGCTTTTTACCATTCTCGACCCCAACTGCGCCTCATACCTGTTATGATACTTTATAATGTCTTGTGGCGACATCTGTTGAATCTGTTCAATGCTGAATTCAGTTCCGAGGAACTGTTTTGTTTTTCCACATGCTGCCAAAGAATACAACCTCTCCTTTTTAGGCATAATAGCTTGGTCATCAACTTCTTCATTTGTAAGTTCAGGAAGGTTTAGGCCACCCTGTAGCTGTAGTAGATCATCGCTGTTCATGTTTTTTATTAATTATAATTTTTTTATTTTTTAAAATGAGCGCCGAAAAAACTGTTGCCAACCTTGTATACCATTCTGCTGTTATTGGAGGTCTAAGCATAGGATACACAATGCTTGGTAAAAGCTTGTTAAAAATAAAGCCAGCAGATCTTGGCAAACTAGACTTTGAGGATTCAGCAAAGCTAATTGCCATCATTGCAGCTTCGTTTGCTACGAAAGATTTTCTAGTTAAGCAAGGAATAATTCCAGAGAATATAAATATGAATAAAAAAAACATTTATAAAAAAATGGCTTCACTCGTAATGATGATAGGCGGCGCTGTGGTGAATGCGCTTGCTTTTAGCGGAAGTAATTACGCATTTAGTAAACTACGGGATGATGGAGAGAGAAAAAGACATAACAAAGCTGTGGAGCAACTAGCTGCAGCACAAGATAACTATGAAAAGCATAGAATTGAGCAGTTAGATTTTATTAATAACACACTGAAAAAACAGGGGCATGCAGCTTACACATTTAAAGATGTTGATCAAGCAATAAAAGAATATTATCTTGTAACGGGCAAACCAATCCAGACATTGCCCCCACCAAAATTCAGCAACTTTTATCAACCATCAGAAAAACAAAAGACGCAAGAAATCGCGTTTATTGTCGTTGGTATGACTGTTGTCTATTTTGTTGTGCATAATATTGGCTGAATAAAAAATGAACAAAATCTATTATTCACCAAAAGGATATTGGAAGGGAATCACAGCAATCAAAAAGCTAAGCGAAGCAGCTGGTGTCAGTGAACAAACAGCAAAAGAATGGTTATCTAAACAAGCGATTTGGCAAATTTATTTACCTGCGCCTAGACGAATACAGAGACCACACTTTGTGAATACAACACCAAACGACACCCATCAAATGGACCTTCTATATTTACCCTCTGATACGATTAGACGAAAAAGATTTAAGTACGCACTTACAGTCATTGACATAGCTTCAAGATACAAAGATGCGGAACCATTAACACAAAAGAGTGCTTCTGCTGTTGCTGTCGCTATACAGCTGATATACCAACGAGGCCCTTTAACTTATCCTCGCATGATTCAAGTTGATGATGGAAATAATTTAAAGGGCAAGTGAATCAATTATTGTTGAAACATAGAGTTACCATTAAAAGAGGCATTCCAGGAGTTCACAGATCACAGGCTTTAGTTGAAAACTTTAACAAACAGTTAGCTGAAAGACTTTTCTCCTACCAGTATCACAGAGAGCTGATTGACAATTCTCGCAACACAGAATGGGTTAGAAGACTGCCCTCAGTTTTGCGCGCAATGAATAATGAAGAATTTAAAGGGCTAAAACCAGTACAAGCAATCAAAAGAAAACAATAAATGTTGTTGAAGGAGACGTCAGTTCATCCGGCAAACTATTACCATTTGGATTGAAAGTAAGGTACCTTTATTTACCGGGGGAAGCGGAAGGGGACACTCGCATCAGGGCAACCGATCCGGTTTGGAGTGTCGATCCATATGAAATAAAAAGAATTGTAAAAATGAATCCGCCCGTGTATTATTTACGAGAAACTGACACAACAAAACAGCCAGCTCCTCAAAGATCTTTTGTGAAAGAAGAACTGCAGATAATCCCGCCAGACACAGTTCCGCTTTAATTAATTTACGTAAATATATTTGAGTTAAAATGGAAGCTCACAACGAAGAAGCCTTACGTATTGAGGCACAGAAGAAAGAATTCTTACAGGGAACTAAACCGGAAACAAGAATGATAAATGCAGAGACCTTGGAATTGATGCGGGAATCATTTGATTTGAATTCTGCTATTAGGGCAACATTTGCGAGGATCATCAGGACATGGCAATGCATCCAGATCACCTACAACCCCAAATCCAAATTTTGATTATCAAAATGGGATAAAGAATATCTTGAAATAATAAAAAAAATTCGAGCGCGTCAAGCAAACATGAGAAAAATTTTGAATGAATTGGATATTGATGCGATTGAGCTTATAGATAAACTTCAGAAAAATATAAACCCGAACCCGCGGACAAAGAAAGATATATAATTATGCTGTTCTCCAATGCCGATTGCATATGAAAACTCTGGATTAACAAACACACGTTTTGTGTTTGTTCTATCTAACGACTTCTTTGTTACAACTGTTGTGTTGATCTCATGTAGATTAGATCGTAGTTTTATCGTTGTCATGATGAAAAGTCTTATTGTCAAACAATGCTTCTTTGTAGTTGTCATGCGATAGTTTGACTGCACAACACTGCGAGATATTCCCTTTGCCTTTTGATGGTTTTCCACCTGGCTCGAAATACTGTACATTTTTTACCTTACCCCACATACTCCTTGATCACCTTTCCAGATAATTCATCCTTCATCTTTCCTAAAACCTTCTTGTTAGTAATTGAATGCAAAGGCGAATCTTTAGGGTAATCAGATGTGTCATACCATCCGCTCGCTCCTTTAGCTACTTCTAATTCCATGTCTTTATAGATGTCTTCAGTAGGGATATCTATAACAAAACTGTCTGTATCTGTGTAAAGTACTCTGGACTCTGGATACGAGGGTTTGAAGTAGTCATAAAGAAATTCTAACATTAAAAGCTTTGATAATTCTAAAACAGTAAACCCATAAATACAGGCTTGTCCAATTTGACTTTCTTTTTTTTCATCATTATGCCAAAAAGCTGATCATGAAATCTTCTAAAGTCCTGATAATTAGGTTTTGAAGTCAGCTTAATTGCTTCGTTTTCTTTGGTGACTAATCTGACATCTTTGCGCTTGTGCGGATTCTCCATAGTCTTTCCGAAACAGCTGTTGTATCATCAACTTGAAAAAGTCTTTTTCTGAAGCATCTGCGGATTTAGTTCTGAGATCAGTGTTCTTCATGATGTATGGTTTCATGAACTGTTCTTGATCAAAAAGCATTATACGATGAACAGCTGTCAACTTCAAAACCATGTCTTAAATAAAATTGTAGAAGTCTGTAATGACAGACATAATTTTTTTTGCCTCGAGATTGGGCACGAGTTTAGGTGGTTCTCTTGGATCATCTTTAGGCTTTCTGCGCTAATGATAGTCATTATGCAGGTCATGGAGTTCATGAGGATATTCTAAGTCAACTTCTAGAATGAAACCACGCTGCTGATCAGCGTTTAAACTGCTCAACCACTTTAATGCCTTTTGAATATTTTTCGGATCACCGCCTGGTTACATTTTAAAGTGCTGTAATGGAAGTGATTGCGCATTGCCCATCAAACAGATTGTTTGCATCTAAATACATAAGATAGTAGACCTTTTACCGGGATCCTAGTTCGTCCATGTATTTTGTTGTTTGCTTTACAGTATGATGCGACGCCATACTAATTCCTCCACGCATCCGTTTTCAATCATCCTGAATCATTGTAGTCGACAATAAATCAATCTGTATCCTGTAAACTTTAAGAAAGCGTTCCCAATTCATCCCGGGCGCAGAAATGTAATGCGCGGGATCCAGGCTATAATGTTTTCATGCAGGTCTTTCTATAGTTTTCAAAGACGTCCGCAACAACAAACGTCAGCCATCACGTGAGAGTCATGATAGTCTCCATCGTTTTACAATCGAAACTTCCAGCCACGCATCTTGAGCATGTGGTAATCAGAATCGCTGGATGTCCTTTCCTCTGAGCCTAGCAAAGAAGCCCTTTAGGGGGAGGGATTCTTCATCATACCTTTCCCATCTGTTCATGTATCTCATAAGGGTAAAAACCCTTTCTAATCAAGTGGTGGGTCCAAAATATTCTTCTGGTATGGGCAGACTGTAAGGACATAGCAAGTGACTCTAATGAACCCATCATGTGCTGCATAGGTCATAAAAAGACATGTTATTTAAGTGAAACACATGTATTTTCCGTGTGCAATGGCATGACACCCTGAAGGCATCGTCTACTGCTTTCATTATAGGTGTGAGTCGTAAACCTCGCAAGTAATGAAAGAGATAGGGCAGCTTCCATTGTCTTAGGATCAACTTTAGTTTGAAGATTGCATTTACTGTGCGCTGCTCCTTCTAAACATTCCCACTAATGTGATTCTTGGGTCTCTTACTTTTGGGCTTTTTTGGGGGGGGGGGGCTCCTCACGGAGTTCTAAAACAAATCCAACAATGTGTTGCTGAGTCATACTGTTTTGGTCTTCAGGCCGCCATTTATGATTCAGATAAATTTTCAGATTATTAGTAACAGTCATACGCACTTTGCTTGCATGCGTTTTAAAGAAGTATTCTGCAGCATCTGGTCCTCTGTATAATTCTGGCGTTGATATGAGCGCCATCGATCTGACAACGATTGGAAAGCGGAGATGAACAATCTGATGATTTACTCATAAGGCTGTTTTTGGAAGTCTTGTGGGTTGGTCCTTCATAAGGAACAATAAGCCGACTCAAACGTCTGCGTTAAAACAACATATGGAGAATTGTGCATCCGTTTTCCAGTTCTTAAAAACTAACTTTAGATCGAGTGGGGCGTAATTAGTTCTGTATTACAGTCAACTGGGCAATACAATGTTTCTTTTTTTGTTCGCTTGCGGCTTGAACAGACTGCGCATTTTGTTTAAACTTTTTCTGCAGAATTCTTGTTTATTTTTATGCTTTGAAGTATGCCGCAATAATCTACTCATTGTTCGTATCAATGTGTAATGCGGCAGCCTTGCTGGTGAAAACATCAGTAGTAAGTCAACATGATTTTTGTCTGGCTCGCCAATCGTTGGACTGTTCTTGGACACTTTAATCGGCTGTAGATTTGTTTCCTCATCCCATGTGTAAATATTGACAGTTATTGGTTTGTTTTGTTCTTCAAACTGATCAATAGAATCCACGCTAACAGGAAAGGATATTCCACTAAAGTTAAGATCATTGATGTAATCCCAATAGTTAGACACTCTCTCTGCGTTTTTGCGGGCGTAATGCAGCCTTGCAAGAACACACCACATAAAACATTTGTTGTCTGAATTCTTTATGTTTAAAACTGCTCTTTTCGCTACCAACTCTCGAGGTAGTGGAATGTAAGCCTTGCCTACAATCGGTGCATACTTAGCCTGTTTTAATCTGATCTCTAAGACTTCGCCCTCTGACCAACCAGAGCCCCTCATTTTGGCTTCTTCAGCGGCCACATCAAACTGTGTAAGCAGTTCGTCTGCCCAACCAGGCGTTAAGTCATTATGAGAAAGAATAGTCTGTTGTTTAGTCGAGACCCAGACTTCTAGATTTTCTTCATTTATTGTTACATAGTCGATTAAAACAGCTACATTACTTTAACTGGCGGGTCTATTGTTAGTTTACTTGGAACTTGAGAAATTGCATGACCAACACTTGCCCGTACGCTTGCTGGATCAATGACTTCTAAATCAATATCATTCAGTGCTCTTGACAAACGCTCTCCCTCAAGCATTCCTTCAAACAATTCGTCCGATCCTTCATATATCTTAGCCATGCTGAGTTTCTTTTCTAACTCAAAATATTTATTTAAATTTTAAAAAAATAATTAATCAGAAACAATATCAACGGTCTTTTTGTGCTTGGACTCATAAACTAAAGTATAAAACCTTTTGGTGTTGTTAATGTGAGCTGTTTAGAACAGAGTTTAATGTTTCGTTTTACTTTTTTTAAACATTCCTTTTTTATCTGCTCGGGGTCTGGCTGTTGAGAAAAACTTGTCCTCGCCTTTCTTTGAAGATCAAACTTTTGTCTTTTGTAGTCATTAAAATCAGCCTGTAAACGGCTAAATTCTTCATCCGTGATGTTTGAGTCAGCTAGTGCTTTATTTATTATAAGATTGAAGGAACTAAGTTTAGCTTTTATTAGTTGAACCATGGCTGTGTGCTTTTGGAGTTTAGTTTTTAATTTTTTGCTAGCAGCACCTACGGCTAATGAGCACAGGCCAAGAGCTAAAGACAAACCGCCTAGAGGTAAAGCTGCGGGTGCGCCTATGCCCGTTGCTAAGAGACCAACACTCGTCCTGCTGATAGAGCACTTATAGTCGATGCTCCAGTATTAACATAGGTAACAGCATTAAAGGCAGCAGAATACCTTCGTTTGGCTTTGCTGTATTTTGAAAGGTCCTGCTCTAGTATTTGCTGCATTTGTAAAATGTTGGTTAATCTGAAAGTTTTTATGTCGGGGGTTTCTACTATCCCTTCTTCTGGCGGCTTGAGCGCTGTAGGCACTTTTGGATAACCGAAACAGGCATGCTTTTTTAAAAATGAAAAAATAATTAGTATTGTATATCTTTTAATCTGTTATCTTGAATATTCAGCTGCGCATCATATATTAAAACAAATGTACATTAAGCGGTTTATCGGCTTCTTCTTCTTTATCAATTTTGAATGTTTATTACGTCTCTCACAGTTCTCCCGCTTCCATGCAACTGATTATCTTCTGTTGACCTTAGGTCAATCCATAAACCGTATTTCGTTGTTAAATAATCATCAAGCCTAACATTGTGAAGATGTAAATCTTTAGACACAAGGTCTGCTGTTGGACTTCTACACCTCCCACCCCCAAACAGTTTTTTATTTCGTCAAAATGCTGATAAGGTTTAAAACCCGCTAGCGTAGATTTGGTTAGGACTACCCTCAATCGAACATTGTACTTTCGTTATTTTAGGATTAATAAACTTTTCACTTCCTCTTTTGAACGGTTCTTCATCTTCACACAGCAATAAAATACCTTTAAGCGATCTTGCTGCGGCACTAAAACTAAAATTCCATATAGTGTCTGCCCTGCTTCTGGGATATGTTGTATGATGAATCACTCTTCGTAATATATTGCTAATTTTGACTGATATTGTTGCTCAATCAGCCCTTTCTAAATTAGGGTTGCTAACAACGTCAAACTCTAACGAGATGTCAGAAATGCTGTACTTTGCTTCGGTGTCTGATGATTTGATAACGCGTTTGTATTCATTAAAAGTTAGTTCATATGACAATCTGTCTTTTAATGCTCCTTGAAAGTATGGCGATGAGATTTTAACAACTCAAAAAACTAAGGGGATGGAAAAAGCGATTTCCATACGCAAAATTTACAGCTACATACTTTTTGCCGTCTTTAACATCTGCGGCGCCTATTCTATGTTTTAGTGCTTCTTCATTTTCGATTCCTTGAAACGCAAAGTCAGCCCTTTCATTCCCGGTTAGCCATAGATCAGAATAGGTTAAAAATATGTCTGCATTAGTTAAAGAAAATATTTCTTGCCCCTCAAGTTTTAAGAAATTTTCTTAAAGATTGCCCGCCCCAGATTCTGTAAACTGGCCCTGTTTGGGTCGGTTGATTTGAAGCGAGTTCTATTTTGAAAGTAAGACGCGCAGAGCCTGGCACATGACTGCATCGCTCCTATGTCTGGAAATTTGACAGTATGAATTGTGATTGAATCAATAGTAGCAGGATTATTGGAACAGTAATATTACGTGATTTCCCTTCACGCCATTAGGGCTCTTTCAGTCTCTATGCGGCGTCGAGAATTGATCCATATGCTTGTGACACATTTTTTTATAAAACAAATAAAAAAGTTATTATTTAAAAACATGGCGGGCATTGAAGGTGAAGAAGGATTATGCTGTTTTTGATCCTGGAGTACGACATGAGGTGGAATGTTCCTTTTTTACAGCATCGCTCGGCGCCCTATTGCGGGCTGTGGAATTAACAGAAAGTAGGTCAGATCCCTTTTTTCCAAAGTGTGTAGGCAAGAACTCCCGAATTTATAGACCCTAATGATTTGAAAGTAAAAGCTGACCGCTTGTTTGTGAGGAGCGCGCCCAAGGACAACTTGTTCAGCTTACAACTTAAACCCAGATCATCAAGTAAGCTTTTAAAAAGAGTCCCAATTAGACAAAGGCTCGGTTGTAGCGAACGAAAAATTCGACGGGGCCGCATTACTAAACCAAAATTAGATGGGGGAGGCTGTTTCTAAACTTCAAAACACACTGACAAGAATCCCAACAGATAACCAAATACAAAACATGGAATTAAAGACATTAAATCAATCGGCAGACGAATTAATAAATGCAATAGAAGATGTAACCAGTTTTTCAGATGCACATCATAAAGACTATACACTGACTCGCCGCTACCATGCGAGAATAATAGCGGCCCCTTGTCATGCTTAAGAACCATCAGAGGCGAATTAACATACAATTTAGCAAAACTGGGTGAAAAAAAAGCATGTGCATATAAAAAGAGAAAAAGAAAAATTCGTTGAGGTGATGACGCCAACTTTAGGCCTGATATTATAGAATGAATAACCAAAGACTAAAGATCTGAACAAGAGAGATTAACAAGACTCGTAAGTTTTGTCTACTAAACCGAGAACAATTACCGAACTCAAGTGAGCAGGATAAGAGAATACTAACCCAAAGAATATTATATGAGACACAGACGCAGCAGAAAGTATAAGAACACTGTTTAGAGCGCAGGGAGTCACATAGCAAGCGTTATTAACGGCCTTAGGATTGCAATAAGTAAACTGGTGATGGGTATATTACAGGCACGGCAGGTGGAGGCCAAATCCCAGTTTACCTCCATCGCCATCGCCTCCCATCGCCGCCTGATAAATCCTGGGTAAAAAAGCTGATCATCTGCGGGTTTATTAAAAAAAATTGCCAGTAAAGCCATGACGCTTTGCCGGGTATATTAGGGGGTATTGTAGCTGGCTTGTGTCTACTGCAGCAAAGTAGTTGGCTTTATGGCTGAGCACTTATGGACATTAGTTCTCTGAATAGTTGGGTTATTATTTAGTAATAATAAAAGACCGAGTATCCTAGGCAGTTAATCAAGAACATGTGCTGTCTTTTCTATTCATGGTCATTATTTTTTTTGACGTCAACTCAGCTCTGGGCTTTGGGCCACGGGATTGGGGATTGGAGACTTATTCTTGGGGGGTCGACTTGTTTGTTTACTGCTGCAATATTACTGGTCAGAAGTTATTTCGTTTTTTCCGACCTTCTGTTCATTGCCTGCAACATGGATTTCATTATTGTAGTTTATTATTGTTCCTATCTGGAGTCTGAGGTCAGAAGGCAGCATGTATAAACCAGTGCCAACAGCAAAGTCTACTTTCGATCTTGCGTATTGTAAAACATTTTGGTACCTTTTTATACTGAAGGTAAATCAACTGTAGAATAATGGCGTCCTCTAAATTGCAAGTATTGTTTTTGTGCATCAAAACCAGTAGAAGGATTCAGTTATGCTCGATCTCGTTTGTGCTTGCGAACCTAGCAAACACCAAACGTAAGTACGAACAGAGTCGTTTATCGTTCTATTCCTGCTTTAGTTAGGCCCTTAGAAGTGTCTAAGATAAATGTTGTCCATGCTGTTTATGCTCTTGCTCTATGGACCCTAGGTGAACAGCTGTGCCTGAAGAGAAAGATGTGTAAGGAGGATTCCAGTCATAGTTATACTTTCTGGCACGCCCCAAAAATAAGGGGTGCCTAAGCCATGATTGCGGTCCAACTTTTGTCTAAAGTCTTCCTTAACATTAATATTAAATTCGTTACAGATCCTTTCAAAAGCCTTCATGTCTATTCTGTTGCTGAATGGATTAAACGGTTTGTCATTTGGTAATGGTGCTTGCAGTTCAGTCAAAATACGTCTGAAGGTGTAATAAAAATGAAATCTATACACTGATCTCACCAAAGGATCAGGATGATTTAAATGATCAGCATACGACACTCCACACCCGGTTTGATGCACAAAACACAGCAAAGTTTAACTGGTTCTGATAAAACTGCATCGGATGACTGAACCACACTTTCGCGATGTAGTCTTTTTTAATAGGAGGGTTAAGATATCTGCTTAATGGAGTACTCACCTTTACTTGAAAGGCATCAGACTGAGTCACAGAAATGTCAAGAGTATCAGTTGTTATATTTTTAAGATTGTAGTGCGGCCCAACAGAATATTTTGCTTTAGTATTATATTTAAACGCACTCATTTTTAATTTGTTTTAAAAAATGTTTGTAACAATAACAACCCAAGACCGTCCTTCGTTTTTAGAACATGCTATTGATAACAATTGCAGAACCAAAATGGTCGCACTCCATGAAATTTTTTACAAAGTTGTATGGTTCAATATAAGTGAATCCAAGGAAAATAATAAGGTTCTAAAAGTTGACAAAACAGGGGCCAAAGTTAGCCAGTTAACAATACCTGATGGTTATTACGGGTTTTGCTCACTAAAAGAAGCAATGAGTAACTTTGACATTACTCTCAAACTTAACAATGCGAATCTGAAAACAATGTTAACATTCGAGCCTGAAGGAGAAGCAGGGTACTATTTTGATAAAGAGCTAGCTAAAATGTTAGGCTTTGCAACTGGCGTTCATAAATTTAGAGTTACCCCAAACAAAACTACTTATGAGGGAGAAAATCCGCTCGATCTTGCATTACATTCATTACTCTATGTTCATTTGGACGAGCTGAGCACTGATGAAAACTTATATGATGGAAGGCCCTCAACTGTTTTAAGAGCTCTTCCATCAGGGAAAGCTGCATATTGCGATTATGAAATTATACAATTCCCTAATTTACAGTTTAAAAGATTAGTTTTGGGAGGGTCGGATCATTTAATATAAAAATTGCAGACAAAACAGGGAAAGTCGTGAAATGTGATAACCTGCACATTGTTTTGGAAATAAAATAATAAGCTGTACTAAAAAAATGTCGCGTGGGCCAGAAGAACCAGGAGTTACATTAGCGCCTGTGAGGTGTATAACTTTAGAATTAAAAGACCTTGCAGACGTTGCGGACTTTGAACAGAACGGTGAGATAGGCGCTTTGTATGGGTTTGAGTACACTAAAGATGGTGATTATAAACGCAAAGAGGTTGGCGACAACAAAAAGTTTCCTAAACTAGAGCAACTGCGCAATGTAGAAGCAAATAATGTTGGCCAGTATGAATATAAAATAGTTCGAAAACCTGACCTCAAATGGCATTTGGAACCATATTTAGAATGGGACATAAAATTTGAATTCATAAGCCCATTTACATTTTTTAGCCGTCAAAAAAGTTTCAGAAAAGCATTCAACTCTAGCCCTTTACATGTAAGTCTTATGCCAGACGACAATAGTCGGAAAGAGATTGAAATAAAGCCGTATGGGAAAAAAACAGTACATCCTCCACAGAAGAGAAACGGTTTCAAAGAAAGCTTCTACAAAATTACAGTTCTTTCCAAGCAGAAAATTAGGAGACACGTTCACAATGATATTTGAAATTTCTGTCTTTAAAGATGTGGAAAGGGATGGGGTTGTGGGCGTCAGTGACGTCCTTTTAAAAGGAATTAATATTAGCTGGCAAAACTTAGACGTTAAACATCTTAAAGTTACCATCGTCGTTCTTCACAATGGTGAGGATATTAAGGTCATAACAACAAGCAGCAAAATCAATGTTGACTTAAATAGAAACAATCTTACAGAGCTGAATTGGATTAATCTTACACATTTAGGCCTCATAGGATTTTATTATACTGAACAGGTTCTAACAGAGAGTATGATAAACATAATAACTGAATTAGATTAAATTCTATTATAAAACTATGGAGCAGTTAAACTTTATGACAAAAACCCCTCATTGTTCATTAATTTGTGGACAAACTGGTTGTGGAAAAACAATATTTATCCTCAACCTGTTACAAACAGTTTATCGTTATAATTTTGATCATATTGTGATTTTCTGCCCAACACTTAAATGGAACAAAGCATATCATGATAGAAGGTTTATATGGACAGATGATAACATATTTTTAGTTGATCCCAGCAATAAACTAAGTGAATGTTTTAGAACGCTTTTTTTATATTGTTTGAGGGAACGCAGACGCTATTTATTATAGATGACTGTTCAGCAGAAAAAGACATAATTAAAAAGAGAAACGCTTTGTCAAAACTAGCCTTTAGTGGAAGACATGCTGGGATAAGTGTGTGGATTTTATGCCAGAAATATAACTCGGTTTTAAAAGACTTTAGAGAACAGTTAAAGACTGTAGTTTTATTTCACATGAAAGACAGAGATGCATTTGATGAATGTTTGCGTGAAAATGATGTTATTGAAAACGATCAAGAAAAACAGGATTAAACAAAAACTAAAATCTGAAAAGTTTAGTAAATTAGTATTGAAAACGGACAATCCTACACAGTATGTCTGTTTGTAGATAATCGTTATTTTTTGGTTATTAAAGTCTTACTTGTCAGAGTACAGGAAAAGGCGGCTTTTAGGTCACTTTCGCCCGAAAACTTGTTTGAGGGCGAAAGTGAGTTAGAAGCCGCCTTTTCCTGTTCTCTGCATCACTTATTGCATTGCCTGGGAAAATGTATCCTAAAGACTATGCCCCTGGACTGGAAGTTCTCTGACTCTGGACACACTGTTTCTTTGTTTTCAGACTGGAATTAGGAAAATATCATAATGTGAATATTTCAACCGGGCTCTCCAGTTCATGTTGATCTGAACATTTGCTCGTTTGTTTATACAGTGCTGCTGTTTGTTCGTTTGTTCACTCCATTAATCCGACGGTCGGTCTGCATGCTTCAGAGCCAACTGCTTCCAAACGGATCGATTAATATAAGATTGGTCAACTGGTTTGGTTCGTTTGCTGGCTGTCGCGCGCGGCGCGCGCGCGCGCGCACACACACACACACACACACACACACACAACACACACACACACACACACACACACACTATACTCT
This sequence comes from Conus ventricosus, assembly GCA_018398815.1. NCBI lineage: Eukaryota > Metazoa > Mollusca > Gastropoda > Neogastropoda > Conidae > Conus > Conus ventricosus. The sequence continues at coordinate 88,003,689 of CM031603.1, forward strand.
ATCGTACCCTGCGCCAGTGTTGTTGCCACACAGGATGAAGTCATCATCCGTTTCCCAGTTTTCTGCAAAACCATCACTGTAGGTTATTTCCTCTTGACTAAAAAGTCCAGTAGGCCGGAACAAATTGAAGTGAGGTTTTAAAGAATGAACATTACATAATACGATGCTCCTCTGTTCTGTTCAAAACATTATTTGCTGAGAATGTAGTTTATACTTTAATTAAGAATCGGACACATGAATGATTTTTATAGCTTAACCTTTAATCTGCTATTTTCTGTGTAATTCTGCGTGTGTAATGATGTCTCAGACCTTAGCGGATGTGGTGTGGCGTACATGGACTAGTCCGCACGCAGTGACGCCTCCTTGATGAAACTGAAACTGAAACAGAAAACTGTGTGTGTATACATCCCCACCCCTCTCTCTCTCTCTCTCTCTCTCTCTCTCTCTCTCTCTCTCTCTCTCTCTCTCTCTCTCGGAGGGATTGGAGAGATCAGAGGAGATAGAAGTGAGTGGGATGGGTGTCAAACACTATCAACACCATGTTGCTTTTGTCGTTCGGATTGGTTTTCTTGAATTTTGTCACATTGCTTCCACCCGTCACCTCCTTTCTGAAGATGCCACTAAAACCTTTATCTGCGCATGTGATCTCTCGTCGGGATCATCATAACGCTCTTTTGTCTGACTGCCCACGTTTTCTTATTAAGAAATTTCAGAAGGTTCAAAATCATGCTGTCGGCCTCATCTTTTGCTGATCTACTTTTGACCATATTTCCCCATTACTCCGGTCTCTTCAATGGCCCCCTGTTCAGCTTATAATCCCTTCAAAGTTGGATATATCTGCTATTAATCCTTTGCACACTCTTGTCCTTAATGCCTGATCGATTTGTTGCACCGCGTGCCCTATCAAGTAAACTCCGTTCTTAGTTCTTCTGATACTTGTTTCTTCCACATTACCTCTGTTGGTGCTAAAACTTTTGGTCAGCATTCCTTTGCCAATCAGGCTACTTTTGTTAGGAATCTCCCACATTAACTCGGACACTCTGTCTCTCTCTGCCCTCTTTTAAATCAAACTTGAAAACTTTCCTATTCCAACCGGACTGATATTAGCAAATATGCGTTTCATAAACTGATTGATGGTCTTCGTATGTTTTGCATGCGGGTTTTTTTTTCGTTTCTGGCTGATCTTCTCCTTTGCCTCATGCTTTTCCAATTCATTTCTATATTTAAGCGTGTACATTTCTCCCCATAGGGCTGGATGCAACAAAGCATTATTCGAGATTCTCCCACTACACACTTTAAATAAAATTCGGTCTCTTTTTCTTTCTTTCTCTCTCCGAATTCCTCAAAGACAAAGGCAAACTGTGTTTAAAGACTGATCAGTGTCCTTCAGTATGGTTAAAGGGAAAATATAAGACACATCGGATTATTCAGATAACAGCCTACACAAAAAACACGGCGACCCCAAAGATCATATACACAGAAAAAGTGGAGGGAGGCAAAACAATAAATAACATGAATAAATACATCAAATAAAGGAACACATCAATTAACAAACAAACGAAAAGGCAGGATTAAAGTATGCAATATCAAGCTCGGCTACAGACAAATTGTTGGGGAAAAGATACGAAAACACGGCCACGAACTACAGAAGAACAGAAATATCAGTGCAAAATATGGGAAACCTGTGTATTTTGCTAAAATTCCTTCATCAAAAATGGTGATAATTAGAACACTTGTATTAACAGCTATAAGAACAGAAACACCATTAGCAGCAGTAGTAGCAGTATAAGTTGTAAAAATAGAGTAGTTACAGAAACAGTAGCTTCTGCTGCTTTGGAAGTTGATGTAGAAGTAACGGTATCGCCACAATATGCCCCAATCATCGTTATCATTATTGCAATCCCCATCTCTACTGTCATCGTCCCAAATATTATCATCATCACCATCCTCGTCATCACTCCACAGGGAATATCCGATTCGCCCACTCCTCATTCGCCTACTCCTTAATGGTACTTCAGTGACCTTTTGAGAGTTTGACTCTTGTCCCGTTTCGCCTGTCCGCCGTTTCTGTTTCGCTTATTTTGTGTAAAATTTATCATCCTCAACCTTCCTTGAGACAGACCGAAACATTCACACGCGTAGACACAACACCCAAGTTGGGTTTACTGATGCTTCAAATCTTTGCTATGAAATACACTTAAAGAAAAACGTTTTGACATAGTGTACGGCTTATATCAAGGGTGGCTTCAATTCCGACCTTCTTCAAAATGACGGAGTGGAGCTGAAAAACATGTCAGTGCACTTCCTTCATCAGTTTTCACAAACTGACAGAAAAGCTGGAGGTGGAAGGCATATTCCCCATAAGTGTGTAATTTCTTATAGCTACTGATTATTTTACAGTAATGGATGGGCTTTGGCTGGGTCATTTTGTTACATTTTGATAGCATCATTTTTCTTTCTCGATTATTTTTTCATTTCAAGTTTCTTTCAAATAAGCAGCATTCTTACTAAGATTCTGTCGATAAAGGGATATGGATTGCGAACATTTCCAGAGTCTGCACTTTCTGTAGAGTTCCTTGAGAGGATAAGAAAAATTCAGTTTTGTTTATAATATATTGTGTCCACAAAACTGAAACAAAGATGTGTGATCCAGTTTACGGAATTGTTATCAGGATTGGGACGCGCTTCTTTACTGGCTTCATCTTCATGTTTCGTTCGTTATTTGAGGAACATACTACTTATTTTTCTTACTTTACTTTTTTACATCGTGATTTGTTTGGGGATGCGTTTATTGTGACATCATAGGTTTGTGCGTGCTCGCTGTTTCTGCACTGCGATACTATCTGAAATATTTTGCTTCCAGTCCTTGCTTCGCACGTTATATGCAGAACAGAGCGCTGACTTTGTGCATTATTCTTGTTTGTTGTTTCATAGAACAACACCAAACAGACAAGGTGATCAACTTTTTGTTTCTCATGAATTTATTTTAGTCATTTCGTTCACAGAAGAACATTTTCCTATAAAAGATCTTTTTTTTTCAGTCCAGACCCGTTTTGGATTCTTTCCAGCCGATCAGTTTTTGAATGAAAAGCCATTCGTTAAAGCTCAGAATCATATTTTGCCATTACCGCACTTGTGATGCATGTATCTTAACACTTGGATTTCTTTTATTGTTTATCAGAAGTATTCAGTTATCTGAAAACTGTCGAAAATTGTCATGCATATAACAAGTCATCACACTGAGCCAAGTCTGTGTTATACGCAGGTTTTCAAAAGAAGTTTCATTAACCTTGGTACTGGAATACTACGACCAATATTCATAATAGCACCCACATTTGCTTACCTGTGTTAAGACAGTGTACAGTTCGTGAAATCTGAAGGGGAAAAAAGCTCATTTTTGTAATGCTTATTAACTTGACGCAGATTGTTCACGTGTTTGTTACATGAGAAACCTCTTTACTAGCACCATTAACAGCAAAGTTCACAGATTCGCACTTTTTATAACATTTTCTTATTTGTGTTTTGAAAAGGTGTTGCTGAGTTTATCTAGTTCCGGTCAATATATTTTCTGGTTAAAAAAACATTTTCTTTTGCATGTTGAAATTCTTCTATATGCATATACCATCAGCATACTGAACAAGGACAACTTTAGCTGACGAACACTTTTTTCGTCTTTTAAATAGATCTTGGAGCGGAATGGGAATTTTCTACTTTGCCCAAAACTTCTCTCTACAACTACAAGAAAATCTTTTAGACAACAATACATATAGATTGGTAAACCAACAGATTTTAATTTATGTAGTAAATTCTTGTGTTATATACGGTCGTAAGATTTTTATGTAAAAAAAAATGTAGCTAACACAATTTTCCAATGGGCAAACTGGTGTTTTACTTTGGTAGTCAGATTCACCAAATGATCAACTGTTGATGTAGCTGTCCTGAATCCTGGCTGGTTTCTGGGAATCATTTTTCCCATACGTTTTCCAGTCTGAGAAACTGACGCAACTAGTCTGTAGTTGTTTGTATCATTTTCAGGCTTTCCGTGTTTTCGCACTGATATTAAACGCAAAATGAAATTTTGCCACCTGGGGTGGACCATACAGTTGAGAACACGCCAAAAACCGGCCCTGATGTATGTCTTGAACGTCGACGTGCTAGGATAACATTGATTCAGGTTGTCACTATGTGCACGTGCGTGTTGTGGGCCAGGTGCGACAGTGCAAACATTGGGTTGTGCTTCTGTTGTTTCGCCTGCAAGCATGCCCAACTCAGTGGTGAACACACACACACCATGGTCATAGTGCAGTATAAAAGCCGGGTCATTTTGGCAACCGGCAGGCACACCGTACCAAAAAAACAGCATGCCACGTTTGAGCCCAGCAGAGAGAGAAAACGCCCTGGGTCGTTTGCAAGTTGGTCAGAGTGCAACTGATGTGGCCCATGCTTTGAATGTCTCCCCCAGTACCATATGCCGACTTTGGACTCGCTTCCAGAGGACAGGGTCATCAGCTGATGCCCCGAGGTCAGGCCGACCTCATATCACAACGCCAGCCCAGGACCGCTTTATACGGCTAAGACATCTCCGCAATCACTTCCTGCCGGCCTCGTCCACTGTCCAGGCATGCGCTGGTGTCCGTCGCATCTCCGACCAGACTGTCCGGAACAGGCTGCATGCTGCTGGGCTGAGGGCTTACAGGCCCCTACGTGGCAACGTAATGACGGGGCGCCATCGACAGACCAGACTGCAATGGGCTACGCAACACAGACACTGGACACTGAGGAACCATTGGCGACACGTCTGGTTCTCGGATGAGTCACAGTTTCTGCTGCAGCGCCATGACAGGAGGCGAAGGGTTTACCGCCGGGTTAATGAACGCAACCAGCAGAACTGGTCGACGAGGCACCTCCGCATGGTGGCGGCAATGTCATGGTATGGGGGGCCATCAGCAACACAGGCAGGAGCCAGCTGGTGCGCGTGGAAGGTCACCTGACAGCCCAGCAGTACGTCCAGGTCATTGTTCAGCCACACGTCCTGCCTCTAATGGCCACTCCCAGGGCCGTGTTCCAGCAGGACAACGCCAGGCCCCACACAGCACCCTGACCACAGCCTTCTTTACCGCCAACAACATCAACACCCTGGCCTGGCCCTCTCTTTCCCCGGATTTGAATCCTATTGAGCACGTTTGGGACGTTTTGGACAGACGCCTGAGAGTGAGGGCCAACGCCCCAGCGACTCCAAATGAACTGTTCCGGGCATTGCAGGCCGAGTGGGCGGCCATCCCACAGCAGACAATCAGGAACATTATTGCTTCATTGCCCCGCAGATGCCAGGCTACCATTGCAGCCAGAGGGGGTCACACCCGTTACTGACTTTGGAAGCGGCCTGGCGATTTCCCTGAGGGTCTGGGGCTGGTTCTTTACCACAGCATTGCAGGGGAGACTTCTGTCCTACTGATGACCTGTTTTTGTCATTTTCACATTAAACGTGTTGTCACACTGAGCTTCAATAAATTGTGTTTCAAATCGGCAGCTTGGCATTTTGCGTTTCTTTTTTTGAACAGTATATACAATGGAATATTTCCATATTTTGAGACGCCTCCCTTAAGTTGTCCAAGTCAGAGGTTAAATGTTCTGGTTATTCATTGGAAATCTCGTCCATTCCTACTGATCTTTTCTTGTTACCGATAAAAGAAATAACACATTTAAGCTCTTGCTGACTAAGGACGCACTGATATAGTGTGTGCTAAGAGCTTAAGGATTTTAAATAACTCTTCTTTTTTGCCTCATTTTCCTCATACGTTTTGTATTTTTCTGACAAATGTTCTACGTTCATTATATCAATGAACATATCAACATGAGATTCTGTCTTTTCTAAACTTGCTGGAAGTTCGTAGCCATTCACTTTTATTGGAACGTGTGGTAAATCAATCCGTAGCCATTCACTTTTATTGGAAAGTGTGGTAAATCAATCCCAATTTTTCCTTATACATGTTTTTTTTTCCATATTTGTCGTAGATCTGTAAGACTGCAAGCTTTATTCATAGAGAAGGTGAACACAAATGTCGCTTGAATTGCATTATAGTTTCATTACTGCTCTCTTAATTGGGATATAGCTTTTTAATTCTTAAATATACTTTTTTATATTTTCAATTATCCACAGCTTTCTGGCAGTCGTTATTCCACCATGCCTTTCCCGAATGTTTGTCTCATCTCATCGTATACGTGGATGAGATCATCATCAGCATTTAATAAAGTTTCTCTATACCTGGCATAAAGAGAATCGACATTATTATCTGATCATTGACGAGAGAAATAAGTGGCAGATGATCACTCCCAAGAGTATCAATCTATGTTTCCTATTCATAATTAGGAGCAAGATCAAGTGTAACAAGAGACAAGTCTATATTGCAGATGCTCTTAGTTTTAATACCTCAGAGATTTTGTAACGCTTCTGGCTGCTAGTACATAAAGACATGACTCTATTTTATAAAAAAAAAAAAAAAGTTACTAAGCATTGTTAAGTAGTTCTTTTCCCAAAAAGGTGTGTGAATGTTAAAATCGCTGAGACTACCCGTTTTTTTAAATTCAGGTTTTGTAATGAATGTATTAATTCAGTATTATCTTTTGTTGGCCATTGAGTATACAGGAACAATATTTACAATGATAATTCAGTGTGTGTGTGTGTACATGTGTGTACATGTGCACGCACGCATGTGTGTGTATGTGTGAGAGTGTGTGTGTGAGTGTATGTGAGAGACTGTGTATCTGTGTACATGCGCGCAAAATGTGTTATTGAGTCTTTTTATCACTATTTACTTGAAATTTTTTTTAAAAAGTCATAGGGTGCTGTTAATCACCACTTTCTTCATAGTGTGCGTGCACGCATGTAAATTGTGTGTACGCAAGCGTTCAAGATCTGTTATTGAGCGGCCTTACACTATCGGCAACAGAAAGTTTTCTTAGAGCAACTGATGTCTCATTGCATACTTAGACGAAATGGGAATAAGCGAATCAGCATCACCAGTTTGGGTGCAGGCAAATCAGGAACAGACAAAAAGGGGAACTGGCGAATCGGACACAGGAGACTCGGGATGACGCATCTCCCTTAAGCAGCACAGATACAAAGCAGCACAAATCCCACCAACTACACCCCCCCCCCCCCCCCCCCCTCAAACGCTCTCACCGGGGTCTTTGATCATCCTGTTGTAGAACTGGTCGTAGGACTCCATGCGGTGTTTGCGCTCCTGCAGCAGGTGGGGGTCCTTGACGCACTTCTGGCGCAGGGTGCCGCGGTAGATCTGCACAGACACCAGGGAGAAGACCAGCAGGCAGAACATGGTCAGCAGCACCACCTCCATCAGCATCTTGATGGCGCGGAGCATGGCGTTCACGATCGTCCGTAGACCTGGAGAGTGCCCATGCCAGCGCGTGCGTGCACCCCCCCCCCCCCCCCCCCCCCCCACACACACACACACACACGCAGGCGCACACGCACACACACACACAACTGTTTTGAATTCAGTTCTCTTGTTCTTTATTGTTATTATTCGTCTTGTGATGTGTTGAGCTGTGCTGTGTTGTGCTGTTTTGTGTTGTGTAGCATCGAATGGCATTGCTCTGTATTACAATACTGCATATAAATGGAACAAAACGACTGGTTTCCGTTGCTTTGTACCGTATTCTTTGTATTGCATAGAATGGCATGCAATACATTGATTATCTTTTGCTGTTTGCAATACACTGTCTTGTATTGCACTCCACAGTATGGTCTTGAATGCAATACTGCATAGCTTTGATTGTATTGTATTGTATTGATATTGTTGTGTTGTACTGTATTGCAATACATTGCATTGCATTGCATATCTGCTTTCTGACAACAAAGTTCTCTTTGTAAAATTAATGTGGGTTACTTTCACTAGTAACTGCATGTGACTATAGCGCGCTATCGGCCCAACTAAACCCCTTCCCCCGATGACGGCCCCTTCCACACTCTCTCGCCTTCTCCCCGTCTTCTCACGCGCCTCTACTTTCCCTTGCCTCTTTAAGTATTCTTAAGTGTACCATTTAGAATATGTTCGTTTTTTCCCTTCAACACGTTAAACTACTGTCGGTGATAACAATGTAGGCTCTTTTCAGTACGCAACGCGCACGTTGCACATGGGACCTCAATTTATCGTCTCACGTGCAAAACTGGCAACTTGTACAATATTGGGTCCTGGGGTTAGGAAGGGGGATTCAGGTGTGTGTGTGTGTGTGTGTGTGTGTGTGTGTGTGTGTGTGTGTGTGTGTGTGTGTTTGTGTGCGTGCGTGCGTGCGTGCGTGCGTGCATGCGTGTGTGTGTGTGTGTGTGTGTGTGTGTGTGTGTGTGTGTGTGTGTGTGTGTTTGTGTGCGTGCGTGCGTGCGTGCGTGCGTGCGTGCATGCGTGTGTGTGTGTGTGTGTGTGTGCGTGCGTGTGTGTGTGTGTCTATGAAAAATTCCATCCGGCGAGACAGAGCCACGGATCTGGGATCAAAAGATGTGGGATCTTCTGACTTTCTGGGACAGTGCGTCATATAGCAGACCGACCTAATTCACTCATGCTGCCCCGCACGGCTCGTATCCCGATCCACCAAGCTCTCTCTTTTTCACAGTGTTCGAAAACAAAATCTGACGGTAAAGTCTTGCTGTTCATTCTTCGGTGCCCTTCTTGTCCTGTGTGTGTGTGTGTGTGTGTGTGTGTGTGTGTGTGTGTGTGTGTGGTGTGTGTGCGCGTGCGTGTGTGTGCATGCGTGCATGTGTGTGTGCGTGCATGCTCGTATGTGCGTGTGCGTGTATTTGTGTGTGTGTGTGCGTGTGTAAGTATATGTGTGTGCATGTGTATTGTGTGTGCATCAGCACCGTGTGGGGTGTGTGTGTGTGTGTGTGTGTGTGTGTGTGTGTGTAAATTCACTTTATTTGAATTTACACACATTACAAATTGAGAGCCGGTGGGCTCTGCAGTCATGAAATACGGGCTGGTATACCCATGGGGGATGCTACTTTAAGGCTGTTGTGAGCTGCATCCTGTAGTCTAATTTACCTCTGTTCAGGAGCAGTTATGTCCCTTGATATCTTAATGGAGTGTCCTGTGCGTGCCTGTACCCATCGTCAACACAGCGCAGGCCTCCAAGGGTGGTACAGGACTGCTCTAAAGGCAGGCGAAGACAGTGCTTCTCTGGGTCCTCCCCAGCACCTTCGGGTGTTTCTTTTTCTTCGTGTGTGCATGTGTATTGTGTGTGCATGAGCACCGCTCTGTGTGTGTGTGTGTGTGTGTGTGTGTGTGTGTGTGTGTGTGTGTGTGTGTGTGTGTGTGTGTGTAAATTCACTTTATTTGAAAAACCAAAGCTTTCAACATAATACCCCTGAATAAATAGTGATGAAAACAAACCTTCCATTTTACCAGCAGAACATATCTTCGTGGTGGAAAATGCAACTTATTTACAAAAACATCCTGTTCAATGTTTAAAGGTGTTCACTTTGGTCGAGGAAATGCCCATATGACTGGTCAAAAGCATCTTTTTTTTAAGAGAGAGAGAGAGAGAGGAGAGAGAGAGAGAGAGAGAGAGAGAGAGAGAGAGAGAGAGAGAGACTGTCTTGAGAAAATGCTTGCTTTATTGGAAAGAGTGAATTTCCAAATTTACAATACGTTTGAAAACGTTACACTGTAAATATACAGCCGACTTAATAAAACATCCACTTCATGTTGGGAAAGCCCATGTCATGATGATTTAATTCATCTAACGTTCAACTTATCTGAGAAGTATCTACTTTATTTGCGGTAGATTTGAAGATAACTTAGAGGGAAGTGTAGCCTACTTTTTTCGGGAAAATGAAAAGAAAAAGTCCATCCTTCCTGGTGAAAACGTAAACATCACCGGGAGAACACAAGATTATGGTTGGAGAAGATGCCCATGTAATCTGGAGGAAATGTCCGTATCACCCGCGGAAAATGTTCAACAACGTAGAGAAAAAGTCTGTCTTATCCTGAGAAAATATGCATCTCACTCAGAGAAATGTTCACGTCACCCGAGGGAAAGTTTATCTTACCTGGAGAAAATGCCCGTCTTACCCTGATAAAATGTCTAACTCACCCGAGGAAAAACGTTCGCCTCACCTGAGAAAATGCCCGTCTCCCAAAGAAAATATCCATCTCTTACGGGCTAAATATTTATCTTACCTGGAAACAATGTTCATCCTGTCAAAAGAAAAATCCCTTCTGACCAGAAGAAAATGTGCACCTCAACTAGAGAAAATATGTCTCAAGCTGAGGAAACATTCATCCTTCCTGAAAAAAAGTGACCGTATCACTCACAGAAAAATACCCCTTTCACTGCATAAATGACCATCTCACCTGGTAAAAAAAAAAAAACGCTTGTATTATCTGAGGATATGTACTCCACATAGCTGGAGAAAATAATTCGTACCAATGGGAGAAAATGATCATCTCACGGTGGACAATGTCCACGTCCTTTGTAGGCGATGCCCACTTCACCATGTGCAAAAGTCTACATCACCCAGAGAATTAGTGTCCACATTACCTAAAGAAAACCACCACCTCATAGGAGTCACATCTGCTGAGAATCGCGATGTATTTTCCAGGAAATACGCATCATTTGAGAAAAATGTCCACGTCCCCTACTGAAAGTATCCACCTCACCTTTTGCAAAAAGCCACCACAAAACACACGAGCACACACACACACACACACACACACACACACACCACACACACACACACACACACACACACACATACACACACACACCGTTCCACCACACCTAAAGGAAAATTGATATCCTCCTTACCTGTAGAAAATGACTGCACAAAGGAGAATGTGCCCACTTATATTACCTTAGGCAAACGTCGAACTCATAAAACACAAAGCCTGATCATATGTGAACATGCAAACATCAAAATAGCATACAGAAGAAATGCAATGAACCTAATGAAAAAGAAACAGTAAAAGCAAATGAGCAAGGTGAGAAAAGGTCAAGGACCCACCTGGAAATATAGAGATGGTCTTGACTGCCCTTAGCACGCGGAATGTCCGCAACGCCTGAGTGGCGTTACCGTTGGTAGAGGAATCTCCTTGCTCTGCTCGCAGAATGATAGTGGGGATCCTGGACAAAGAATTCCACCTCAACTGCTCGCCACAGCACTTCGCATCGCTCACAGGCTTATTCATACAAAAAAATGTGGACACAGTCTGCTAGATATCCTGTCACTGCTCCATGGCCATAAGCCATTAATGGACAGCCAACGCTTGGAAAGTCATGGCACCTCACAATTCTCTCAGTGCTTATTTATGCGCGGAAGTATTACTACCGGTCAAGTCCTTCAACCTGTTCATCCAAATCTTCAGCCGCCTTCTGGGATTTTTACATAGTAAAACACATGCTCCTGTACCAGGCTAGCTGATGGCCTCTTTTAAGTGCTAGGACAAGCTATAGTTTGCCAGTGTATGTATCAGCCTAATACGATATTTACCAGCATAAAGCTGTTTCACGGACTGCCTCCAAACGTCTATTGTTCTGAAGAATTTTGTGGCAGCTCAGTGATAACCAGAGACTGCCCCATCTGATTTTGCAGAGGCAAAACATTTGAACACACACACACACACACACACACACACACACACACACACACGCACGCACGCACGCACGCAGCACGCACGCATGCACGCACACACACACACACACACACACACACACACACACACACACACACACACACACACACACACACACGAGCGCGCGCGCACGCGCACGCGCACACACACAAACACACTGCGATAAAGCTTGGTTGGACACCTGATGGACGTAAAGGCATGTTTATCCAGTTCTTGCAACCGTGATGAGGAAATGCCAAGTGATGACGGCTAAGTTCTTTTGATCGGACGTTCAAAAAAACAGACAGCTACACCCAAGACCTCTCTCTCTCTCTCTCTCTCTCTCTCTCTCTCTCTCCTCTCTCTCTCTCTCTGCATATTATGTATGCGCTTGCATGCATATGTACGATGTGTGCTTGCGCATATACATGCGTGCATGTGCGTGCTCTCACATTTGTATGCATGTGTGTAGTCGCATATGGTGTGTGTGTGTGTGTGTGTGTGTATGTGTGTGTGTGTGTGTGTGTGTGTGTGTGTGTGTGTGTGTGTGTGTGTGTGTGTGTGTGTTGCGTGTGTGTGTGTGTGTGTGGCGCGCGCACGCACGTGTCTGCGCGCAAACAAGCACACGTTCTTGTAATGTTTGGCAAAAGAATTTTTGAAAAAGCAAAACAACAAACCAAAGCGTATTAAAAAAAAAAAAAAAGCTTTCGGCATACTATTACACATGACTGCGAAAGCTTGATGACATTGTGATATTCTACGTCACGCAAGACAATGCAATATGACAAAGCATAACAATGGCAGTACAAACCATATGACACGCATCTTATCAGAATATAAATATGCATTACATAAGCTATGCATTTCTGGCACTTGAGGGGTGTGGACTACAAACTACTGAGTAAGAGACAGGACAGATTAGAAAAATGTACACGGACAGACGCATATTATACATAACGAAAGACAGAGAGGACAAACGGGCAGATAGACAGATTAAACAGTCTGGACGTTAGTAACACACACAAAAATGTTATGGTCCACATTATGCATGGTTTTGCAACTGCACTATCATGATAATGAAACAAAAGCATGCAACCGAACGAAGCTCACCGAAGGAGATCGTGTGAAGTGTGTGTGTACGCGTGCGCTAGCCTGCGTGTATGTGTAGATATGTGTGTGTGTGTGTGTGTGTGTGTGTGTGTGTGTGTGTGTGTGTGTGTGTGTGTGTGTGTGTGCGTGTGTGTGTGCGTGCGTGGTGTGTGTGTGTGTGTGTGTGTGTGTGTGTGTGTGTGTGTGTGTGTGTGTGTGTGTGTGCACGTACGCGTGTGTGTGCGCGCACGTGCGCGTGTGAGCGTGAGTGTGTGTGTGTGCATGTGTGTAAAATCCTGAAGTCTCATATTAATGTAATTTCTTTGTGACTAGACAGCAGTCTGCTTTGTGTCACACTGCCTCTGTCTCTAAATGTGCAAGTACTATTAAAAAACAAAACAAAAAAAAAACTGGGAAGCTGAAAGAAAAAAAAAATTCATGAAAAAAGCAAAAGTATTTGCTGACCCGGAGGCGATGACAATCATGTCCAGCCAGTTCCAGGGATCCCGAAGGTAGGTGTATTTGCTAAAGAACAGGCCTCTGGCCAGCACCTTGATCACCATTTCCGTGGAGTAGATTCCGAAAAACACGTACCTGAAACACCGCAGTTGTACAGTTCGTAAGTTCATTTTCTCCGTCCATATTATCATTACTATTTTAAATTCTTTTTAGGTCTCTCCCTTTCATAAACATGTGAACTTGTGTTGTCAACTGAATCTATTTCGTGAGCGCGCGGGCGGGCGTGCATGCGTGCGTGTGTGTGTTTGTCGAGTGAAGTTTGCCTGAGAGGTGTGTGCGGACAACCTTACGCTTTTCTGTTAGAAAAATCATTTCGAGGAAAAAATATGTATAAAACGTGTCCACGCTGTCAAACACACAAACACATCAGCTTGCATCAGACGAACTCTAAATTACCAGTGACTTTAAATCCCTTATTCTCTCTCTCTCTCTCTCTCTCTCTCTCTCTCTCTCCTCACACACACACACACACACACACACACACACACACACACACACATCTTACATCTTATACAAATACCGACGGGAAAGGAGGCCTAAAATGGATTAGTTAGTTCTGTAGCCTGTTGCAAATTCGTTGTGTTCTTGGAAATTTTGAATAACTTCTGGAAAATAAAACACCCAAACTTGAAAAGCAACGCTAAGTCGTGTAAATTTTTTCAAATTACTGCAGACTCAATGACGAATTTCAATTCTCACTTGTACCCGAAGCAAAAGGTGCTCGGACAAAAAGTACGGGAGGGATAACAAGCGTTTCCAAAGGCGACGTCGACCGCACCACTCAAAGCTGGATACGTGTATCCCGTGAACACTTTCCACGTGAACATGTTTCGCAGACTACATTTGCCCGAATCTTGGTAAAACGAATACACGACTACAGTGAACACTCAATGTTCCAACACATTTCTTTGTGGGCCCGATTCTGACATCTGAACAATAGAGGTACTCCATTTGACTGTCCTTAGGAGTTGTTTTTTATTTTTACGTCGGAGGCTTGCAATTTGGGCTAAAAAACATTTCAATACTTTTTTCATGATGAAAGTAGCTTACACGCTTGCGTTTCTTTCATAGGTTATCAGTTTAATCTATAAGAAGCCACCACCGTTTAAGCACTTTGAAGATGCACAAATTGTCTGTGAACAAGAAGATTTAGAACCGAAATCCAGATGGTGAACAAAGGGCAAGTGCCGCGATGCAGAGCTGGCAAATGGAAGGGGTTGTGTGTGTGTGTGTGTGTGTGTGTGTGTGTGTTTTCCGCCGAATGTCTTGAATGGAAAAGTCGCACAAATGTATGATCATGCTAACAGAATTTAATCAAAAGTCTCACAAATGTGCTGTGCCCCTTCCCCATGATGTGTGCAGGTAGGCAGACATCATAACTGTTCAGAAGTAACAAGAATCGCATTAGGCCCGTCACCAATAGAGCAAACGTAGAGAAACAGAGAAAATCTAAACTGATCTGCGACATTCCTTTCACTTAATCTTTCCCTCCTTTCCTATTTTTCCTTTCTTTATTACTTAAATTCATGTGTTTATGCACTGTCTCCTAATTCACTTACGTCTTTGATTAGTTTCGCTTTTGTTCTTTTTTTTTCTCCTTTTTTATATATATATATTTTTTAATATCTCCTTCTTTGTTCATTCTTTGATGGTCAGGAAAACGGAGAGTTAAGTTTCATAACAATGCTCCTCGCGGTAACTCCGTGCCTAATTGGTTGAGCTGCGTTCTCTCTCTCTCTCTCTCTCTCTCTCTCTCTCTCTCACACACACACACACACACACACACACACACACACACACACACACACACACACACACCACATAATTACACAATAACACACGCCGACGCACTACTCACTCCAGCCAGTAGACGTTGTTGGCACTAGGAATGGCCAAGCAGATGCAATTAGTAAGGATGGTGAAGAGGATGAAGAAGTCGAAGATCTGATTGGTGCACAGGTACACTGACATCCGCCGTAACGGACTGGTTGCCGATAAGAGGTAGAAGGAAGGGGCGGCGGAGAATCGGCTGATGTTGGTATGATTCAGCCAACGCGAAAACACCACAAATGTCTGCAAGGGAGGTAACAACGGTACGGTTCGGAAGCTGTAGGAGCATAGTGGCGTCTAGAGGTAACAATAGCTGTTTTCCTCGGGAAGGGGAGGGGGGGGGGGGGGGGCAGCTGTTAACCTCAATGAAAACAACAAAAATAGGGAAAACTTACCATCGCTGTCTTTTTTTTTTTTTTTTTGCTGTCCCAACCTCTGCGCCACCTCAGAGTCAGTGCTCCCACGCCGCTCATTCCGACGCCCCGTAAACAGCCACAGCCCGGTCGGCCCCGCCGCAGCCCCGTCACCGGCAATCCACAGGGAGCAGTCAATGTCAAGCCGTCAAGAGGCAACCCACAGTAGGAGACACTGCACTGCTGCCGAGTCACTTCGGTGGTGTTCAGTGGCGCCTGTTCTGATCTAACATACGCAGGACACCACCTACTAAGCCTCCTACAGACAACAATAATTGCTTAGTCGCGGAGCCGGCGTGGATGCGCTCTCCCTCTGGAGGGCACCACCACGTCTGTCCAACAACAGCCCCCATGGACTCGCCGATACCGATGACCTCGACGGAACCAAACCAAGGCCACAGACGTGGAGAGCACATCGAAATTGAGGTCACCATGAGAGCAGGGCATGAAGGGTCACATAATTTGAGACATTTTTTATGCTGATCGATGAGAATGAGGATGATTAAGATGATGCTACTGATTTCCATTTCGGTCTGCGACTACATGACAGGGCTGTACTCTGCACTTCCTTTCATGATATATCCTGGCGTCAACCAGGCCCGAGAGATACAGGCACCTGCAGTGTTGGTCAGGAAATTTGAGCAACACTCTCAGAAACGCATCCATTAAGTGGATGAAACTCGACTGTGTGGTCCCAGTCTTCCCAACTGAGTCCGCAGCAAACTCAACGCTGGGTAGGAGCCGGTCGGGGCAGAAAAACCCACATGACTCTGATGGGATCCGAACCTGCGACCTCCCAGCCGGGAGTCCGCGACGCTAACCACTTCGCCATGGCGGCTGGTTACTGTCACTGTCATCTCTGAGGATCATAACTGTTTTCCTCGGGATCATAACTATTTTCTATGGAGGAAAACAGTTGTCATCAAAACGGCTTTCCCCGTTTTTCTTTTGGGCAATACTTTTTATCGCCGTTTTCTCCTGGGATCGCAATTATTACCCCAGTTCTTTAGAATAAGGATTATTGTCCCCTTTTTCTGGCGTAAACAGGTAATATCTCAAGAAAAACGGTCTTCATATTGACATTAGGTATCATCTCTACTTTCCCTGACAAGCGCATGTGCATTCCTGTCATTGGTACTACGCCGACTGCTGGTCTGGATCTGGATCTGGATTAGTACGTCGCTAAAACATCCATTGGGTGTGCGCAGCGCGATGATATTATCGGCTTCTGGCTTTTGCCAGAGCCGACTTGAAACTGTCGACTGACTTTTGGTGGACGATGTTATCGTCGAGGTGGTTCCACTCAGTTATTGTCTTTGGGAAGTATGAATGACGGTAGTGATCGGTGTGTGTTTCAGGAACGTAGTTGCACCTATCGTTGTTTCGGTTGTAGTTCTCCACTGGGTTTTGTGTCAGGTACGTACTGTTGTCTCTGGTGGAGCGGATGCGTCGTCCTGGTTTCTGCGGTGTGATGAAGTCACTCGGGGTGATCGCTGGCACCAGACCCTCAACCACCATGTAAAAGAATCCCAGACGGAGTTGGAGCCGCCGTTCTTGGAGTGTAGTAAGCTCATGTTTTCTCGGTAGACCCGTTATGAAGCCTGGCGTGGTGGAGTGGTAGTCTGCTATGAAGGGCACTGCATTTCTTTGTACGCGCTCCAGCATGTTGATCTCTCTGCATGTGCGGGTCCCAAATGATTGCTGCATACTCCAGGACAGGGCGTACGAGTGCGAGGTTGGCATTTCTTCGGCAGGAGGTAGGGCTGTGCCTGAGATTCCGCCGGAGAAATCCTAATGTGCTATTGGCCTTCTTTGTGATGGAGGTGATGTGTTGAGACCACTTGAGGTTGGCGGCGAATTGGATGCCGAGGTATGGGTTATGAGGGACTTGCTGCAGGGTGGTATTATTTAGGGCGTAGAAGTAGGAGGAGGAAGAGGATTGTACAATGCTCATGATGTCTGCATAGGGAAAACAGTTTTAATCCCTAGGATCACGACTATTTTTCCTATTCACGGGCTTCCTCAAGGATAATTACCGTTTACCCAGCGATAACAGGGAAAACCATTGATCACTATTTTTATCTGGAAAACAGGTGTGATCCACCGGGAAAACGGTAAATTTACTATCCCGGAAACCAGTGGTGATCCTCAGGGATAACAGCATGACTCTCTTGTCCTCGAGAATATTATCTACTTTTTCACAGGAAAACAGCTCTTATGAGCTAACGAAGCTAATATGCTCCAGAGAATGTAAATATCTTCGTTCACGACCACCCATCTTATTTTGCACGAAAACCCCCATTTTCACATACAAATCACGTCCATCACATGTCATTTTTGACCAAAATTAACACCTGTTTCACAAAAAAATTAACACCCCAAAACCTCCAAAAATCGACGTAATTAGCACATTGAAAGGGGGGCTTACATGCTAGATAAGATAGGGTGATCGTGAACATACATATTTACATTCTCTCCAGGAATATAAAAATTAACGCCCGCGGGAATGAGTCCTTGATACTTTTCTAACATGTTCTTCTACTTCCAGCACCATTAATAAATTAGAACAAACAACTGGCTTTCCGTCTTGATTAACTATTTTTACATCCAATGAATTTAAAGAACCCTCAATTAATTCTTTAAATTCAATGTCTCCGCCAAACCTATGTAACTGATAATCGCAAAACCCTACATTAGCTGGTGGCAATGCTCGTAGGACAGCAGATGGATAGCCATTAAACAAATTAGCATCTGTTTTTAACTGTTGTAAATGGACATACAAAATTGGGTTTACGAGAAAATCAGATGGTCTACTACCTACATACTCATAAAGGCCGCTTTTTAAGTACATATGTGTTTTAATATGATATGTTTCACCACTATCATAAAAGCCTAAAAGTCGAGCAAGACTTCTAGGAAAAACGTACTCCCTTTCTTCAAGTTCTAGAAAATTCATAGTAATTATAAATTTGCCTCATTAATTTTTAACTTAATGTTAAAATTACTAAATACTTCTCTTAAAGAACAAAAGTTGTAGTAACCATCGGGTATTTTTAAATGTTTTAATAGCTTGCCTTGCCCATCCTTAACATCTACCCAGTTATTCTTATCTTTTTCAGATATGTTAATCCATTTTATTTTAAACCCAATTTCTCTAAGGGCAACCCTACAATCGCCGCGCCTATTTTCAATTGGATATGTTAAGAAAACACGCTCGTTTTGCTTGGTTATATAGATGTACATCCTTTTTATAACTATTTAAAAAACTAATTTAAAAAAATGGAACCTTTTAAATATAACGAAAGTGCTACTTACAATATAGGAGCGTTTTATAACCCCAAATCTTTGAACTTCAGTTTACTAACCATTGCAGTAGACGAATCATATGGCTTCCAGGTCAGACTTGTAAACCCACTAACAAGATATTTAAATCCCCCAATAAAGAATGATAGAGTGCCATCAGCATGGTCATCCCATCCTAAGGCTTTTTACCAGAATCAGTTAAATTTTGCCGTTTACTGCACAACCACTGGCTGCGGTGTTTCATATGCAAACCATTTAAACCATCCTAATCTTTTAGTAAGGGCAGTATATAACTTTCATCTTTATTACCAGTACAGACGAATACTAACTGAACTGCAAGTAGTCCTCCCAAGCAACAGCGTGTTTAATCCATTTAACAGCCCAATGGACAATAATGCATATGAAAGAATCTGCAACGAATTTAACATTGATCCTTCAACTGATTTTAGACAAAAGTTAGACCGCAATCATGGTTAGGCACATTGTATTTGGGGGGCACAAAAAGAGAATATACTTATGACTACTGGCCCGGTCACACCTCTTTTCAACCAAACAAACAAGTTCGATTAGGGTCAATTGAACAAAAACATCCTAATGCTTGGGCAACATTTATCTTAGATGAAAGTGAAGGCCTAACAATGCCAGGAGTGCAAAGACTTAATGACTCCATACGGACATACGTTTGGTGTCAATTAGGAGCACAAGCACAGACCAAGTCTAGCATAGTTGATCAGTCTACAGGCTTTGACGCCAGAAAACAATTTTTAGCCAATTTAGAAGATGCTTTTAAAACTCTGCTGTTGATTTGCCTGCCAGCATACAAAGGTATCAAGACGTTCTTGCACATGCTAGGTCAAAGGTTGACTTTGTTGTAGGCCACAGATTATACATGCTACCCTCTGACCTTAGACTGCAGATTGGCATGATACAGAATTATAATAATGAAATCCTCATAGCTGGAGACGATCAAAACTTAGGACACAATCAAGGCTTAAACACAAGGCCTGCTCCATCCATTTTAAAAAAAGTACCTAGCCCTGAAGAACCAGAAAGCGATCCACCACCAGTTATAAGCGCTCCACAGCCAGAAAGCAGTCCAGAAAGCGCCCCACCTGTTGATCTGCCTCACACTGACAGCCATACTAGTGAAAAGACAGCCCTTGTTGTATTTTTAACTTTTACTGGATTAACCATACTTTATTTCACTAAAAATTAATCCAGCAGCTAGCACTCCTAACGTCCACAGATGGTCAGCCATATAACCAGCAACTTTGCCTATAGTAGACAAAACCCAACTAACAACACTGCCTATTATGCCAGGCAGAGCATCAAGCGCTTTGGCAGCTAACTTCTTTAATAGGCTTGCTAGGTGGTGTAATTGTTTTCTAATCCAACTTTTACCGGTTGAGGTGTTGGAGGTGTTACTGGCCCTGTTGGTGCACTGCCGGGTTAAAGCATAAACGAGTGTAGAGATAGCAAACCCAACAGCCGTTAATATGCTAACTATTGTAATCCCCTGTTCCCTGAACAGAGTCCTTATTCTTTCAGCTAGCGTAGTATTTTCATAAAGTATTTTGTTTATAGTTTCCCTTATTCTGCTTGTTTGTGATGTTAGCTGCGCTCTGTTAGTAGACAGCACTTTTAACCTAGCCGCCCTTTGTAACCTTAAATCCTGTATTTTCTGCTGTATTATAGCCTTTTCTTCTCGCTCTAAATTGTTATCATCTGCATCAGCTAGTTTATTTTTTTCTTCTTCTATCTCTCTATCTACTCACTAAGTTTTGCCAAATTGTTTTCTAGTTCGCCCCTTATTGACTTTAGGCGATCATTAAGCCCCAGGATTTCACGCATAGGCAATGGAGATTCGTCAATTGTTTCTAATGTTTTTCTGACTGTTTCCTCATTAAAACCCGTTTCAATTTCTGTTGCTGCATGATTTATTCTTGGCACTAAATCTTGAAGAGGGGTCATTTCTATTTCAGATTGTGTTGGCAACTCTTGCCCCAAGTTCTGTAAAAGACTAACAGCCTCAGGCCTTAAATTTAAAATGTTTAATCTCCTTTGGTCGGCAACAGGAATTCTCTGTCTAATTGTGTTTAGTTTTAAAAACTTAGTTGGGTCTGGCTTTGTAGTAACTCTTACTAAATTTCCTCTGCTAGTTCTTATAAACATATGGTTTCTTTTATCAATTGTAAAATCAAAAGGGCTGGGGCCTTCTGGCGGTTTTAGTCCTAAGTTTGTGTAGAATGAGTTAATTCTATTTGCTAATAGTTCTGCACGAGATGCGCTAACTGAAGGGGGTGTTTCTACTCCTTCTTCTAATGAAGGAATTGAAGAACCTTCTGCTTCTCTTTCAAGTTCTTCGCGTAATGAGGGGCGTAGTTCTGTTTCATCTTCTTCTTCTTCACCAACAGGATCAATTGCGTCAAAATCTTCATCCATATTATTTATTTATATTCTTTTTTGTTTTATAAAAAATGAACTCATACGGTTGTGACCTCGATCCATACAGAAAAGAGAAGGAACCCCATGGCGTAAAAGGTATAAGGCAGACTGTAATTAGTGTAAATACTCCATCAACAGTTCAGCCTGGACAAACTTTAATAGTCAAGTTCCCTGATCTTGGCGCTGACGACGTTATAATGCCAGGCACTGCTAAACTATCATTCAAATAGATATTACATCGACAGATCCTAACGCTACTGTTGTTGCTA
>CM031603.1:88026408-88053908 GCA_018398815.1 Conus ventricosus
TATCGGTCAATGTAATGATTAATATTATGTATCATTAACACAGCTATTCATTAATCTAAAGTAACACTGTAATGAAAGTAATGGTAGCAGCGTTAAAATAAAAGTAGCCGTGGTGGTAGCAATAACTCAAATTTCCAAGCATCCCCCGCTTGACATTAAAAAAAAAAAAAAAAAAAAGAATTCCCATAATCTATTGGCCGAAGGAGCAGTGAACTGTCAGAGGTTCATCGTGTCTAAGACACGGCATGGTGGAGGGTGGTCCCCTGTAACTTTCCCTGAACTGAATCAGGTACCCATTTACTGCAGGGTGGACAGAGAGGGTTTTCAAGCCGAAAAGATCAGACCGCATGAGTGGCTCGGAGTCACGACCCCAAGGTTCACTGGTTCCGTCTGAGGATATGGTTACATGTATGTTGAATATTCTTCACCTAAGGCCGTTGTGCTTTTAGTAGGAGAATACTGCTGAATTTCACTATCGGCCCCTACTAAGTACGTTCTGTCTATGTGCCCATGTGCGTGGTGTGTGTGTGTGTGTGTGGTGTGTGTGTGTGTGTGTGTGTGTGGTGTGTGTGTGTGTGTGTGTGCGTGGTGTGTGTGTGTGAGAGAGAGAGAGATGAGAGAGAGAGAGAGAGAGAGAGAGAGAGAGAAGAGAGAGACTCAGCTCAAGACTCAAATGTTTTTCATATAGGCCTGCCCCTGAAGGTTACCTGATTGAATTGTCGTTAACGTAGAGCTCTCATCGTGAACATGAAAGGCATTACAGTAATCAATACGGACGAATAAAGGCCGATACTAGTTTTCTCACTGCTTCTTAAAGATTTGCCTAACGCAATGCGCCTGAGTTCCAGGAAACAGGCTCGACAACACTGCTGATGTGGTCTTTCATAGCCCAAGTGCTGTCTAGTTTCACCCCGAATATTTCACACTTTTTAAAATCAATACAGCTGTCTTCCAATTCAATCGAACTGTCTTTAATCTGCCGCAGGCATGATGGAACACCCACCTTGATCCCTCGGTTTTGTCTGGGTTTAGTTTAAGCTTTTTGCTAACCATCCAAGTGATACGTCATGGACGCAGGTTTGAACTTTAGAAATAACATTAGGAAATCCTGCGGAACACAACTTGACGATACTTCAGTATCATCAGCATACTTGTGATACTGATAATCATTCCGAGACATGACATCCGACAAAGGCTGAGAATAAAGGGTAAAAAGCACAGGTCCCAACACGGGGCCTTGTGGCACGCCAAACAAAGAGGAGAGGGGATGATTTAACACTGTCAATGATAACACGTTGTTCTCGATCACATACATAGATAAAAACCCAGTCAAGCACCTTTGCCTCTGAGACCGTAAGTTCTCTAGAGAAGGGTAAAACACGGGGTCGCTCACCCGCCTCCCCCGGCCTTGCCGGTTCCGAGCGGCCGACGCCAGACCCCGTGTTTTGCCGTTCTCTGGTATTAGATATGAGAGAGAGAAGGTATGTTTTTTACATATGTCCGTGTGTGCGTGCGTGTTTGTGTTTGGTGTGTGTTTGTGTCTCAACCGGCCGACGCCAGACCCCGTGTTTTAACCGTTCTCTCCTAGTAAAACCCTACAAACATCCCATACTGTGTAGGATTATCCGTTTTACTGGCCTGTCGTCTTGGGCTTTTACGACGGTCGCCAACAATTTTGGTTTTTCTAGCGCGTCGCCCGAGGCGGGGGGGGGGGAGGGGGGGGGGGAGGGGAGGGGGGGGGTGGGGGGGTGTTTGGGGGGGGTTCCGAGCGGCCGACTCCAGACCCCGTGTTTTACCGTTCTCCCCTTTGTAAACCCTACAAACATGCATACGTGTAGGGTTATCCGTTTCAATACTAATTTACTAAACTTTTTAGATTTTTAGTTTTGCTTAATCCTATGTTTTTCCTGATCATTTTCAATAACATCATTTCGCGCAAAACATTCATCAAATGAGTCTCTGTCTTTCATGTGAAATAAAACTACAGTCTTAACTGTTCTCAAAAGTCTTTTAAAAACCCGAGTTATATTTTTGACATAAAATCCAACACTTATCCCAGCATGTCTTCCACGGGAAAGCTAGTTTGGAAAAAGGGTGTTTCTCTTTAAACTATGTCTATTCTGCCGAACAGTCATCTAAATAAATAGGTCTGCGTTCCTTCAAACAATTTATTAAAGTGTTCTTAAACACTCACTCAGTTTATTGCTAGGATCAACTAAAAATATGTCATCATTTCCATATAAACCTTCTATCATGATATGCTTTGTTCCTTTTAAGTTTTGGGACAGAAAATCCAATATGATCAAAATTATAGCGATAAACTGTTTGTAATAGGTCAAGGAATAAATATTTTTTCCCACAACCAGTCTGCCCACAAATTAATGAAAAATTTGGGGGGTTTTGTCATAAAGTTTAACTGCTCCATATTTTTTATAACAGAATTTTAAATCTAATCAGTTATTATTTTTATCATACTCTCCGTCAAACTTTTTTCAGTATAATAAAACCCTATGAGGCCAAAATTTGTGTAAGATTAAATCCAAAATTCAGTTCTGTAAGATTGTTTCTATTTAAGTCAACATTGTTTTGTTGCTTGTTGTTATGACTTAATATCCTCACCATTGTGAAGAACGACAGGGGTAACTTTAAGATGTTTAACGTCTAAGTTTTGCCAGCTAATATTAATTTCCTTTTAAAAGGGGACGCCCACAAACGCCCACAACCCCATCCCTTTCCTTATCTTTTAAGACAGAAATTTCAAAATATCATTGTGAACGCATTCCTAATTTTCTGCTTGGAAAAAAACTGTAATTTTGTAGAAGCTTCCTTTTTAAAACCGTTTTTTTTTTCTGTGGAGGATACTGTTTTTTCCCATACGGTTTATTTCAATTTCTTTCCGACTATTATCGTCCGGCATAAGACTTACATGTAAAGGGCCAGAGTTGAATGCTTTTCTGAAACTTTTTTGTCGGCTAAAAAATGAAATGGGCTTATGAATTCAAATTATATTTCCCATTCTAAATATGGTTCTAAGTGACATTTGAGGTCAGTTTTCGAACTATTTTATATTCATACTGGCCAACATTATTTGCTTCTAGATTGCCAGTTGTTCTAGTTTAGGAAACTTTTTGCTGTCGCCAACCTCTTTACGTTTATAATCACCATCTTTAGTGTACTCAAAACCATACAAAGCGCCTATCTCACCATTCTGTTCAAAGTCCGCAACGTCTGCAAGGTTCTTTTAATTCTAAAGTTATACACCCACAGGCCGCTAATGTTAATCCTGGTTCTTCTGGCCCACGCGACATTTTAGTACAGCTTATTATTTTATTTCCAAAACATGTGCAGGTTTATCAAATTCACGATTTTAACCTGTTTGTCTGCAAATTTTAATTAAATGTTCCGCCCTTCACAAACAAAATCTTTAAACTGAAAAATTAGGGAATTGTATAATTTAATAATCGCAATATGCAGCTTTCCCTGACGGAAGAGCTCTTAAAACAGTTGAGGGCCTTCCATCATATAAGTTTTCATCAGTGCTCAGCTCATCCAAAATGAACATAGAGTAATGAATGTAAATGCAAGATCGAGCGGATTTTCCCCCTCATAAGTAGTTTTGCGTGGTGTAACTCTAAATCTATGATTGCCAGCCCGCAAAGCCTAACATTTTAGCTAGTCTTCATCAAAATAGTAACCTGCTTCTTCTTCAGGCTTGAATGTTAACATTGTTTTAGATTTGCATTTTTAAGTTTGAGAGTAATTCGAAGTTACTCATTGCTTCTTTTAGTGAGCAAAACCCGTAATAACCATCAGGTATTGTTAACTGGCTAACTTTGGCCCCTGATTTGTCAACTTTTAGAATCGTATTATTATTTAGGGATTCAGTTATATTAAACCATCAACTTTGTAAAAAATTTCATGAAGTGCGACCATTTTGGTTCCGCAAACGTTCTTAACCGCATGTTCTAAAAACGAAGGGGTCTTGTTGTTATTGTTACAAACATTTTTAAACGAAATAAAAATGAGCGCATTCAAATATACTGATGCAAAAAAATTCTGTTGGGGCCCCACTACAATCTTAAAAATATAACAACTGACACCCTTGACAATTCTGTGACCCAGACTGACACTTTTCATAAAAAGGTGAGTACTCCATTGGACAAATATCTTTACCCCCCTATTAAAAAAGACTACATCGCAAAAGTGTGGTTCAGTCATCCAATGCAGTTTTATCAGAACCAGTTAAACTTTGCTGTGTTTTGTGCATCAACTGGGTGTGGAGTGTCGTATGCTGATCATTTAAATTTATCCTGATCCTTTGGTGAGGTCGGTGTACAGATTTCATTTTTATTACACCTTCAGACGTATTGACTGAACTGCAAGCGCCATTTCCAAATGACAAACCGTTTAATCCATTTAGCAACAGAATAGACATGAAGGCTTTTGAAAGGATCTGTAACGAATTTAATATTAATGTTAAGACAGACTTTAGACAAAAGTTGGATCTTAATCATGGTCTAGGAACCCCTTATTTTTGGGGCGTGCACAGAAATATAACTATGCTTGAATCCTCCTTACACATCTTCTCTTCAGGCACAACTGTTCACCTAGGGTCCATAGAGCAAGAGCATAAAACAGCGTGGACAACATTTATTTTTAGACACTTCTAAGGGGCCCAACTAAAGCAGAATAGAACGAATAAACGACTCTGTTCGTTCTTACGTTTGGTGTTTGCTAGGTTCGCAAAACACAGACAAGGTCGAGCATAACCGATCCCTTTTACTGGTTTTGATGCACAAAAACAATACTTGCAAATTTAGAGGACGCCATTAATTCTACAGTTGATTTTACCTTCAAGTATTTTAAAAAGGGACCAAAATGTTTTACAATACGCAAGATCGAAAGTAGACTTTGCTGTTGGGACTGGTTTTACATGCTGCCTTCTGACCTCAGACTCCAATAGGCACAATAATAAACCACAATAATGAAATCCTTGTGGCAGGCAAGAACAGAAAGTTGGGAAAAACGAAAAAAATTCTGAGCCAGTAATATTGCAAGCAGTAAACAAACACCCAAGAATAAGTCATCCAATCCCAAAGGCCCAAAGCCCAAAGGCCGTTGAAGAAGTCAAAAAAAATAACGACCATGAATATGAAAGACAGCACTTGTTCTTGGATTAACTGGCCTAGGTTTACTTGGTCTTTATTTTAAAAATAACCCCGACTATTAAGAGAACTAATGTCCATAAGCTCAGCCATAAGCCAACTACTTTGCCTGCAGTAGACAAAAGCCAGCTAACAACACCCCCTAATATTCCGGGCAAAGCGTCCACAGCTTTAAATGGCTAATTTTTTTAATAAACCTGCAAGATGATCAAGCTGTTTTTTTACCCATGATTTTTCAGGTGGAGGCCCATGGCGATGGAGGCACTGACCCAGCACCACCGCCGCCTGTAATAGCCATCAAACCCGTGTACTTATTGCAAATCCTAAGGCCGTTATAACGCTTACTAATGTGACTCCTTGCTCTCTAAAAAGTGTTCTTATTCTTTTTGCTAGTGTTGTGTCTTCATTTTAAAAATTCTTTGGATAGTTTCTCTTATTCTGCTCACTTGAGTTTGCAAATTTTTCTCGGTTAGTAACAACGCTTCAAATCTTGCTGATCTCTCTTGTTCAAGATCTTTAGTCTTTGGGTTATTTTTTTCTTTAATATCATGCCCTAAGTTGGCGTCATCACCTCAACGAGTTTTTCTTTTTCTCTTTATATATGCTCATCTAGTTCACTAGTTTTTCTAAATTGTTTGTTAATTCGCCTCTGATGCTTCTCAAAGCATGACAAGGGCCGTTATTTCCCGCATAGGCAATGGGGAATCATTAATTGTTTTTAACGCTGTTTCTTCTGAAAGACTGGTTTCTGCTTGCATTACTTTGTCTGCTGTTTGACTTAAATCTTGAAGTTCCATGTTTTGTATTTGGCTATCTGTTGGGAGTTCTTGCAGTGTGTTTTGAAGTTTAGCAACTGCCTCCCCCCTTAATTTTGGTTTAGTAAAGCCAAGGCGATTCCGTTCGCTCACACTGAGCCTTTGTCTAATTGTATTTATGCCTACAAACTTTGATGGGTCTCGCTTAGTTGTAAGCTGAACATGTTCTCCTTTGTCGTTTTTCACATACAAATGGTTATCTTTTAGTTTAAAATCATTAGGGTCTATAAAGTCGGGTTCTAGTCCTAAACTTTGGTATAATGATCTGACCTTACTTTCTGTTAATTCACGCCTTTGCACCCCTTCTAATTCATCATGCAATGAGAGCGCTGTGCGATGCCGCTCCCAAGGGGAATCACTCATGTCGTCTCCAGGATTAAAATCATAATCTTCATCTTCAATGCCTGCCATGTTTTTAAATAATTAACTTTTTATTTTGTTTTATAAAAAAATGTCACAAGCATATGGTTCAATTCTTGACCCGCATAGAAGACTGAAAGAACCCTTTGGCGTGAAGGGAAATAAGCGGAATATTACTGTTCCAAATAATCCATCTACTATTGATTCAGATCAAATTCTTACTGTCAAATTTCCAGACCTAGGAGCAGATGAAGTGATTGTGCCAGGCTCTGCGCGTCTTACTTTCAAAATAGAACTCGAATCAGCAACAGACCCAAACAGGACAGTTGTCCAGAATTTGGGACGGGCAATCGTTAAGAAAATTTCTATAAAACTTGAGGGGCAAGAAATATTTTCTTTACACAATGCAGACATATTTTTAACCTATTCTGATCTATGGCTAACCGGGAATGAAAGGGCTAACTTTGCGTTTCAAGGAATCGAAAATGAAGAAGCACTAAAACATAGAATAGGCGCCGCAGATGTTAAAGACAGCAAAAAGTATGTAGCTGTAAATTTTGCGTATGGAAATCGCTTTTCTATTCCCTTAGATTTTGAGTTGTTAAGTGCGCATGCGCCGTACTATCAAGGAGCATTAAAAGACAGATTGTCATATGAACTAACTTTTAATGAATACAAACGTGTTATCAGATCATCAGACACCGAAGCAAAGTACAGCATTTCTGACATCTCGTTAGAGTTGACGTTGTTAGCAACCCTAATTTAGCAAGGCTGATTGAGCAACAATATCAGTCAAAATTAGCAATATATTACGAAAGAGTGATTCATCATACAACATATCCCAGAAGCAGGGCAGACACTATATGGAATTTTAGTTTTAGTGCCGCAGCAAGATCGCTTAAAGGTATTTTATTGCTGTGTGAAGATGAAGAACCATTCAAAAGAGGAAGTGAAAAGTTTATTAATCCTAAAATAACGAAAGTACAATGTTCCATTGAGGGGAGTCCTAACCAAATCTACGCTAGCGGGCTTAAACCTTATCAGCATTTTGATGAAATAAGAAAATTGTTCGGGGGCGGGAGGTGTAGAAGTCCAACAGTAGACCTTGTGTCTAAAGATCTACACCTTCACAATGTTAGACTCGATGATTATTTAACAACGAAATACGGCTTATGGATTGACCTAAGGTCAACAGAGGATAATCGGTTGCATGGAAGTGGAGAGAACGGTTAAAGACGTAATAAACATTCAAATTGATAAAGAAAAAGATGGCGATAAACCCCTTAATGCACATTTGTTTTTAATATATGATGCGCAGCTGAATATTGAAGATAACAGATTAAAAGATATACAATACTAAATTATTTTATTTTTAAAAAAGCATGTCTGTTAAGCATTATCCAAATGTGCCTACAGCGCCAGAGTTGCCAAACGAAGAGATAGCCCCCGACATAAAAACCTTCAGATTAACAAACATTACACAAATGCAACAAAAACTAGAGCAGGACCTTTCAAAATACAGCAAAGCCAAACGAAGGTATTCTGCTGCCTTTAATGCTGTTACCTATGTTAATACTGGAGCATCGACTATAAGTGCTCTATCAGCAGGAACGAGTGTTGGTCTCTTAGCAACAGGCATAGGCGCACCCGCAGCTTTACCTCTAGGCGGTTTGTCTTTAGCTCTTGGCGTGTGTTCATTAGCTGTAAGTGCTGCTAGCAAAAAATTAAAAACTAAACTCCAAAAGCACACAGCCATGGTTCAACTAATAACAGCTAACTTAGTTCCTTCAAGCTGATTATAAATAAAGCACTAGCTGACTCAAACATCACAGATGAAGAATTTAGTCGTTTACAGGCCGATTTTGATGACTACAAAAGACAAAAGTTTGATCTTCAAAGAAAGGCGAGGACAAGTTTTTCTCAACAGCCAGACACCGAACAGATAAAAAAGGAATGTTTAAAAAAAGTAAACGAAACATTAAACTCTGTTCTAAACAGCTCACATTAACAACGCCAAAGGGTGTTTATACTTTAGTTTATGAGTCCAAGCACAAAAAGACCGTCGATATTGATTAATTTTTTTTTTTTTATTAAATAAATATTTTGAGTTAGAAAAGAAACTCAACATGGCTAAGATATATGAAGGATTGGACGAATTGTTTGAAGGAATGTTTAAGGAAGAGCGTTTGTCAAGAGCACTAAATGATATTGATCTAGAAGTCATTGATCCAGCAAACGTACAGGCAAGTGTTGTTCATGCTATTTCTCAAGTTCCAGGTAAACTAACAATAGACCCACCAGTTAAAGTAATATTAGCTGTTTTAATCGACTATATAACAATAAATGAAGAAAATCTAGAAGTCTGGGTCTCAACTAAACAACAGGTTATTCTTTCTCGTAATGACTTAACACCCGGTTGGGCAGACCAACTGCTTACACAGTTTGATGTAGCCGCTGAAGAAGCCAAAATGAGAGGCTCTGGTTGGTCAGAGGGCGAAGTCCTAGAGATCAGATTAAAACAGGCTAAGTATGAGCCTATTGTAGGCAAATCTTACATTCCACTACCTCCAGCATTAGTCGCAAAAAAAGCAGTTCTAAACATAAAGAATACAGACGACAAATGCTTTATGTGGTGTGTTCTTGCAAGGCTGCATTACGTCCGCAAAAACGCAGAGAGAGTGTCTAACTATCACCCTTACATCAATGATCTTAACTTTAGTGGAATATCCTTTCCTGTTAGCGTGGATTCCATTGATCAGTTTGAAGAACAAAACAAACCAATAACTGTTAATGTCTACACATGGGATGAGGAAACAAATTTGGTACCAATTAAAGTGTCCAAGAACAGCCCAACGATTGGCGAGCCAGACAAAAATCATGTTGACTTACTACTGATGTTTTCACCGCTACCACATTACACATTGATACGAACAATGAGTAGATTATTGACGCATACTTCAAAGCAAAAAAATAAACAAGAATTCTGCAGAAAATGTTTAACAAGAATTCCATCTGTTCAAGCCACGAGCGAACATAAGAAACATTGTAGTAGCCCAGTTGACTGTAATACAGAACTAATTACGCCCCCAGAAGGCAGTAAAGTTAGTTTTAAGAACTGGAAACGACTGCAAAATTCTCCATATGTTGTTTACGCAGACTTCGAATCGCTTATTGTTCCTTATGAAGGGCCAGCGCCACAAAAACTTCGAAAAACAGTCTTAATGAGTAATCATCAGATTTGTTCATTTGCTTTCATTATTGTTAGGTCGGATGGCGCTCATTCAGCACCAGAATTATACAGAGGCCCAAATGCGGCTAGAAGATTTTTACAGTGCATGCAGCAAGTGCGTAATGACTGTTCTAATAATCTGAATTTATCTGAAATCATGATGACGCCCGAAGACCAACAACAGTATGACTCAGCCACACATTGTTGGATTTGTGGTTTAGAACTAATGTCTAACAGTGAGGAAACCAATCCGACAGTAAGAGACCATGATCACATTAGTGGAAAGTTCAGAGGAGCAGCGCACAACAACTGCAATCTTCAACTAAAGTTTGAACCAAAGACATGGAAGCTGCCCATCTTCTTTCACAACTTGCGAGGTTACGACTCTCACCTTATAATGAAAGCAGTGGGCGATGCCTTCAGGGTAACATGCATTGCACAGTCATCAGAAAAGTACATGTGTTTCACTTTAAATAACATGTCTTTTTATGACTCTATGCAGCACATGATGGGTTCATTAGAGTCACTGGCTATGTCCTTAAAGTCCTGCCCAATAACGGAAGAATATTTTGACCCAACACTCGTTAGAAAGGGCGTTTACCCTTATGAGTACATGAACAGTTGGGAAAGGTTTGACGAAGACACACTTCCTCCTAAAGGCGCGTTCTTTTCTAGTCTCAGAGGAAAGGACATCAGTGATTCAGATTACCAGCATGCTCAAGATGCGTGGCAGAAGTTAGAGTGTAAAACGATGGGGGACTATCATGACTCCTACTTGATGGCAGATGTATGTTTGTTGGCGGATATTTTTGAAAATTACAGAAAGACCTGCATGAAACATTATAGCCTGGATCCTGCGCATTATATTTCTGCGCCTGGGATGAGTTGGGACGCTTTCTTAAAGTTTACTGGAGTACAGATTGATTTATTGTCTGACCTACCAATGATTCAGATGATTGAAAACGGATTGCGTGGGGGAATTAGTATGGCGTCGCATCATTACTGTAAAGCAAACAACAAATACCTAGATGATTATGATCCAAGTAAAAGGTCTAACTATCTTATGTATTTAGACGCAAACAATCTGTATGGATGGGCTATGGCGCAATCGCTTCCATTACGCAACTTTAAAATGTACACAGAAGACAATCCAAAAAATATTCAAAAGGCATTAAAGTGGTTGGGT
Organism: Conus ventricosus; assembly: GCA_018398815.1. NCBI lineage: Eukaryota > Metazoa > Mollusca > Gastropoda > Neogastropoda > Conidae > Conus > Conus ventricosus. The sequence continues at coordinate 88,037,164 of CM031603.1, forward strand.
AGTTTGACGCCTGATCAACAGCGTGGTTTCATTCTAGAAGTTGACTTAGAATATCCTCCTGAACTCCATGACCTGCATAATGACTATCCATTGGCAGCAGAAAGTCTAAAGATGAATCCAAGAGAGCCGCCTAAACTTGTGCCTAATCTTCGGGGCAAAAAAAATTATGTCTGCCATTACAGACTTCTACAATTTTATTTAAGACACGGTTTGAAGTTGACAGCTGTTCATCGTATAATTGCTTTTGATCAAGAACAGTTCATGAAACCATACATCATGAAGAACACCGATCTCAGAACTAAATCCACAGATGCTTCAGAAAAAGACTTTTTCAAGTTAATGAACAACAGCTGTTTTGGAAAGACTATGGAGAATCCGCACAAGCGTAAAGATGTTAGATTAGTCACCAGAGAAAACGAAGCAATTAAGCTGACTTCAAAACCTAATTATCAGACTTTAGAAGATTTCATGATCAGCTTTTTGGCATAATGATGAAAAAAAAGAAAGTCAAATTGGATAAACCCGTTTTTATTGGGTTTACTGTTTTAGAATTATCAAAGCTTTTGATGTTAGAGTTTCTTTATGACTACTTTAAACCCCTGTATCCAGAGTCCAGAGTACTTTACACAGATACAGACAGTTTTGTTATAGATATCCCCACTGAAGACATCTATAAAGACATGGAATTAGAAGTAGCTAAAGGGCATGCGGGATGGTATGACACATCTGATTACCCTAAAGATTCGCCTTTGCATTCAATTACTAATAAGAAGGTTTTAGGAAAGATGAAGGATGAATTATCTGGAAAGGTGATCAAGGAGTTTGTTGGTTTAAGGTCGAAAATGTACAGTATTTCTAGCCAGGAGAAAATCATTAAGAAAGCAAAAGGAATATCTCGCAGTGTTGTGCAGTCAAACATATCACATGACAACTACAAAGAAGCATTGTTTGACAATAAGACTTTTCATCATGACAACGTAAAACTGCGATCTAATCTACATGAGATCAACACAACAGTTGTAACAAAGAAGTCATTAGATAGAACAAACACTAAACGGGTGTTTGTTAATCCAGAGTTTTCATATGCAATAGGGCACTGGAGGACCGCATAAACAGGGGGTTTTATATTTTTCATCAACTTTTATTATAAGATCAATCATAGCTTCATCCAATTCATTTAAATCTTTTCTCATGTTTGCTTGATGCGTTCGAATTTTTTTTATTATTTCAAGATATTCTTTTTCCCAATTTGGGGGTTTGAGTTGTAGGTGATCTGGATGATTTAGCATGCATTGATTAATCCTCAAAAATGTTCCCCTAATAGCATTACACGCATCAAATGATTCCCGTATCATTTTCAAGGTCTCTTCCTTTATCATTCTTGTTTCGTTCTGTGCTTCGTCCTGAGCTTCCATTTTAACTCAAATATATTTACGTAAATTAATTAAGCGGAACTGTGTCTGGTGGGATTATCTGCAGTTCTTCCTTCACAAAAGATCTTTGAGGAGCTGGTTGTTTTGTTGTGTCAGTTTCTCGTAAATAATACACGGGCGGATTCATCTTTACAATTCTTTTTATTTCATATGGATCAACACTCCAAACTGGATCGGTTGCCCTAATGCGAGTGTCCCCTTCTGCTTCCCCCGGTAAATAAAGGTACCTTACTTTCAAACCAAATGGAATAGTTTGCTGGTTGTGCTAGCGTCTTCAACAACATTTATTGTTTGTTTTTTGATTGCTTGTACTGGTTTTAGCCCTTTAAATTCTTCATTATTCATTGCGCGCAAAACTGAGGGCAGTCTTCTAACCCATTCTGTGTTGCGAGAATTGTCAATAAGCTCTCTGTGATACTGGTAGGAAAAAAGTCTTTCGGCTAACTGTTTGTTAAAGTTTTCAACTAAAGCCTGTGATCTGTAACTCCTGGAATGCCTCTTCTAATGGTAACTCTATGTTTTAACAATAATTGATTCACTTGGCCTTTAAATTCTTTCCATCATCAACTTGAATCATGCGAGGATAAGTTAAAGGACCTCGTTGGTATATTAGTTGTATGGCAACAGCAACAGCAGAAGCACTCTTTTGTGTTAACGGTTCAGCATCTTGTATCTTGAAGCTATGTCAATGACTGTGAGTGCGTACTTAAATCTTTTTCGTCTAATAGTATCATGGGGTAAATATAGAAGGTCCATTTTGATGGGTGCGTTTGGAGTTGTATTCACAAAGTGTGGTCTCTGTATTCGTCTAGGCGCAGGTAAATAAATTTGCCAAATCGCTGTTTAGATAACCATTCTTTTGCTGTTTGTTCACTGACTCCAGCTGCTTGGCTTAGCTTTTTATTGCTGTTATTCCCTTCCAATATCCTTTTGGCGAATAATAAATTTTGTTCATTTTTTATTCAGCCAATATTATGTGCAACAAAATACACGATGGTCATACCAACGACAATAACGCGATTTCTTGCATCTTTTGTTTTTCTGATGGCTGATAAAGTCACTGAATTTTGGTGGGGGCAATGTCTCGATTGGTTTGCCTGTTACAAGATAATATTCTTTTATTGCTTGATCAACATCTTTAAATGTGTAAGCTGCATGTCCCTGTTTTTTCAGTGTGTTATTAATAAAATCTAACTGCTCAATTCTCTGCTTTTCATAGGCGTCTTGTGCAGCTGCTAGTTGCTCCATAGCTTTGTTATGTCTTTTTCTCTCGCTGTCGTCCCGCAGTTTACTAAACGCGTAATTACTTCCGCTAAAAGCAAGCGCATTCACCACAGCGCCACCTATCATCATTACGAGTGAAGCCATTTTTATAAACGGATTTTTATTTTACATATTAATACTGTCGGAATTATTCCTTGCTTGACTAGAAAATCTTTCGTGGCAAACGAAGCTGCAATGATAGCAATTAGCTTTGCCGAATCCTCAAAGTCTAGTTTGCCAAGATCTGCTGGTTTAATTCTTAACAAGCTTTTACCAAGCATTGTGTATCCTATACTTAGGCCTCCAATAACAGCAGAATGGTATGCAAGGTTGGCAACAGTTTTTTCGGCGCTCATTTTTAAAAATAAAATAATTATAATTAATAAAAACATGAACACCGATGATCTATTAAACCTTCCTGAACTTATGATTACAATGACCAGGTTGATGAGCAAGCTATTATGCCAAAAAAAGAAAGACTGTATTCTTTGGCAGCATGTGGAAAAACAAAACAGTTCCTTGGGAATGAATTTAGCATAGAACAGATTCAACAGATGTCGCCACAAGACATTATAAAGTATCACAACAGGTATGAAGCGCAGCTGGGGTCGAGAATGGTGAAAAGCGTTGGGCAAACGGTTCTTAGTTTGTACACTAAACTAGTCAGTAGATTTGCCCCCATTGATTCTGAACAAGATTTTATGTATGATTTAACACAGGATCCAGTTTTAACAAAGTCATTAGAGTCTCTAGGATGTGATTTATACTACAGATTTGGAACATTGTTATCGCCGTTAATCATGGGATTAATTACTTTTAATCATATAGATTTTATTTCCCTTCAAATGAACGAGCCAGAAAATCAGCAGAATCAGAAAACACTGAATCAGGTGAAAGTGGTCACTAAAACACCTCATCCTGGACGCATTGCGGCAGGAAAAAAATTAGCTGAGTGGAACAAACAAAAAAAATTACAGTTACAATCACAAAATATAACTCATCATGAAAACATAACGCCGCCAACTCCAACAGTTGATTTCAATGCCAGCTATAAAAACTCCATATGATTCAAGACCTACAGCGCCAAAGTCTTCATGGAATATTGAACTTAAAACTGTTGCCATTTTTAGCGCCTTGCTGCTGTTGGGGGCGGTTATTACAGTTATAAAATATATAAACAATGGCAGCAAAAACAAAAGAATTTTAAAACAACCTGAACCACTAAATACAGAAGACAACAGCACGCCAAAACCGCCAATAACAAAACATCATTTTGATCCATTTATAATGCAATAATATTTTAAAATTTTTTGATAAAATGGCGGATTATTATTTGTTTAAAATGATGAAGTAAATAAATAAAGACATGGAGTCTATAAAAGACATTTCCATAGACCAGAATTGTAATCAATGCGGTTGCTTAGGTTTGTAAGAACTTCATTAAGATCTATGCTGACCGATCTTGCGCAGAGAACGCTGAGCAAGACATCCTCAACGATGACGCGTTTTTTGAGGCGTGTGTGTACTATATTAGACATCTACTATTTAAGATAAAAACATAGATTGTATTTTTTTTTTGATAATTATAAGATAACTTGAATAAGAACTTGGTTGTACTTAGAGGATGACTTAAGTAAGAACTTGAGTAAAAACTTGAGTAAGAACTTGTGGATGACTTGTGGATGACTTGAGGATGACTTGAGTAAGAACTTGTGGATGACTTGAGTATGACTTGAGGACAACTTAAGTAAGAACTTGTGGATGACTTGAGGATGACTTAAGTAAGAACTTGTGGATGACTTGAGGATGACTTAAGGATGACTTAAGTAAGAACTTGTGGATGACTTAAGGATGACTTAAGTAAGAACTTGTGGATGACTTGAGGATGACTTAAGGATGACTTAAGTAAGAACTTGTGGATGACTTGAGGATGACTTGAGGATGACTTAAGTAAGAACTTGTGGATGACTTGAGGATGACTTAAGGATGACTTAAGTAAGAACTTGTGGATGACTTGAGGATGACTTAAGGATGACTTAAGTAAGAACTTGTGGATGACTTGAGGATGACTTGAGTGTGTGCATGCGCGGGGTGGGGCGGGGTAGGTGTGTGTGCGCGCACCTTTGATCCGTCATTTTAAAACTGACTGCTTGTCTCCAAGAACGCGTAACTATAAACAGTGCCAATACCTTTTTATATGTCAACCCCAAAAACAATGTCACCGGTCAAACCAAAAGTAAATGGGTTGCAAAGGTAGAAATATGTCACAACACTTGCTTTGGCATATATTCTTTACTGCTGCCAAGAGAATGACAAGACAGCTATGAAGTATTTAACTCTCGCTTTTCATGTGTGCTGACTGGCTTTACAAATCCAACGGTGCATGAGTGGAGACCACTAGCTTGCTCTGAATGCTTCTATTGAAATCTCTGGGGAGTGCTGCGCTTCACTGCATGCCTTTAAAAAACAGCCTGCATAAGCCAATCTCTCTCACCTGCAGTGTGTGTGTGTGGATTTTATGTCAGAAATATAATTCGGTTTTAAAAGACTTTAGAGAACAGTTAAAGACTGTAGTTTTATTTCACATGAAAGACAGAGACTCATTTGATGAATGTTTGCGCGAAAATGATGTTATTGAAAATGATCAGGAAAAACATAGGATTAAGCAAAAACTAAAATCTAAAAAGTTTAGTAAATTAGTATTGAAAACGGATAACCCTACACAGTATGCATGTTTGTAGGGTTTACTAGGAGAGAACGGTAAAACACGGGGTCTGGAGTCGGCCGCTCGGAACCCCAACCCCAAACACCCCCCCTCCCCCCCTCCCCTCCCCCCCGCCTCGGGCGACGCGCTAGAAACAACACTTGTTGGCGACCGTCGTAAAAGCCGAAGACGACAGAGCCACGTCAATCGGATAATCCTACACAGTATGCATGTTTTGTAGGGTTTACTAGGAGAGACGGTAAAACACGGGGTCTGGCGTCGGCCGGTTGAGACACAAACACACACAAACACAAACACGCACGCACACACGGACATATGTAAACACATACCTTCTCTCTCTCATATCTAATACCAGAGAACGGTTAAAACATGGGGTCTGGCGTCGGCCGCTCGGAACCGGCCAAGGCCGGGGGAGAGCGGGTGAGCCAGACCCCGTGTTTTACCGTTCTCTTCTCTCAAGTCTCTTTAGCAGTACAGAATGATCAAGCGTGTCGAACGCCGCACTGAGGTCGAGCAGCGCCATCACAGAAACCTTGTGGGCATCGCTCTCCAAGAGCAGCTGTTCATGACGCTCAGCACAGCGGTCTCCGTGCTGTGATCCCTTCTGTATGCAGATTGAAACTTCTCGAACAGGTTATTATCGAGAATGTGCTTTTGTAGTTGTTTCAAAACAACTTTTTCAAGAACCTTGGACAAAAATGGCAAATTTGACACAGGTCTATAGTTTTTTAACACATTACAGTCCAGTCCTTTTTCTTCAACAAAGGTGTAACTACAGCTTGCTTAAATTGTGAAGGAACAATGCCAGTACACAAAGAGGAATTGATGATGTTAGTTATCAATGGTAAAAGATCATGGAGGCATGTCTTAGCAAGTTCAGTTGGTAAAGGGTCTAACACACAACTCTTAGTAGGCATTGACAAAATCAGATCGTAAATGTCCTTCTCTGACACAGGCTCAAAAGCAGCGAATAATGGACCATCGTATTCCTGGAAAGTTGGCGCCACAGAAGACCGCTGGTCAAGGTCACTGCGAAGAGTTTTAATTTTGTCACTGAAATAGTCGCAAAAGCGCTGAGGCAGGTCTGACTTTGCGGTGTCTGAGGGGAGACAGTTACATTTTTTCCGCCCTAAAAGCGAGTCCGAAACATTGAACAGTTGTCTAGAAGACGAACAAGCCATCATTTTGTCGAAATAATAGTCTTTTCTAGCAAGAATATCAACTGAGCGAGTACTCTTCATGGCATATAAATAAATTTGCTTATGAACAGTCAAACCTGTCTTTCGCCATTTTCTCTCAGCTCGTCGTCGCTTCCTCCTCGCCTCTCTCACTCCCTCAGTCCTCCAAGGGGCCGAGGGCCTGTCACGTACCCCCCTAGAAACAAGTGGGGCATGCTGGTCGAGGATTTGACCAAGACCTTTATCATAAGCCCCTACCAAATTTGAAACATCCCCGCCCCCCACACCCTGAACCATGTCTCGAACCTGGGCGCTGAAAGCAGCCTGCTCTATAGCTTTTATGTTTCTGGAAGCCACGCGACGAGTGAGAGGAGCGGGTGGCTGCAAACGGAGCAAGGAAAACACACCAAAATGATCAGATAAACCTGGAAATTCCTTCACAAAATCAAAATTAAGAAGACTGTCTTCAGATTTCACTACAGTCCAATCAAGAATATTGCCACAACGCTGGGTGGCTTTGTCTACCTGTTGACACAAATTATGATCAGCAAGCAAGGTCAAAATGCAAGCAACTTTGTAATCATTAGGTTTGTTGAAATGAAGGTTGAAGTCACCGTGAAAATGAAAGTCATTTTTATTGCTAACATAATGTGAGAGCAACCCCGAAAATTCATCAAAGAACTTGGAAAATGTCACATTGTTTTCCTTCTTGGGGTGCAGACGATAAACACAGACAAAGGTGGTCTTTACTTTACCGATAGTCAGTTGCAACTCTGCAGCTTCCATCGATGCGAAATGCAGTCTCTTAGCTGAAGCGAAGGGGAACAGATCTTTTCTGATGACAAAAGCAATGCCACCATACCCCTGTCCGGCCGGACGAGGGAACGGGATAAGTTCATAGTTGTCAGAAGTCAGAGCAGTGATGAAAGCTTCATCACCCTCAGATTTTAGCCACGTTTCAGTCAACACAGCTATGTCGACTTTTTCTCTGGTGAAAGTGTCATTCAAGTCGGAAGCGATGCCACGGACCGACCGGCAGTTGAAAGAAAGAACCTTGAGTGGACGAGGGCCAGAAGTTTGTTTACGTCTCCGACGCTGGCGCTTCCGGGGCAAACACCATCCAAGTCCCAACGAGCGAAGCCGAGCGGTAACATCGGCGGTCAGTCGGGCTGGTGACACGGCGAGAAGCTGGGTGCGCGTGTACTGTTGGTGCACAGCTGAACTGGTGTCGCTCGCGGCCACTGAAGACCGTGCGAAGTCACTGCAAGTGGGTCGAATTGGGTCACGGTGCAAGCCACGATCGGTGTCCGTGAATGAAAACAGTTCACGGGGTGGTGAAAATGTCTGCCCAGCATTGTTGGAATATGCTTTGGCGAAGACAAAAAGCCAAAATATAAAAAGTTTCGCTGACATGGAGGCGCAAAGACCCTCCCATTCTGTAGCACGATACATCGCACAGTTGCACCACAAAAACCAAGCACAGGCAATCACAAAAACATTCAAAAACCAGTCAAAACATCGGAGCTCAGTGCCACTCCAACCTGCTCGGCGAATGTCACTTTCCCCCTTATTCAATGCAACACAATACAATGCAATACAATTTTTGTAAGACCTGTGAAGTACAGACCTAGCGCGGCAAAGCAAGATAAGAGAAGATAACAGTTGTAATTTAAGATCTCTCTCCAGCCTTCATACTCCCCAAAAGACAAGAGTGCTCATTTGTGGAAAGGCTACTTCATAGAGCCAAATTGATGAACGCCGTGCGACTCATGAAAGACTGAGCTTACGAGATTGATACTACTACTACTTAACTACTTAAATCTCTCTGTGCCAGGAGGCACATAAGGCTTGGACGTCTCTCCTCCACTGTGTTTGGTCTGCAGCTGTATGGCGTACAACACTCCATGTTTTCCAGCCTGCGCCGCTTCTCTCCTTCTCCACCATTCGCCGCCATGTTGTTTTCGGTCGGCCTCTTTTCCTTCTTCCCTCTGGTGTCCAACCAAGGGCCACAGCACAGTCGTCGTCCTCTCCTTCCTCATGATGTGCCCAATCCAGTTCCACCTCCGTCTCCTCACCTCCTCGCTGGTCTTTTCTGCTTCTGCCATCTCAAGAACTGTCTTATTGGAGACATGTTGTTGCCATCGGATCTTGAAAATCCTCCTTTGACACTTGGTCTGGAAGGTGTCAAGCTTTTCTTCCTCTCCTTTAGTCAGTTTCCAAGTCTTGCATCCGTAAAGTAGGACGGACAAGGCAAGGCTCATGGAAAGAGAAGCTTTAGTCTTTCTGCCTTTGTCGCTGGCTTGCCAGATGTTTGACAGCCGCTTCATCTGTGCGCTGGCCAAGGCTACACTCTTCTTGACATCAGCTGTGCCTCCACCGTCCTTTGTCACGTTTGCACCCAGATATGTGAAGCTCTCTACCTCCTCTACTTCACTTCCTCTAACTTTCATCTAATCGTCACTCCTGCTGTTGGCTTTCATGGCTTTGCACTTCTTGGCATTCAGCTTCAGTCCAACTTTGGCTGTATCGTCTTTAAGTCTTGTTGTTTTGGTCTGAAGGTGGTTCATTGTTGATAAAGAAAACAGAAAAGTTACAGGGTGAATGCATAGTGCAAATTAACGCAGGATGTAAAGGTAACACTGACTGCAGATGGAACATTGAACAGAGACTTGAGTGCCATGACTACCTGGAGAAAAAGTCTGAGACAAACTATATGATCCGCCGATAGAGACCATTGGTAGATTAGATCAGCTTCAGGTGAAACGTTTAAGTGTTTATGACTAGATGAAGATTGGATCTAAAAAGAAAAGAACTGTCATGTAAGAGTACTGGAAGGCGTGAGGTTGAGAGAGAGGTGTCAGCCAACACAGAGAACAATGTTATATATGGACAATCAAGGACAGAAAGCAGCGTCCTAGAGAAGCGTCCTGTAACAAACAACGTTTGGGATTCAACGAGTATGCAGTGCAGCTAACAGAGGTCGGGGTGGGGTGGAAGCTAGAGGGTGGGGAAACAGAAAAAAGCTGTTACCCGTGTGACGTGACTTACGTAGAACACAAGTCAGGGTAGTGTATTTGACTGAAGGAAACGAAAGGCCGAGACAGAAGCTCCGTGACGAGCATTTTGAGACGCAATGTACAGTGTGACCGATGAAGAAGAGAAAATCGACAAATATGTTGCAGGTTTAATGATGGGCAGAAACCAGACAGAAAGAATGAAACCTTGAAGCGTTTTGTAAGATTGTTGGAGGAAGCACAGAAGGAAGCGTGGTGCAACAGATCACTCATGGAGAGGAAAGGGGCACAAAACAAGCTGTATGACCTGTAGAATAGAGTAAGCAAGAGACAGAATGTATGAACAACAGCTGGTAACATCCATGCGTTATTTTCCATGACTTAAAGAGGATGATCGGCAGAGATCTGTGCTCTATGACGAATGGTAGAGAAGTTCTGAGACGCGTTGTGTGACTAATGGAAGACGCTGGACACAGATATGTGTACCGTGAGTAAGAGAAGGCGATGAGAAGTAGCTGCATTGTATTATTCACTAAAAAGGGGATGAATGGTATGCTGCATGACTAATGGAATTCGGAATATGCAGGAACTTGATTGTCACAGACTGTTGGAACTACGAAGAATATGTTCTTCGTACGATTACGTGCAGTAATTAACTCTCTTAGCCAACAGCCTCCAACCCCACCCTTACACATTTTACAGACAGTTCAAACCAAAAACACTTCTTGAGCACCAACCAGTTTGGAATATACAGTACGTAAATCAATCATTGTTTTAAAACGAACAAAGCGCTGTTATAGGTCCCGTCCTTGTATGATCATTCAATACCGTACATACCATTCATCATCTTACACGCTAGATCCCTGCTGGTGTTGACGTGCTCACACTCACAAATGACTGTATACACACGACCCCCTACCCACTCACCACCACTTCCCCCTCCCTTCTCAGAAACAAGAATGCAAGCACAGCACGCATAATAGGTAAGCGTAATCTAATGTCACAGATCTGATAATTTTCAAACCGTATTAGTTCCGAAGCATAATTATGAATCAAAAGCAGCAATGCACGTGTTGAAGGGGCCAGCTATGCCAATTCGTCTACCACTCTCAGATTAACAAGATAAGATAAGATAATATTGCTTATAGCCCAGCCGACCGCAAAGGGCCACATCAGGGCTGTCACCACGTTAAAATCAACTCACCAGTCATTAAAAAAAAAAAAACCAACTTTCACACATCTCGTTAGATGACATCGTCTACTAACGCACCAGAAACTTTGTTAAAAATCTTTCTGCCGTAAAATCTTAAATCAGATGAAAAATGTTAATCTCTCTCAAAAACTCAAGGATCACGTCAGGCGGGACATCCCTGAACAGGATCTTCATGGACTCCGCTGTAAAATGTTTGTGTCTCACATCGTGCAAGTCCCAACATTCTAAAAGAACATGTTTCATTGTGAGTGGCGCATGACATGGAATGCACCACGGAGCTTCTTCACTCTTTAAAAGGTAAGAATGGGTAAAATACGAATGGCCGGTGTGCAGCCGGCACAGAACCGTTTCCTCTTTACACCACCCGACGTAGAGGGAGGAAGTCCTTAAGGTTTGGACGGATCTGAAAGAGTTTGTTATTCGTCTGTGTGTTCCAATCCTCCTGCCAGAGGTCTCTCACATAATCTTTAAATTTTTTGGGTTTCACATCTGAGCGGGGGATATAAGTGTTGGACAGTTTCTCTCTTGTGGCGTTCTGGCTAAAACGATCAACCATTTCGTTCCCCGCCGATGCCACATGACCAGGAACCCAAGCAAGAGTAATGTTGTAACCGTCCGCCTTCAACTTGCTAAAAAGTTCAAAAAAAGTAAAAGTTCTGGATGCTGAAGGTTGCGGCCAGCTATGGCCTCCAAAGCTGACAGCGAATCCGACAGAACCAGAAAGTCCCTCTTTGAAGAATGTGAGATTATCTTCAAAGCCAAAACCAGAGCAGTAAGTTCAGCAGAATAGACAGAAGCATCTGAGTGAATATGTTCCAACAGTATCTGAGAAGGATCCCCAGGGCAATAGGCTGCACAGGCCACTCCATCTTCAGACTTGGAACCGTCAGTGAAAACTTTTGACAGGATGGGAATTTGGAACAGAGCTCAGCATACAAAGCCTTGTACGCCAGAGAGCTGGTAGATTCTTTGCGAAAAGCTGCAAGATCGAAACGAATCTCTGGTGTGAAAAAGGTCCATGGAGGTTGATCTGGAAACTTGAAAAAATCGGATACTACACCGAGGTCTAGACCTGCATTCCCCGCACGTGAGGCTGCATACGAAGACCAAACGGCGGAATACATTTAGGTTTGTTTAAAACTTACTTTGGAACGAGGGTCAAAGACACAGTCATGGGCAGGGTTTTCTGGTTCCGAGAACATCTGATATAATAATTCAAAGACAGTTTCAGCCTGCGGTTGGACAGTGAAGGTTCACCCGCCTCTGCGTACAGGCTGTACACAGGGTGGTGCGAAACGCTCCAAGACAGAGACGAAGCCCTTGATGGTGGATAGGGTCCAAGAGTTTGAGGTAAGAAGATCGTGCGGAGCCGTACACAGCACAACCGTAGTCCAGTTTGGAACGGACCAGGGCTCTGTAGGGGTGCAGCAAAGTTTTCTTGTCAGCGCCCCAGTCGGTGTGTGCTACGACCCGCAGAATATTCAGGGATTTCTGGCAAGCATTTTGAGGTTTTTAATATGGCTGAGAAATTAAGTTTTGGTCAAAAATGACTCCCAGAAATTTGGCCTCTTTAACAGCGGGAATGGGAGATTTCCCTACTTGAAGTTCAGGATCTGGAAAAAACTGACGGAAATTAGGAAGTGAATACACTGTGTCCTTTGAAGCAGAAAAGGTGAAACCGTTTTCATCTGCCCATCGATGATTTTATCCACGCAAAGCTGGAGCCTGCGCTGGACACTCGGGTACAGGCTTCCAGTTGCGTAGACAGCGAAATCATCCACAAACAATGAGCAGTCTGAACCCTGCTGAACTGATTTAACAATGTTATTGATCTTAATACTAAAGAGGGCGGGAGACAGTATGCTCCCCTGTGGAACACCCAACTCCTGCTCGTGGACATCAGAGAGAGTGTGCCAACCCGGACCTGAAACTGTCGTTCTGCCAAAAAATTTTGAAGGAAAAGCGGAAGATGACCTCGAAAACCCGATCATGGAGATCATGAAGTATCCCCGACTTCCAGGTGGTATCGTAGGCCTTCTCCAAGTCAAAAAAAATTGCCACTGCATGCTGTTTGTTCAGAAAGGCGTTCCGAAGTGTAGATTCCAGACGAATCAAATGGTCAACAGTAGTCCGATGTTTGCGGAAACCACACTGTTCTTTCGCCAAAAGGCCATCGGTTTCGAGTTTCCACATAAGCCTAGCATTGACCATTTATCTCCATCAGTTTACAGACACAGCTGGTCAAAGCTATGGGACGGTAGTTTGATGGATTAGAAAGATCTTTTCCAGGTTTGGGGATGGGAATAATGAGGGCTTTTCGCCAAGAGGCGGAAAGAAACCTGTAGTCCATACATGGTTGTATACCTGTAACAGTATATTCAGACCTTCTTGCGGAAAAATGTTTCAACAGTTGATAATGGATTTCATCTATACCTGGAGAGGAATCGTTGCAGGACAGTAAGGCAGATTTCAGTTCATTTAAAGTGAAAGGAAGATTGTAGTCTTCCATGTTGTCTGACGAAAAGTTGCAGGGTGATTTTTCTTTAAGGGTTTTATTTTTGACAAAAGTGGCTGATTTGTTAGAAGAGGAGGAATTCTTTCTATGTTGAAGCCAGCAGATTAGCAACTGCGTTTTTCTCTGTTATTAAAGAGTCACAAACTTGAGATGGTTCACAGTGGACAGGTGTTCTTCCCTTTGATTTTCTTAATGATGTTCCACACTTTTTTCTGGAAGTTTTCGATGTCAGCCTGGAGCAGAAACTTCTCCAGGACCGACGTTTACTGATTTTAAAAGTGTGTCTTGATTTAGCACGGAGTTTCTGATGGGCTCGAGCGTTGGGACCCGAAGGCGTTGGTACACCTGACGCTGAGCCCGTTTTCGAACTTTGGAAATTTGTTGGCAGTCTGAATCAAACCAGGTGTTATTTGGCATTTGAAGTTTATCGGAAGACACTGGAATACAAGCTTTAGCACACTTGATCATAGTGTTAGTCAGTGATTCTGCTGGGTCCGGACTCTGAAGAAAATCAGTGTCCTGGAATTCTTTTGAAATAGTGGCTGCAAAGAGATCCCAGTTTGTTTTCTTATAATTTAGATGTGGAGAGACAGAGACTTGTTCAGTTATTACGGGTTGTAAACAAACGGGGAAATGGTCACTTCCGTGCAGATCGTCATGGACAGACCACCCCATAGTCCAGGACCAGCGAGGGGTCCCCAAACCGACAAATCTAAACATGAAAGTGAACCTGGGAAGAGTGGAGGTAAGTTGCAGATCCGTCGTTCAGACAACACAAATCCAAATCCGAAAGGACATCCTCAATTAGCAGACCTCTGGATGACGTACTGACACTACCCCAAAGAGGATTGTTACCGTTAAAGTCACCCAACAGCCAAAAAAGGTCGAGGAAGTTCACCTATCAGACTGACAAGGTCCTGACGACAAACCGGGACAAAAGGGTGGAAGATAAATGGAACAATTTGTCACAGTCTTGGGGAGAGTGACTCTCGCAGCTACAGCCTGAAGGGAGGTAGACAGAGCGACAGGACTATACAACAGAGTTTTGTGTATGAGAAGGGCAACACCGCCCGACAGTCCCAACGTGGATGGTTGTGCAGGTTTTGAAAAAAACATTAACGCCAGAAAGAGTAAAGGTCTTCTGGCTTTGAATTTGAGTTTCCTGAAGAGCCACGACGAAGGTTATTATAGATCGACACAGAAGCTGCAACTCCTCAAAGTTGGAATTTAGTCCACGGATATTCCAATGGGATATTGTACTATCCATGGTGCAGAGGGCGAAAAGGAGAAATCGGGTCATCTCCTCCTCAACGTCTGCTTCCAATGGAGTGAATTTATTTTGTAGTTTCACTGAACGCGTTGTTCTCAGACCTGCTGGCAGACTTGCCAACAGGCGAAGAAGGTCTGGATTTGGGAGACGGTGGAGGTTTCTTCCTCATCTCCACCATCTCCACACTGATGGAACTCCCTTGCCCGCACGGGCACTGGACAGAGGAGTTCGAGGCTTGGGTGCTGGTTTTTTAATCTGCCCAGCAGCAGATGTTGTAGACTGCTGGGCAGTCTGAGGGGTGGCGGATTTTTGCCTCCACCAGGGGCAGTCACTTTGGGTTGGAGGGTGGTACCCGCTTCCACCAGAGCTGACAGTTCTTCCTTGCAGTGTCTGGAAAAGATAAAATTCATCATCTGGCAGCAGACTGACCTAGTGGAAACTTTCTTTACGGCCGAAGCATACGAAGATGCTGTTGGCGTCTGACTGCCAACAACCTGTTTGCGGGCCTCAAAAAAGGAGATTCTTTTCAGTTTTTACTCGTTGTATAGCGGATTCCTGAATCCAAAGAGGGCAGTTTCGGGAAGAGGAGGGATGGTCGCCACCGCAGTTAGCACATGTGCCGGATCTTTACACGGCCCATCATGGGTTGCCTTGCAGCAAACACCGCACACCTCCTGCCCAGAACAACGGTCTCTGACATGGCCAAACCTCTGACATCTGAAGCACCTCAACGGGGACGGACCATTACATCTGGGGACTCTGACGTTCTGGTAACCACTTGATGACTGGAGCAGCACAGGGTTGCAGAAGGTCAGAAAGAGGTGTTGGTGGCCACTCTTTCTGCACCTTTCTTTACGTCACCCTCGCACCTCCGTCACACCCTGGGACGCCAGTTCCGTTTTGATCTCTGCCCCTGAGACACCTGTTAGATCTCTGCAGCGAATCACTCCTTTTGAGGAATTTAACTGTTTATGGGGACCACCCTGATCTCCCTGTCCACTATTTTTTGTTGCCCTCAACAGCTGTTCAGATTGCTTCTTTGATCGACATTGAATGAGAAACGAGCCATTCCTCAACCTTTTTACGGACTGAGGTCACCTGCTAGACCTTGAAAGCCCTTTTGTATGGCAAAAGGGCTCAGAGCTGAAAGGGGTCTTTCCTGCTCCGTCCCTTCCATCACGAGCCAGGAAGCCCAGAAACCTGTCCTCTGTCTAACCTCCGTATCAGAATCACTGTCTGTTTCAAATTCCCCTGAAATAGGGATGCTGCCTTCCTCTTCCTTTTGGGGGGGGGGGGGGTAGTTTTTTGAAAAAGCCATATTTTGTTTATTGTGTTTCATCCCTCCCTTACCCACCCACCTTGGAGTCCAACTAAGGGGCCAGGGCCAAGAAACCAATGTCTTGACCCCCTTCCAGGCTTCGGAGAGACATATGACAAACAGAAGCCACCAACCCTATCCCCCCTGATCATGCTCAACTCCGGGAACAAGGGGCTGAGCACTGCAGGGTTTACTTGGCCAGCAGGGGAACTGTCTGTCTTGACCCAACCCCAAGAAGGGGAGCCGATTAGTACACCCGGGCCAAAGTGTACTCCTGTCTAGGAAGAGGTCCGAGCCAAAGTGATGTGTTGAGAGCGCTGGCCCTCTCAATCACCAGGATCTCATTCCCCTCCGACACAGGTCGCACCGCACGCAAACGCGGCGGATCTTAAGGAGACCACAGAGAGAAAAGGAGTGTGGAAAAGAAGACTTGAAGGGGAAGACGAAGATAGAAAAGGGCCAAATAAGGGAGGCAGAAAACAAGAAAAGGAGAAAGGCGGGTTACTCTTAGTCAGGATCCTCACCCTAGCCTATCTGACATGGAAGCCCTACCAGGGGCATCAACTCCTTACCACGTTACGCTTAGGTCAGACAGCATCTTGGCTTCTCGGACCTAGAAGCAGTTTGACAAAACCAGCCTATCTCCGAGTAATGATGCCCCCGCCAGCAAAGCCTAAGGGATCACTGGACCGCGCAAGCCCTCCGACCACGACAAGGTCGCAACCCCCGGAGGGCTCAGATTAACAAAACAAAATCAACAAAACATTGATGAACAACATAACAATACCAGAAAAATTATACAGAAAGGCCACAGGC
>CM031603.1:88056408-88070337 GCA_018398815.1 Conus ventricosus
TACAAAAATAGTGAGAACTGGGGCCTCCTTGATATCTCTCTCTTTTTTTCTTTTTTCTTCCTCGCGGGCGCTCTCTTTGGTCCGTGTCAAAGACATACGTACGTATTTTCTCTCCTGCTGGAACTCGTGTTTGCTCACCCAGGCTCGGTACTCTGGCAGTGAACTTTCATATTATGCAAGGTATAGAAAACATATGGTGTAATAATGCATGATATACAAAGCGCGTTCTATTTGTGAGTCTATGTGAAGTCTGTCATTGTTGTTGCCTATGGGCCTACAAATCCACAGTTTTCGTCTGATGCTCTAAAATTGAATAAAGATTCACTAGCGTAATAGGCAGATTCAGAAAGAATCACTTTGTGCTAGAAAGTCGCCTTTATTAATGCGACCGTATGGCAAATCGAAGCGATGTCCAGAATCGAAGCAAGTCAAACATGTCGTCTATAATCTCTTTTTTTTCCAAAAAGGGGGTGGGCGGAAGGGAAAGGAAGGAGGGGGGGGGGCAATGAGAGGGGAAGAAGAAGGGGCGGGCAGGGATTGAGGGAGAAAGACGGAACTTGGCGAAGGGGGGTCCTCTCTCTCTCTGTTCATTTTGGGGGAAGGTGGAGGTGGATGTGAGAAGGGGTTAGGCATACATTAAAGAAATGTAACCCTTCCAAACTATCTGCATCTCAAGAGCAAGAGCTGCTCTTGTTCCACATACAATATCTCTGTACAGAATGCTGGCATTTCTTAATTCTTTGCAAAACATGATTCAAATTCATTTCTAGCAACAACAAAAAAGATCAGTCTTTGTGCTATCTGTGTGCACAAATTGGAATGAGGTCATCATGAGTTACTTCGTTGTGTGCAAATGCAACATAACCGGCATTTATTTAAAAAAATGAATCTTAGCATAGAAAAGATAAAAAGTTCTTGTTTTCTTTTGTAAGCCTAAAACTTGAAGAGAATCCAATCCAAGTCCATGCTGATTTGACAACACTATAAAGGCACCAGTGTGTATCAGAGACGAGAAACACATATTAGACTGATCATTTCAAAGCTGGGGAAATTGTCATGAAAGACCTGACATCGAGGATGTTCCAGTTTCGTCAGCAAAGAGCAAAATGTGCCGTTGGTAAAGACAGACTTTGAAGAATATTACAACATTCCGAATTTGCGAGGCAAGTGATAACAATGGTCTTTCATGCAAAACTGTGATTATCATAGACGATTACCTCATCTTCTGATGGAGGAATACAACACAGCAAAACTGAGAGTTGTGTGATGAAAGTGACTGCCATGTTTGAGCCAGGCACTGTAAATGAGTGATTAATATACTTACAGAAAAAACCGTAAGATTTGAAGTGCAGCATTCCAAATAAAGGCAAATCTTGGTAAATGGCGATAATGGACGAACCTATTGTATACTGTAGCCTAATTTTCAGAACCAGATTTTTTTTTATGTATGGGCAGGGTGGGGAATGGAGTGGAGGGCTGGGGTGGTTTGGGGTGCTTTTTTTTCAACTGCCGAGACCCTTTCATGGTCGTTGTTCTTCCAGTTAAGTATACACACACGACAAAATGTTACGTGGAACTTTTGTCTGAAGTGATATGGCCATCCGTGAGTTGCATCCAACCACCACTGTTTTAAATCACCGATTTTCAATCACACTGTTAGCATTCATACTGCGCACATCACTGTGACCTATCTTGTACAGCAATTGATCCAAATGCTCACTCTGTCACTCTGCAGTCCTGACAAGGCACAGTGTGACTTCTGTCTTATCCCTCCATGAAGCAGAGCCTGATTAGGAGAATGTTTTGTCAAACACAAGACTTGAGAAAAGACGTGAAATCACACTAGACCATTTCTAACTCAAGACCAAAAACATATTAAGAAACAAATAAACTTAACACGTGTCTGACCTCTGGTTGAAACATAAAAGGAGAGTGTTTGGAATGGCTGTAATAGTATAAACTGAACTGAAATTTGAATTCATGTTCTTTGAAGCAGCCAGCAAAACTTCTTGATCGCTCTCATAGTTATTCATCATGAAATCTTTTCCCATATACTTGCAGCATATCTTTATTATCATACATGTTTCTGTCCCCGCAGGAAAACCTATCACGCATGTTGTTAGAACATAACGGAAATGCATCCAGATGATGGTCTTCCTGGTGGACGCACATGGTTCGGGTGAAACTACATTCAACGCCCATCTTGCGCTGAAGTGAATGAAGATAAGTGATTGCTCGTTCATTTTCGTTGGCCTGAGTGTTTTGTTTCTTGACTGAAGAGGACCTAAGAGGACGAAACGCGTCGTGTTTTGTCTTGTGATTCGTTTGTCTACGTTTTCTTGTCGGTTCGCTATTAATTACATTTAAAACTTATTCAAACATTCAGGTCAATTAGTATAATTACAACAGGCTCACAAAGATTCTTCTGGAACCCGTTCATCAATACCATATCGAGCTTGGTGCTTAATGGAGAAAAAAAGGTAATCATTGTTCATTATGCAGTCTACTGTTTATTTCTTCCCGTTTCCCCTAAGAGTTCCGCTCAGGGCCAGGATTTGAGACAAAGGCATCATGATTTTGGATATAAATGCAGCGTGCATGCCTCCTCTCCTACCCATTTCCCCCCAAGGACCCTCCCATCCACGCCGCCCCTTCTCTCTCCTTCCTCAAATCCTCCTACTCCTTCTCTCCCCCTAGCCTCCCTCCTACCAACAACAAACGAACTAACAAAAATCCATAACAAGCACCATGATATGATGGAGTTGTCTCATCTCTTCTCTTGTTCTTCAAACCGCCTGTTAGAGCGCTGGTCTTTTGGAAGAATCTATGAAGCAATGTCCTGTGTGTAGCACAAACTTCACGCACAAAAGGAAGCTATGAAAATAGATGGGGTTGAATCTTGTTCCCAAAAAAATCGATTTGATTTTTCAACAAGGTGATTCGATAAGATGATCAGGTTGGTCAATTAAAATACCTATGTCCATGTCAAACTGGGTAAGGATGTGGAGGAGGGATTTATGTGAGAGGACATACATGTGCGCGCAATTACGTGCGTGTGAGCGCACGCGTGTGTTCATGCGCGCTGTGTGTGTGTGCACGCGCGCACTTGTGTGAGTATGTGTGTGTGTGTGTGTGTGTGTGGTGTGTGTGTGTGTGTGTGTGTGTGTGTGTGTGTGTGTGTGTTTGTGTGCGTGTGTCGTGCGTGTGTGAGCGCGCTCCTTGTGTGTGTGTGTGGGGGGGGGGGTGCGCGTGTATACACGGAGGTATCTCTATGCGTATGTGTGCGAGTGTGTGCGTACATGCGTGCGTGCGTGCGTGTGTGTGTGTGTGTGTGTGTGTGTGTTTCTGTTCGTGTGTTCGTGTGTGTGTGTGTGTGTGTGTGTGTGTGTGTGTGTGTGTGTGTGTGTGTGTGTGTGTGTGTGTGTGTGAGAGAGAGAGAGAGAGAGAGAGAGGGTGGATGGTGGTGCCTGTGTGCGCGCGCATATACGTATAATCGTCAGAGAGAGAAAGAGAAAAAGACACAGACAGACCGACATACAGACAGACAAAGACAGGCAGACAGACAGTCAAACAAAGACATGGAGACAACAGGAAAAGGACTGATTAGCTTCAGGTTCGATCCACAGTGGAGAACTCACGTTCTGTTGAGAATGAACTTGGGAAAACAGGGAGGAGCCGTCTTGTCTCGCGCAGGGCGCACAACCTGCTTCATCTGGATGAGCTCCTCGGTCCGAGTCGCACCTCGGCGTGCCTGGAGGCAGATGGCATCATCAACAATCCTCCACAATCATCTGAGAATTTTTGTTCAACTTTGTCGTACGAGAATTACTGTTGAGTTTTACAGCCACGATAATCTGCACTTGTGCTTGCGGCGAGGAAAGCGTGAGGCGAAAGGAGCAAAGAAATGTGCGCTGAACAAATTTAACAATATGGCCACAAGTTGAAACTCTTCTTGTTGCTAGAAGGACGGCCCTCTGATTGTTCATGCACCAATCACAGGACATCACTACTTTTCGTGCGCTAATCACAGAACAATTGACAGCAAGATTCTCTCGCAGGCTAGAAAGCCCTAAGCTATGCTTGCGATCTTTCGCCTATGAATCGCGTTGCTCGCCAACAGTGTATACTATGGAACATTACCACACGCCAAACTCGCAAGAATCCTTAACGTCTTGACTGTATGGAGCGCGTTTGCGGTTTATACATTTCTGAAGTGACTGTCAAGCATGTCTCGCATCACAAGCGTCTTCAGCGTAAAGGTTGTTTTATACTGTGTTTGCAGAGTAATTGGTTTATTAAGCGTTTTGTGTCGGCACACACCTCCAATGACATGCCTGAAGGAATTCAGCCATCCCGGGAGAATAAACATGAGATTGGTGAGCGATTTCCAATACACTAAACCCTCACTGCTAGTTCTCTTTCAGTGCAGGGCTTCTGAAAACGCAAAAAATTGCGTACAGTACGCATTAAAACTCTACGGGACGCACTGGGTGTCCGTGTAAGGGGTCCCCAGGGACCCCTTCAAATTTTGGTGATGTCAGACATAAAGTGAGAAAAGACTGCCTCAACATCGTAAGTTGGGTGCCGTAACATCGTAGGTCTGCTACACTTCGGACCGAACCCATCCCTTTTCAAGTTTGAACAGTAACAAAGCGAGTAGGGCAGCCTCCTAACAAACATACGTCGGTCACTTTTGTCGTCTGCTGAGGCTGACTGACTAAGCCGCTAGGCCACAGCATCGTTTTCAGTTGACCGAATTTTCCTACTTTGAGCCATGTGATGTCACGATGACGCTTTTCATTTTCCCGGCAGGAGAGAGGCATTTCCGCAAAGCCTTTGTTTCCAACATGTCTCTCGAAGCGTGGTTAACGAAATCATCGTCGCAAAAGCGAAAAAGCGTAGCAGAGGAGCAAGATCGAGAACGGATACAATTTTTGATGTTTATTTTGTTGTTTTTATTGTGACGATGTGTCTGTGACAATTGCAGTGCGCGTGCAGGGATGCAATTTTTTAACGTATATTTTGTTTTTATTGTGGTGTAGGGACCCCTTAATGTTAGCCTGGGACCCCTTAAAAATCTGATGAAGGGGTCCCTGGGACCGGAAAGATTTTCACACCCAGCAGAAGCCCTGCAGTGTTCTCAGTGTGCATGGGCTGGTCCACATATGGAGCATGTAAAGAATGCAAATTCGCTTTCACACTGAAAATAAAGGCGATGTGAAAACAGTATTACTGATTCATAGAGCCGATATGTTTTGAAAAGGTATTTCACAAACATGAAACTGCAAATGTGTTGCAGCATTTCATCTGTCGAGACATGAAGCCACACCGATAAGGGCACAGTCTGGTCACCAAATTAAGACATTAAATGCCTTGTGTATAAATATGACTGCAAATTCCGGTGCATAACGACAAAGACCTCTTCCAAAATCCCCTTCATCCCTCCTCCCCCAAGCTCACCTGTCCTTAAAATAACATTGACTCCTGCTCCCATTACCCTGTGGGTGATCACAAAGATTTGCCCACGTAAAAGGCATATACATTAGAAATAATTTCTCCAAGAAAAACACTCTTGTCTAACAAGTATGGGGTAATTGTTAATGAATGTTTACTTTAAATGCTCGGCTCAAACCAACACGCACAGGTTGGTCTCAAATATAAGTTTTAAACCGCTCCCTCAACTCAAAAGTGTGTGTGTGTGTGTGTGTGTGTGTGTGTGTGTGTGTGTGTGTGTGTGTGTGTGTGTGTGTGTGTGTATGTGTGAGAGAGAGAGAGAGAGAGAGAGAGAAGAGAGAGAGAGAGAGAGAGAGAGAGAGAGAGACAGAAAGAGAGACAGAAAGAGACAGAGAGCTCCTGCATTTGGTCTATGGGACTCTAAATGAGATCTCAGAGTGCGACAGGATGATAAGTTAATCGGTAAATCGTCAGATATGGCATCACGATCTCCATCTGTACAGTTCCACAGACTGCGAAATGGAGATTGAATATATCGTGGGAAATCGTTGACAGATGACGAAAATCGGTAAGGGCATGGAAAAATGTTTGAGTTCAAGAAGTCTTAGGTATTTAAAAGTCAAGGGATGTTGTGGGGTCGAGGTCAAGAAGTCTTACGTATTTAAAAGTCAAGGGATGTTGGTGGGGTCGAGGTCAAGAAGTCTTAGGTATTTAAAAGTCAAGGGATGTTGGTGGGGTCGAGTTCAAGAAGTCTTAGGTACTGAAAAGTCAATGGAGGCTGGTGGTGTGTCTCCGGCGATGTCAACGTGTAGGTCGTAACAAAGCTGGGGCAGTGCAGGCCCCAAGGACCTGCCATATGAAGAACTGTAGCACTCATCAAATCCTTACTGGTACTGTTGTGAAGAATGAAGAAGGTGGTTTGAACTGAGTGGACAAGACGGCTGCCACCGAGGGGTTGATAATTACTGTATGACGACGTTTCCAAAGCTGATGTGAATCTACACGTCCATCAAATAAAGAAAGTCGATTGTCTGTCTAGTTAGAAAACTTGCACGATTGTTGGCATGTGGAAAAGTCTAGCTTTCGAAGCTCCAAGGTGGAAGTGACCCCAAACTTTGGGAGATCCTCTGAGGAAATGCCTCAGCAAACTGGACGATGGAGAACACAAGATGCATGACGACTAAAGACGTGAAAAAAGAGGAGAAGCAGGGCAGACAAGGGTTAGAGCAGAGGACGTGGCTTTAGGTGACTAAAGTGAGAGTGAGTTTCTAAGCGCTGAGGAAAGTATGGAATATTGAAGAGGACCAAGTCCAAAACGTAGATGAAAAAGATGACAGAAAGAGAACAGTCCAAAGAAGGCGACAAAAGCATCCCTGTATTGATGCCAAATGATCGGAGGCATCATCGTCACATGGTGTCTGCCCAGACACCACGAGGCATTTCGTTGTGACCCGTTCGCGTAACATAGACAGAATTGTGGCGTGGTGTACAATTCTCTCTGTGTGTGTGTGTGTGTGTGTGTGTGTGTGTGTGTGTGTGTGTGTGTGTGTGTGTGTGTGTGTGTGTGTGTGTGTGTGTGTGTGCGTGTCTGTGTGTGTGTTGTGTGTGTGTGTGTGTGTGTGTGTGTGTGTGTGTGTGTGTAAATATGGCCAGGTCAGAAAACAAATTTACAGCATTTAATTCGGGGTTTCGTAGTGATGATCTAGTGTGATTCGATGACCATTATTTTTTAGTATTGGTCTTTTCATGTGCACATTATAAGCAGAGAAGAAAGTATAATACTCGTTCTCAGTCATGTCAGAAGAGAGGCAAATGCATGACATTCCTTTCATAGAGAGAGCGGACTGTTTGGAACGTCCATGAATGTGCATATGCGTACATAAGGGCAAAGATAACTTTTACACCTGCTAATTCACTTGACCACTTTTCCCAACCTTAACAAACAGAGAGAGAGACAGAGAGAGAGAGAGAGAGAGAGAGAGAGAGAGAGAGAGAGAGAGAGAGAGAGAGAGAGAGAGAGAGAGAGAGAGAGAGAGAGAGAAATACTCAGACGGTTAATCTTATGCTCATCAATAATTATAAACATAGGAAGAAAAGTTATAAATTCTGCACCTTTCATAGAGCGGGCGCACACGCACACACACACACACACACACACACACACACACACACACACACACACACAAACACGCGCGCGCGTCGGCCTCGATGAACAAGACAGAGATTCAAAGCAATGTCACTCACGACAGAATAGTTGTGGGGCCCAGAGGTAAACACACACACACACACACACACACACACACACACACACACACACACACACACACACACACACACGCACACACACACACACGCACACACACACACACATACGCGCGCGCACGCACGTACATGAATTCCTCAAAAATGTCCCTGACCTTTCAAATGCCAACAGGAAGAAGTCGAACACTCACGCTTTACAATGCCCTATGACAAAGTGTTCTTTAGATTTTTATCGTTATACATTCTCTTTTGAGACACAGCTGGAAAAAACAAGCCAGTCATAACATAGACAGCAGATACACTTTTTTCCATCATGGATACAAAGTCATTAAAGATCAACCGAACACACCCCCCCCCCCCCCCCCCCATCCGCCCCGGAATCACAAAGCAAATGAGCGGCAGTACTTTCCACAAAAGGGGCCAGTATTTGTACACGTTTTTTCCAAGCATTTGTTTAAACCTGTCCTAAAAGGGACACTGAAAGGCCGGCTGGCTACAGTAGGAAACCAAACTAAAATCCACAGAAAGCGCACAAGCACATTTTACCAAACTGAAGGGGAAAAAACATTCTCTGAATATATACACATATATAAAGAAACCAGTTGTGGAACCAAGCTTCTTTCATACAGATATTTTCATAGTATGCCATTCCGCAGAAAATAAAGATACTTCAAAATTTATCTGCACATCATGCTTTCCTTTCAGTTATCTATAGATTATATTGCACTGAACCTGTTTAAGTATAAATTTAAGACAGCCTCGGTTCTGCTATTTTCATCAAATGCAAACAAAATCAATTATTCAGTGAGTTTCACGTTGAAGTGGTTGTGCGTTTTTTCATTGAACAGATATTCGACTTACGGCACTTTCAAAAATGTGGACCAAGACCTTTTTCTTCTTTTACAAAATTACAAAAGATTACGTTTATTTTCGGGTAGAATTCCCATTTCTCTGACCACAGCATTTGTCGCCAAGATTCTGGGGAGTATTCTCATCTGAAACAATTTCAAGTCTATGTCTTTTATCTGTTTAACCTTCGTAAAGTATTTGTTCCATTGTATTGTCTGTGAAAATGGTTCTTTTAAAAATTCTTTTCTTGAAAATATTCTTATGAAACACTGATATGTTTTGTGCATTGAAAACTGACTCCTGTGAAATAGTGATTTTTTTATGCAAATCAAGTATTTGAAATAACTCCGCCAGGAGACCCCTTTTTGGAATCATGCCGGTCCCAAGCCCGGATAAAGGAGGAGCATTGGACGTGGGGCCAGCTACCCTACCCCGTAAAACAAAACCACAGCTACAAAAACGCCAACCAAAGATCAAATCGACACCTCAGCCCTGGGAAGGGATGGGTCTTCGACAAGAAGATGTATGACGCCTTGTGGTGGTGAAAGCCTGAAATCTCGGGAAGCCACAAGGCCGACCGCCTTTCTTTCAACCAGGGCAGCCAACATCGGTACATGGAACGTCAGGACCATGTATGAGACAGGAAACACATTCCAAGTAGCGTCAGAGATGAAGAACTACACCTAACCCTGCTTGGAGTCAGTGAAACCCGCTGGACACAGTCCGGACAGAAACAGTTGACCTGGGGAAAGATGCTGCTGTACTCAGGACATGAAGAGGACAATGTCCCCCGTACTCAAGGAGTCGCACTGATGTCTACAGCAGCTCATAGAGCGCTTATTGGGTGGGAAGCTCATGGCCCAAGATTCATCACGGCATCCTTCAGAACCAAGAAGAAGATCAACATGAATGTAATACAGTGCTATGCTCCTACAAATGACAGTGAGGAAACTGACAACGACCAGTTCTACAATAGACTGCAGTCCATCACAGAAAAGTACCCACAGAGAGATATCACCATCCTGATGGGGGACTTTAACGCCAAGATTGGAAAGGACAACACTGGGTACGAGACCATCATGGGAAGCCATGGACTGGGGGACATGAACGAGAACAGTGAACGACTAGCAGACCTATGTGCACTCAACAACTTTGTCATCAGTGGCAGCGTTTTCCCCACAAGAACATCCACAAGGCCACCTGGGTTTCACCAGAGCACACAACAGAAAACCAGATTGACCACATCTGCATCAATAAGAAATTCAGAAGATCCATGCAGGATGTGAGGGCAAAGAGAGGAGCAGACGTGGCTTCAGACCACCATCTCGTTGTGGCCAGGCTTAAGTTGAAGTTAAAGAAGAATTGGATGACGGCACATGCAGTAAGACACAAGTACAACACAGCTCTCCTGAGAGATACTAACAAGATCCAAGAATATAGAACAACTCTAGGCAACAAGTTTCAAGTCCTGCAAGAACCACTGGAAGAGGAAGACGGTACACTAGAGGACAAGTGGAAGGAGATCAAGGAGGCAGTAACATCAACGTGCCAGGAAGTGCTTGGCCACAATAAGCACCAACACAAAGAATGGATCTCGGCAGACAGCCTATGCAAGATCCAACAGAGGAAAGAGAAGAAAGCGGCAATCAACGTCAGCCGAACAAGAGCAGAGAAGACCAAAGCACAAGCAGAACACACTGAAACAAACAAACAAGCAAAGAAGAGCATCAGAACAGACAAGAGGAAATATGCAGATGACCTAGCAACAGAAGCCGAACCAGCAACAAAACAGGGAAACATGAAAGGACTGTACGACACCACCAAGAAGCTGGCAGGAAAGTACAGGAGGCCAGAACGACCAGCAAAAGACAGAGAGAGAAGGCAACTCACAGGAGAAGAGCAGCAGAAGAACAGATGGGTTGAGCACTTCGAGAAGCTCTTGAACAGACCATCGCCAGAGAACCCTCCAGACATCGAAGAGGCTGACTCAGACCTGCCCATAGACTGCGGGGCACCAACCGAAGAAGAAACTGGCAGAGCCATCAAACAGTCGAAGAACGGAAAGGCGGCAGGACCTGACAACATCCCGCAGAGGCGCTGAAGACGGACATAGATACCACAGTAGAGATGCTCTGGCCTCTCTTCAAGAAGATCTGGGAAGAGGAACAAGTGCCAGCAGACTGGAAGGAGGGATACCTTATCAAGATTCCCAAGAAAGGCGACCTTAGCATCTGCGCGAACTACAGAGGAATCACACTGCTGTCAGTGCCAGGAAAGGTTTTCAACAGAGTCATTTTGAACAGGTTAAAGGATCCCGTTGATGCTCAACTCCGCGACCAGCAGGCTGACTTTCGCAAGGATCGATCCTGCACAGACCAGATCCCAACGCTTTGCATCATTGTTGTGCAATCGAACGAGTGGAGCTCATCCCTGTATGTCAACTTTATCCACTACGAGAAAGCCTTCGACAACATAGACCGAGACACCCTGTGGAAGCTTCTCCGACATTACGGTGTGCCGGCCAAGATCACCACCATCATCAGAAACTCATACGAGGCTCTGACCTGTTGAGTCATCTATGGAGGGCAGCTCACGAAGGCATTCGAAGTGAAGACTGGTGTCAGACAAGATTGCCTGCTTTCACCATTTCTATTTCTACTGGCAATCGACTGGATCATGAAGACCTCAACAGCTCAGAAAAGACATGGGATCCAGTGGACACCCTGGACGAAGCTTGACGAATTTGGACTTCGCCGACGACCTGGCACTACTTACCCTCAACATCAGATGCAAGAGAAGACAAGCAACGTAGCAGTCACATCAGCACAAGTAGGGCTCAACATCCATAAAGGCAAGAGCAAGATTCTCAAGGCCAACACTGTCAGCACCAGCTCGGTCATAGTGGACAGCGAGACGCCAGAGGAAGTAGAAGCCTTTATCTACCTGGGCTGTGTCATCGACAAGCAGGGGGACACAGACGCCGACGTCAGAGCAAGGATCGGAAAGGCCAGGGCAGCGTTCGTACCAACATCAAAGCAGTTCTATTGTACGGAGCGGAAACCTGGAGAACTACAGTTGCCACTACGAAGAAAGTGCAGGTGCTCAATCAACAACTGCCTGCGCAAGATTCTCCGGATCCGATGGCCAGACACCATCAACAACAACGAGCTCTGGGATATAACAAACCAGCTGCCCGCAGAACAGGAAATCAAGAAACGACATTAGGGCTGGATTGGACATACGCTGCGGAAGCCTGCAAGCAACATCACCAGACAAGCCGTAACATGGAACCCCCAAGAAAAACGAAAAAGAGGTCGGCCAAGGAACACCTGGCGCAGGGACCTGGAAGCAGAAATCAGGAACATGGGGATGACTTGGAACCAGCTGGAGAAAAGAGCTCAGGACTTGGAACCAGCTGGAGAAAAGAGCTCAGGACAGAGATGCCTGGAGGTCCTTGGTTGGCGGCCTGTACCCAGGAGGGGTAATAGGTGATGATGATGATGATGACGTATTTAAAATATATAGAAAGATCTGTGAGAAGAAAGGGGGCTATCCAAAAATTCGCTCCACTTTCGGTGTTTTAGCAGGTTGGTAAACCCACCTTTACGGTTATACACCTACCCCCCCCCCCCCCCCCCCACACACACACACACACACACGTGCAAAAATCTTAGAAATGGGTCGATCGATTTTTCAAATGTATCTTTAAAGAACAGGAAAAAAGTAAATTATAAATTATCAAATGTAACCCTACCTCTTCGGAACATAGTGACGATTAACAAAGCGATGTTTGCATTTTTTTTTAAAATCTGCTTCTGGAATATTAAAAATTCTCTAAAACAGATTAACTAGTAAGAAGGCGTATAGTATTTCTAGAACTTTTTCAGTCCTTGTAAGTATGCTTGGATTTATGAAGTTAGTTTCCCCACCTATGAATTCGAGCAAGATCACTCATGGTAGGCTTGTCCTGCGCACGCACACCACACACACACACACACACACACACGCACACGCACACACACACACACACACACACACGCGCGCGCGCGCGCGCGCGCGTGCACGCACATACGCTCACACGCACGCATCCACACACATACATAACCTTGCTCTCCTTGAAGCTAATCAAGAGGGAAGTGGCCGTATCACTGAGGCTCTGCGGTTGCACGCCGGGTTGTCCGTTGAAAATGCTGGGAATGTTGAGCAGAGACATGGGACTCGTGGTGGTATTCATCTTTGTTGCACCTGCACAGTACTCGTGGAGGTGAGTTAGAAGCGAAAAAGATAAAGGAAGCTGTTTTAGAGTTTTTCCTTGTTTTTATCTTTTTCACCTGGCCAATTGATGCCACCTGCCGCCGTTGCTACCTACAACAAAAACAAATTTAAGGGAGGTAAATCTCACCCAAAACTCTCTTAGGTGACTGACTCGTCTAACTTACGTATCGCTTGCGTAAACGTGGTAGCGCTAAACCAGCACACCTCTTTCACTGGCTTATCGATCTATTGCCGTCTTCCATGTTCAAACTTCTGTTTACACAGCAATGGCTGTACTACTCCGGATGGCTGAGCTGCAGAGACCCTTTGATGTTGTAGCAGCAAATTATAAACTTAGCTTGATTTTATTCCTGTTTCTCCGGTCTTTTAACCATAGGGTGTTTCTTCAACCTCAGCATTCTCTTCTTCTCTGTAGCATTCTGACTTATTTTACTGTTTCATGATTGAAGGTCGTGATTCGAATTTACAAATCTTGAGAACAAATCTTCCTGCTTCCCAGGTCACGAAAATTTGTCGGTGTCAATGTCTAGTCTTTCATGTGTCCTCTTTATCACCCTGAGGCAAGACTTGATGGCCATTGGCCTCATGTTGGCAGCATCGGATTTGTTTTACCTCAGCTGGCTTCTCCAATGCCCTGTTAAGTAAACCGTCGGCAATGTTTGGTCCTGACCGCAACAGACTGGAACTGTCATATTTCCATGTTAGAGGTTTTTCGTTCAGCGCTACTTCCTTGGCTTCTTGACCTCAACTGGCATTTGGCTGAAATGTCTCTCCTCCCACCAGAGGCATCTCTCACAATGTTGGCAGACGCACGCGCGTTAGGTTGGGAAGCCCATCTTTGCCACTGTTCAATGAGCTGTGGGGCCTATGGTCTCAGCAGGATTCACTCCAACACATCAGTTCTGCAGATTACAGCTTTCATCCATGCGGTTATTTCTTGGAGTCACATACTTCAAGCTAAAGCTTCTTCACAGTTTGCACAATTTCATGGTCGTGGCATACACGAGGAACCAAGGAACCAGACTAGCACCTGCCCAAGTCTTATGAACAATCCTGCGTCTCTTCGGGTTTCCTAGATCATTCACCTGG
>CM031603.1:88079514-88096802 GCA_018398815.1 Conus ventricosus
GATCGAAATTGGAACAGGGTGGGCAACAGTGCTGGTTCAGGGCCAGAATCAATGGCCCCACCCCTCCTCCCTTCAGATTCTAGTGCGAAGTGTTTGACTGATATGTGTTGTTGTTTGGGACCATAGCGAACTCGCTTCTCGACGAGTCAATAGGAGCTGGTCAGGGCAGAAAGAGCAATATCATTGTTAATGAGCAGCTGTGTAGAAGACAATACAAGCTACGTCAAGAATATAGTGGCAAAATTAAATGCGTGAGAGAGAGAGAGAGAGAGAGGAGAGAGAGGAGAGAGAGGAGAGAGAGAGAGAGAGAGGAGAGAGAGAGAGAAAGGGGTGGAGACCAATACAGCTAAAACTGAAAAACAGAGATAAGTAAGCAAGCGAGTGAGCACGCAAGGAAGGAAGCGAACTACGAAGCGAGCTAGGGTCCATGTATTGTCACGAGTTTGTCACGAGGCCTACGACGATTGACCCATCTAGGGTGGCGGAATTATTTATTTATTTATTATCGTTGCTGTGGTCGTGTATCCGTCCCTTAATGTGGTTTGTAGTGCGTTTGCACCCTTAATGTCGTTCAGCTCAGGTTAGGTTTACTTTCTCTCTCTCTCTCTCTAATTCCACTGCCCGTGCAATTCATCCTGCAAGTTCACGGGTGGCTGGTACCTTTCGCTTGAGCTGGCTGTCTCTATCGGCCTCTCACCTGTCTTTTAACCTGCCGCACGTGCATCATTCCTCTTAGGCTTGAGGTATGCTCACTGTGACGTAGCGTGGCATGTTTGCTGCCATCGTTGAGGGAGGTTTTCTCTTCACTCGAGCGGAAGATGTCCCTGAGAGTGCCTGGTCTGTTTTTGGTTCTACACCACTTCGTCGAAGGTACGGTCGGTACCTTCATTCCTACAGTCGGCCTGTAGGGGAGGGACATCACATCACGTCATCTTTTCCGCATCTGCTCTGCTGGTCCTCTCGACTGGACAGAGGGCAGAGAGTCGCTTGACCCGCCACTTTGGGTCACCCACGGGTAGCTGGTAAGCATCAGTTTCGTGGTTTATTTGTTGTTGTTTTTTTTTTGTTGTTAGCCGGCTAATTCTTCTCCTTTGCGCAATTTTCTTTTGTTTTCAAAATTATAAAAGAAATATTGTTTGAGACCGCTTTTCTGGTTAATTCAATCTTTAACCTGGCCAGTCAAAATTATATTTTAAAGTCTTTCTCCTTTTTATGCATCTGGTGATGCGGTAGTCGGCGGGGAAGGGGGAGAACCTGGTGATTCAGGGTTGGTACTTGCTTGGTCTCGCTTGTCCGCCCCTGTCACAATCGCCGGTCTCTTGTTCTTCGGCCACCGTCTGTTTGTGGGTGCAAGGAGAACGAGTTTTATGTTTGCGAGCGTGCGTACGCATGATTAGTCGTTTGGATGCGTGGTTGGAGAATTGTGTCGTTTTGAAATGTTGCTATAAAATGTGGTGATAATTGTGCCATTGAATTATTTGCAAATGTGGTGGCAGTTATAAAGCGATGGTTGCTGTATTAGTTCAGTTCCTAAGAAAGGAAAATGTTGAACGTGAATGAGAGAAGGATGAATATACAATTTTCTATCCATGTGTTTAGCCTGTTCATGTAACCTCTTACCTGCTTCGTGTGAGGAGACCTTTAGCGAACATTCCTCGTTTGGTTTGTTGACTGTGTTATGCTCAGGTCTGTGTCGAGCTGGTGCGGTGAATGTATTTAGAAAACCTCCCCTCGCCCATCATGCGAGTGGCTGTTAGGATTTAACAGCATGTGTCAGACCGTACTGACTGCGGGGTTCCAGTACCCTTCTTTCTTCTTTCCTCCCAGTTCCGTTTTCCTCCTCCCGGGGGCTTCACCCGGAGCCTGCACTGGTTGGGGCCGTAGACTGGTTGGGGCCGTACACTGGTTGGGGCCGCGCACTGGTTGGGGCCGCACACTGGTTGGGGCCGCGCGCTGGTGGAGCAGCACGTGGACTTGGCTGGATGGTCCTGGCCCTGTCCGGGGCTTTCCGCGACAACGCCCTGTCCCACGGGAGCCATTCTCCACCGTCCACGGACCTCCTGCTGTGCACGTGACCGGGTGTGGGTAACTCTGTGTCGTGCCATTTTGAGGGTGCGCGTGTGTCAAGGGTGTCGGCCTTGAAACTCTATTCAGGAACAGACCCGGTTTGGGGGAGCCTGAGTCGACCCGGTGCTCTCGAAGGACTTTGGAGAGACAGAGGTGTGGGGGAACTATGTGAGACACGGAAAGGGATGGGTGCTGGAAGTGCTTATTTATGATTAATTGTGTGCATGTCGTGTGTGTTGAAATGCTTGATTGTGATTGTGCATGTTGAGTGTGTTGGAATGCTTATTTGTGACTATGTGCGTGTTGGGTGTGAATAAATGGGGTGTTGTATCGTAATCTTTCTTGTGTGGTCTCTTGCGAGGCGTGTGAGGTCAGTCACTCCCTTCACTCCCATCTAGACCGATCCTGTCAGGGCAGACCTCCAGGGTCGGTCGTGACATTTGTGGGGCTCGTCGGGATGTGAAGGGCTCTGATTGTCTCTCTCGTTTCGGCGGAGTACCTGTCCAGTTCTGTCTGTTCTGTATACGTTTAGTTAGTTTGTCATGTTTGTTTTGGGTGGTTGGCTGGGTGACTCTAGTGTGTAGGGAGTCTTCTGGTGGCCTGAAGGAACATCCGGTGTGACTGGGGGGTCGAGTCGAGACGAAGGGGGAATCGACTGCGTCCAGACCTCTTTCCGCGGGTGCCTCGCGCAGATACGGCCGTAGGACTTGCCTTTCTGTTGCCACTCAGTCTGCCATTACTGTTTTGTATTTAACCAGTTTTTTTTACCGGGTTATTGAGTACAGGTGGGTGTATCAGACGTTAGTGTCATTTTTTTTTTCCGGATTCCTTCTGTCATTGTTTTTTTTTTGTCGGTGAGCCCCACCGCACTGTTGCTCGTGCTGTGGAGCGCGGTGTTGCCAGAGTGGGAGCAGCCTGGACTTTTTTTTTTTAATTTTTTTTTTGTCGGTGAGCCCCACCGCACTGTTGCTCGTGCTGTGGAGCGTGGTGTTGCCAGAGTGGGAGCAGCCGGAACACATCCGCACACACACACACATCCCTAAAATATTTGTTTTTTTTAGTGGAATTGTCTTTCCCCCTGTATTTGAGAACCGTAGGATATTGTTGTCATGGCAACGTCCGGTGCTGGTGGTATGGCGACACGTGCGTCAAAGAAGAAGGGTCTTCAGGATGTAGTCCCTACTATTAGTACCAGCACTTCGACTACAGTGACTTATACTTATTCTAGTGCTGTAGCCGATAGTCCCGCGAGTACTTTCGTTGCTTCTTCGCTGGGGGATCTTCCTGTTGAGACCCCGACTGGCACTTCCGCTCGGAAGCGTCAAAGTATAGCGAAGCAACTGTGGGCTTCTGTTGAGTCACAGAAATCAAAACCCTCTTTTCTTCATGCTTCCCCTCGTAAGGAGTATGCCCCGGGAGACTTTCCTCATGGGGAAAATCGAGACCCAAGGGACGGGTCAAACGGGTCATCCTCCGTGTCGGGAGTGGTGAATCCTGCCCAGGACATCGCCTCCGTCCTTAAGTTTCTGGACCGGCAGCGTAGTGAGAGGCTGCTAGGCAGGAAGCCCTTCGTAGGGAAGAGGCAACACAGCGTAGGGAAGAGGCTGCTAGGCAGGAAGCCCTTCGTAGGGAAGAGGCAACGCTCCGTCGGGAAGAGCTAGATAGGATGGAGGCTCTGCGCAGAGAGGAGACTGACAGACAGGAAATTCTGCGTAGGGAAGAGGCTATTCTGCGTAGGGAAGAGGCTAGGCTGCGCAGGGAAGAGGCTGCCAGACAGGAGGCTCTGCATAGGGGAAAAGGCTGCCAGACAGGAAGCCCTCCGTCGGGAAGAGTTGGATCAGCGTAGGGAAAAAGATGGAACAACTTCTTTCGCGGGCTCCCGCATCTGTAAGTCAGGGGGTTGATCGACAGGCAAGTGATAGAGTTAGAGGCCCAAAGTTAAAGCTTCCAGAGTTCAGACCTAGTGAGGACATTGATATGTTCTTAGAGCATTTTGACAAGGTTGCTAGTTCATACCAATTGTCTGAGGAACAAAAGGCCATGCACCTTTTTTCTGGATTATCTGGTGCTGCAAGGGAGTGTGTGCTCACTCTAAATGAAGGCGCGTCTTATGCAGACATGCAGTTGGCTCTGCGTAGGCGTTTTCCACCTTACTCCAGAGACGTACAGGAGGAAATTCAGGTCCATGAAAAAGAATAACGATGAGACCTTCGTGCAGTTTGGAGATAGGCTGCGTAAAACGCTAGGGTACTGGCGTCAGTTGGCTAAGCTGGAGCTGGAGGATCTGATTCTCATCGAACAGCTGACCAACACTGTGTCCCCAGAGTTGAGGATCCGTATAGGTGAGACAGCACCTCAGGATTTCGCGGCCCGCGATTCATACCGCTGAGGTGTTTGCTGAAGCCCGTAGGGCTTATGGGCATCGCCCAGATTTCGGACAGGAAGACCCCCACAGGATTTAGTGGCAATAAGGCGCCGACGACTGTTGGCGGGTTTTGAGCAAGACAGGCAGTTCATCGGGACCTCAGCACCCCGACTGTGTTTTCTTTGTGGTCGTCCCGGCCACATTAGGAAAGACTGCCCTAAAGCCGCCGGTAGTCATGGGGCTAGTCCTTTCCAGCGTCCTCGTGCCTCGGCTAACGTGGGGTCCATCCCAGCTTCCGGTGATTCAGAGTGCCCAGTATTTCTTTCTGTTGTTGGTTCTTCCTTGGTCGACTCCATCAGGGATTCGGGAGCATCACGCTCTTTGTCGATAAGGATTTGGTTTCTCCTGAGGCTCGGCGGGGCGCCAGTTATGATGTGTGCGGGTTGGAGGCTGGTTTTACCTCCACCCGTCCTTCTGTACTCATTCCTATCTCCACCCCCTACTTCTGTGGCGAAGTATGGGCTATCGCGGTGGAGCGACCTTTGTATTCCCTTCTCATAGGGAATACTATCACTTTTGTGACGGACGCAGTCAGTCCGTGTCTACGGTTTCTGCCCGTCCCGGGCCCGTGGGGGGGGATTTACCACACGCCCCCAAACCCAAGAAGCGGGCGGGAAATTGCGCCCCGTTTACGGGCCCGACCCTCTAAAGATTTTCCCTGGCCGGGGTGGCCCTGTTTACCATGGCCCGCCTTGGGCCCGGGATTTTGGATGCCCCAAGGGCCTGCGACAACTGGGGGAAACGCCCCCGCTCATCGCCCGACACGCCAGGTGAGCTTCAAGCTCCACAAGGGGATCCTCTTTATTTTTTCCCACTCGGGCAGATCGGGAACCAAAAGAAACTAGTTGCCCCCCAAAGCTTGAGAGAAACTGTTTTTCTTTGGGGGCCCCTGAAAAAACCTATTTGGGAGGTTTATATGGGGGTCAAAAACGGGGCCCCTCGGCGAGTAAGCAAGACTTCTTTTGGCCAAGGGGTGAAAATCACAGGTTAGGCAAATTTCTGCCGCATTGCATAAACCCGCCCAAAGGACAAACCTAAAGGGGGGCTTTTAGGCGTGGGGGGGGGGGGGGGGGGGGGGGGGGGGGGGGGGGGGGGGGGGGGGGGGGGGGGGGGGGGGGGGGGGGGGGGGGGGGGGGGGGGGGGGGGGGGGGGGGGGGGGGGGGGGGGGGGGGGGTTTCGGGATTGGGGGGCCAAGGGGGGGGTCCCTTTTTGGCCCGCCTTTAAGGGGACTATCGATAACCCCCCCTAAATATTGCTGGGAAACTCTCCGGAGATTTTTGGGCGCGCACAGGTTTTGCCCCAAAAAGAAGTACGGCCCGGGAAATTTTTTTACTGGGAGCGATTTATCATCCACTTCCCGTGCTTGGACCGGGTCCGGGCCCGTCAGTCGTTTTTGATTTATGAGTGAGGCATTGGAATGCAGAGGGCTGCGTTCCCCTTTTCGTATAAACAAGGTTCCCGAATACGGATTTTGACTATCTCAGCCAGAGCCCGTATCGCAATTGGGAAAAACAGTTTTGAGGGACACTCCCCCTCAACCAGGGTTAAATCCCCTTTTGGTCTCGGGATCAGGGGTAGTGACAGTTTTCACTTCAGTGATGTTACGGTAGTGGATCGCTAATGGTTCGGATTGCTACTTTTTATTGTTGGAAGGTTTGCTTAGTTGTTTGATAAATGTAGTATTATGTATTTCCCTGTGCAATTCTATCGTGAAACGGTTGTATTGGATTTTTCGTACTCTGTCGATTACAGAGGGTTGGGTTCAGTCCCATTGTTGTGAATTTGCACATGCGTCAAGGGTTCAAAGGAGACTGTATCTCAGAAAAACAGATGCTTTTAGAAGGGGGTTTGTCACGAGTTTGTCACGAGGCCTACGACGATTGACCCATCTAGGGTGGCGGAATTATTTATTTATTTATTATCGTTGCTGTGGTCGTGTATCCGTCCCTTAATGTGGTTTGTAGTGGCGTTTGCACCCTTAATGTCGTTCAGCTCAGGTTGGGTTTTTACTTTCTCTCTCTCTCTCTCTAATTCCACTGCCCGTGCAATTCATCCTGCAAGTTCACGGGTGGCTGGTACCTTTCGCTTGAGCTGGCTGTCTCTATCGGCCTCTCCACTGTCTTTTAACCTGCCGCACGTGCATCATTCCTCTTAGGCTTGAGGTATGCTCACTGTGACGTAGCGTGGCATTTTTGCTGCCATCGTTGAGGGAGGTTTTCTCTTCACTCGAGCGGAAGATGTCCCTGAGAGCGCCTGCTCTGTTTTTGGTTCTAACCACTTCGTCGAAGGTACGGTCGGTACCTTCATTCCTACAGTCGGCCTGTAGGGGAGGGACATCACATCACGTCATCTTTTCCGCATCTGCTCTGCTGGTCCTCTCGACTGGACAAAAGGGGATAGAGTCGCTTGATCCGCCACTTTGGGTCACCCACGGGTAGCTGGTAAGCATCAGTTTCGTGGTTATTTGTTGTTGTTTTTTTTTGTTGTTAGCCGGCTAATTCTTCTCCTTTGCGCAATTTTCTTTTGTTTCAAAATTATAAAAGAAATATTGTTTGAGACCGCTTTTCTGGTTAATCAATCTTTAACCTGGCCAGTCAAAATTATATTTTAAATCTTTCTCCTTTTTTGCATCTTTGGGGATGCGGTAGTCGGCGGGGAAGGGGGAGAACCTGGTGATTCAGGGTTGGTACTTGCTTGGTCTCGCTTGTCCGCCCCTGTCACAATCGCCGGTCTCTTGTTCTTCGGCCACTGTCTGTTTGTGGGTGCAAGGAGAAACGAGTTTTATGTTGCGAGCGTGCGTACGCATGATTAGTCGTTTGGATGCGTGGTTGGAGAATTGTGTCGTTTTGAAATGTTGCAAAAAATGTGGTGATAATTGTGCCATTGAATTATTTGCAAATGTGGTGGCAGTTATAAAGCGATGGTTGCTGTATTAGTTCAGTTCTAAGAAAGGAAAATGTTGAACGTGAATGAGAGAAGGATGAATATACAATTTTCTATCCATGTGTTTAGCCTGTTCATGTAACCTCTTACCTGCTTCGTGTGAGGAGCCTTTAGCGAACATTCCTCGTTTGGTTTGTTGACTGTGTTATGCTCAGGTCTGTGTCGAGCTGGTGCGGTGAATGTATTTAGAAAACCTCCCCTCGCCCATCATGCGAGTGGCTGTTAGGATTTAACAGCATGTGTCAGACCGTACTGACTGCGGGGTTCCAGTACCCTTCTTTCTTCTTTCTCCCAGTTCCGTTTTCCTCCTCCGGGGCTTCACCCGGGCCTGCACTGGTTGGGGCCGTAGACTGGTTGGGGCCGTACACTGGTTGGGGCCGCGCACTGGTTGGGGCCGCACACTGGTTGGGGCCGCGCGCTGGTGGAGCAGCACGTGGACTTGGCTGGATGGTCCTGGCCCTGTCCGGAGCTTTCCGCGACAACGCCCTGTCCCACGGGAGCCATTCTCCACCGTCCCCCGGACCTCCTGCTGTGCATGTGGACCGGGTGTGGGTAACTCTGTGTCATGCCATTTTGAGGGTGCGCGTGTGTCAAGGGTGTCGGCCTTGAAACTCTATTCAGGAACAGACCCGGTTTGGGGGAGAGAACTGATAAATGCCAATCCTAGGCCAGCTGCTCCTCAACCAGTTTCGGAGCAGCTGACCCTAGGAATTGGCATTTATCAGTTCTCTCATACTCAGCGGACTTGATTCCACTGGGCATGCGCATTAACGAGGTAAAACCAACCTGCATTACACAGTTCAACCAGTTTTGACCGGTTGACTTCAATAACCAAAAAATAACGACCCTACAAACAAACATACTGACCAGGATACGGGCTGATGTGGCTAGGAGAGCCAGGATGTTGAAGAAAGACAACAGGATC
Source organism: Conus ventricosus (assembly GCA_018398815.1). Classification (NCBI taxonomy): domain Eukaryota; kingdom Metazoa; phylum Mollusca; class Gastropoda; order Neogastropoda; family Conidae; genus Conus; species Conus ventricosus. The sequence continues at coordinate 88,087,875 of CM031603.1, forward strand.
AGTGACACTTGGTGCAGGGACGGCATTATTTTGTCAAAAAAGGAAGTGACGTGCTTAGGGTAACCCGCCCACGTGACATTGAGGCGTTAGGATGAGGTAAATGTGCTTTCCAAGAGTGCTTCAAGATGGGAGTAGACGACAATGTCAGTAGATGGACTAGGCACATATATATACCTTTGTTACTCACTCAAAACGCTATTTAAATAATAAAATCTACCTACTTACTGTCAGTGTGTAATTTCATGTGGCCTGTGGCTGTGTCTAGTGCCTGTTCGTGTGCCACAGAACCGAATATAACATGGTTGCGGTGCTTACCATGGTTTCTGCTCCCGTCCGTCCACCATCCCCCTCCCCTCCCCCCCCATGCCCCCCCCCCTGCCCCCCCCCCCCCCCCCCCCCCCCCCCACAACAGTTTCCTGTCTTATGAATATCCAACCTGTTCGAGCAATCCCCCCTCCCCCCCCCTCCCTCCCCCCCTCTCCCCCCCCCCCCCCCCTCCCCCCATCAAAATCAGATTATCACTGTAAAGATGTTTTTCCTGGTTCTGTGTACTCATGCTCGTATTCACTATAACAATTGATATGAATGCATGCATCGTGGGCCAACTGACCAGTAGTCTGTTGACCGTGCAACATTGCGAAGGGAGTTCAGCCCGCCTTTTTTTTGCTCCTTGCAGCCGAATGGTCGTTTCGGTCCTTCTCCTTACCTTGTTTTGTGTACACACGTTTTTCATTATCTTACTATTAGACATGTGTGTAACTCACCAATATTTTGTGCAAACGTGGTGAATGTTGTTGGCGTTGTGACGGGGGCCAGGGGGGTTTTCATGACCATAGTCGTAGAGAAGCATCCGGGGACCAGTGTCCTTCCAATCATGGCGAATTTCAGATTCCTTGTACTGCTCAGTGCAGTGACCTAAATGGGGGTTGAACTGGCATTGTACAGAGCCATGATTGGTCTGTTCTATCATGCAGCCGGGATGTTATCCAGAAAACTGTTTTTTCTTGTCAAGGCGACCACTATTCCGTATTTTCTGCTTGTTTATGCCAGGAGAGATGAACACATGACTATGTCTTTTTTGCTGTTTTTCTTTTCAGTGCATTTAAATGTTGACGTGTTCTCACCACCTGCCAAACAAAACCCACCTAAAACCGGTTCATTTAATCATCTGTCAACTAACTGTAGCAATCTGACTTTCTCTAAATTTCACAATTCTTTACTTATGAAATCAGGCGATATCGAAAGTAACCCTGGTCCAATTGAACGTGGAGAACTCTGTGTCATGCACGTTAATACCCGTAGTTTAAAAAGTAAAATCGACCTGCTTGAAGCTGAATCGCATCAATTTGATATTATAACTATATCTGAAAGTTGGCTATCACCACTGGATTCCAACAACTCGTTACTTCTTAAAAACTTTCACCCTCCTGTCCGTTTAGACAGAGCGAACGACCCTCATGGTGGTGTGGCTATCTACCTGAAAGACAGCCTTCATTGTAAACCACGACCCGACTTACAAGTTAACGACCTGGAAGCAGTTTGGGTAGAAACCAAAATTAATCAGGAGAGTTTACTTATTGGATCATTTATCGTCCACCTAATGTACGCGTTAATTACTGGGACTTAATAAATGATAGTATAAATAAAGCAGACAGAACGATGACGAAATTTATTATCTTAGGTGATTTCAATGTTGACTATTTAACTAATCCAACCAAACACCTCAGTGATATTCTAAACCATTATCAATTAAAACAAGTAGTTGATTCCCCCACAAGAGTAACAGCTACATCAAGCACTTGCCTTGATCTGGTCATCACTCAGAGTCCTGACATAATCAAATCAGTTGACGTTCTGCCTCCTTTCTGCAGTGACCATAGTGTTCCATGTGTCATTCTTAAGCCACTTGCGTATAAATACAGTACTTTCCAAAGGACGATTTTCAATTATAACCAGTTAGACAACGTAAAATTTTGTGAGTTACTGTCCAACGAAAACTGGAACAGTATATTCGCAGATAACACAGTAGATAAAGCATGCGAAATTTTCACTTTAAGATTTATGTCAATAGCAAAACAGTGTATGCCGTCTAAGACAGTAACAATTAGGCCTAAAGATGCCCTGTGGTTCAATAATGAATTAAAAAGACTGATCAAGAAAAGAAATAAACTGCACAGAAAAGCTAAACAAACAAATCTACCGACTGACTGGGAACATTTTCGTAATGCGAGGAACCAAGTAGTTGACAAAGTTAGGTTAAGGAAATTAGAGTACTACAACGTATTAAACCACCTAGTTATAGATCCCCATAAGTTTGGTCAGAGGGACTGGTGGAAAATTGTGCGACAATTTATGAATAAAAAGGGCATTAACTCGGAAAATATACCACCACTGAACGTAAACGGAAAAAACGTATTATTCTAATGCAGAGAAAGCAAACATATTTAATGACTTTTTCATTAACCATTGTAAACTAGAAGGTATCAACGACCCCTTACCTGACATAGCTATCAGTGAATTAGCTGAATTAACAGAAATAACTTTGACTATCCCTGAACTTAAAAATGTTTATAAAAAATCTTGATACTAGTAAAGCATCCGGTCCAGACTTAATCCATAATATATTACTGAAATCCTCAGTCGATGTTATATCTGCCCCTTAAATGTCTTTTTCAAACCGATGTCTAACTGAAGCAAAATTCCCACAGCTGTGGAAAATAGCCAATGTAACCCCAGTCCACAAAAAAGGAAATAAAGATGAATGCACCAATTACCGACCAATATCTCTCCTAAGTTGCGTGGGTAAACTCTTTGAAAGATGCGTGCATAAACATGTTTATTATTTTCTCATATCAAACAAGTTAATTTCTGAATCACAATCAGGTTTCATTCATGGTGATTCAACGACCTGCCAACTGCTCAGCATCTACGATAATTTAGTCAAAAATTATGACAAATCTATTCCAGACCAAAATGTATTTTTTGATATATCGAAAGCCTTTGACCGTGTGTGGCACAGGGGTCTCCTACTTAAACTAAACGCAATAGGAATTAGGGGTCAACTTTTACACTGGTTTGATAGTTATATTTCAGACAGATACCAGTCTGTTGTTATCGGGGGTGAACAATCCACCGTGAAAACCATTTCCCAAGGAGTACCACAAGGTTCTGTCCTTGGACCACTGTTGTTTTTTAGTTTACATCAATGATATTGCTAGTAATATTGAGTCAGTTATTAAGCTATTTGCAGATGATACAAGTATATCTTTGGCTTTGGAAGATCACATCGTGAGGAAAGAAACATTACAATCCGATTTAATTAAAATAGAAACTTGGGCTAAAACATGGAAGGTTGTCTTTAATGAATCAAAGACTGAGTTACTTAATGTATTCAGAGGGAATGTAGTTTCTCATGACCTACAATTTGGAAACACAACTATGCAACAACAAACTCATCACAAACATTTAGGAGTCACGCTTCAAAATAACTGCAGGTGGGGTGAGCACATCAACAACACTGCAGCAAAGGTTCGTCTTCTAATAAACTGTCTTCGCTCTTTTAAGTACACATTGACCAGAGGGGCTCTTGAAACCATGTATAAATCATTTATCCTGCCGATATTTGATTATGCCGACATCATCTGGGATAACTGCGCAGAGTACCAATCAAATATCTTAGAAAATTTACACTTAGATGCCCTGCGCATTATCACGGGTGCTGTACGTGGAACTAGTCATAAAAAGCTGTTGGAAGAGTCAGGATTTTGTACTCTGAAAGAACGTCGTCGCAGACACAAAATAATAATGTTCCATAAGATAATTCACAATGACTGCCCTAGCTATCTCTGTGACCTAATGCCACCCTTGGTTTCTGCAGTCAATCCATATCACCTGCGAAGACCCTCGGATAGACTCATCCCTCGACACCAAACAGATATATACCACAGATCCTTTTTCCCTTCAACTGTATCCATCTGGAATACCCTCCCTACTGCTGTTCAACAAACCCAGTCTCTCAGCTACCTCAAACACTACCTTTCCTCTGCAGACACTTTTGTCCCACCTTACTACTACCACGGCAATAGAAAGGAACAAATAATTCACTGTCGACTCAGGCTTGCAATGAGTGAACTAAATTATGACCTGTACAATCGCCACATTCATAACGATCCATCATGTGCGTGTACTTATCCCCAAGAAACTGCCGAACACTTCCTCTTGTACTGCCCTTTGTACACTATACATCGAACAAACACAATCTACAGCCTTCCTAGAGAACTGATTTCTGTTCGCAATTTGTTGTTTGGTAATGGTTCTTTCAACATGGAAACTAATATTCCTATTTTTGAAATTGTTCACAAATTTATTTCTCTAACAAAGCGTTTTGATCTGTAACATAACTCCTAAGACTATTTTCAACTGCCCCTCTGGTCACATCGGGCGTACATATATAGATTTGTTGACCTGCTGTTATTGTGTCTTTCTCTTTTCTCAACGTCACTAGTCTGCATTCTTACTGAAGCCTAGTTAACATTTAGAATTGTGTCCTGACCTGTTATTGACAAGACTCATAAACTGACTGTTCCGCGAGCTGATATTGAGTCATAGAAACTGGTTGCCCTCTTTTCTGTATGGCTTGGAATACACCTCCACTTTCGTCACACTTATGTACTTTTCTATTACTTTTTCATCATTTATTTTTCACTCCTGTTGTCGGGTTCTGTTTGATTGTTTATTTATACTTGGTTTCGTTTTTTGTTTTTGTTTTTCCTGTTTAAAACTTTATATTGCAATATCAAAATGCTTTGCTGTTCAGACGTCCGTCGCAAATTCATTGTGTACATTCACTCTTAAGATAGGGCTTTATATAAGTATTTCTTGTTGCCCTGTCTCATTTACTCTTGTAACATTTGTGACAATGTTGAAATAAAATACTGTTTAAAAAAAAAAAAAAAAAAAAAAAAACATACTGTGTAGGGTTATCCGTTTTCAATACTAATTTACTAAAGTTTTCATAGAGTAACGTAGGGGAAAGTAGCCGTGGCTGAACACGCCCCATAGAGTAACGTAGGGGAAAAGCAGCCGTGGCTGAACGCGCCCATATACACGGTGGTGCACTAGGCTATCCGATTACTTCGCGGTGTGTTAATTACAGCGTGGGGTTGTCAGCACAGAGAGAGGCGCAGCCAAAGCCTGTTAAGGTCAAGTTGCCCTCAGAGCAACGTGTGGCGAAGGATTGCTTGTGGTTTTAAATGATATTTTCATTTAGACACGGAGGAGAGACCAGTCTCGGAGCCATAGACATACGTGTTCTGCGTTTCACAAAATACGTGCGTATGCGCACACACACACACACACACACACACGAAACACACACACGAACACACACACACACACACTATTTATTAGTTCTCTGCATGCCTTCCACCGAAAGCCGGGTTTGACAAAGTGTTTCTTTCTGCTGTACAGTCATCTATAATAAATAGTGTCTGCGTTTTAAGTTAGCCGGTCGCTCAGCCTGCTGACAAACTGTGAGGCCAAAAAATCAATACTGCCACACCTCCTCCCCCTCTTTTCCCCTCCTCTTCACCCCACTCCCTCCCGCCCAGCCTGCCCCATTACAACATATGACATCAGCCTTCTAGAACCCTTCACTCCGTTCCCACGGCTGAACTTGGAAGAGGTCGGCTCTCTTTTCAGTACTGTCAACTCTGTCAGGGCGGTGTCAACGACCCTGCTCTGCCACGTCAACACTACCGCAGCGAGGGGGTTACATTTAAGCGTAGGCTTACGGGCGCTCACATGACCACACATTCTTCTACTGACTCCCGGACTAGCAGGACGTGTTTACTGTGCTGTGTGCTTGGCTGTGTTATTCTAAAATGGCGAACCGGTTTACCGAGGAACAGAATCGTGCTATTAAAGATCACAAGCTTTACTTTAACTGCATGTTAGAGTATTTGTCGAAAAAAGAATCAGGTGAAGCATGTTCTTTACCAGTTAAACCGAAAAAGAAGTATTGCTTTCCTAGAGGGTGGAGAAAAAAAAAAAGTGAACCGACTGCTTTGGAAATGAACGACTATCTTCAAGGTTTGTTGGTTCAAGGAAATGAACATGACATTAGCGAACAAGATGTGGCCAATTATAATAAGTGTTTAACTGTTGATGAGATGCTACCTTTTTTAAAAGGCGGTGCTATGTTGATAAAACAAAATAAAAGCAAAACAATTCATCACGCGTTGATTGTTGGACGCTGGCTTGAGACAGCTAAAGCCATGTTTGAAAGAGCAAAAACGCATCAAACATGGCGTTCATTTCTTCAGGCGCAGGTGGGGCATGTCTGATTCATATGCCAGAAAACTTATTCAGCTTTCAATATGTTTTTACAACTATCCCAAATTCCATAAGCTGGGGATTAGCATTGCTGAACTGTATATCAAACGTCAAAGTATTATTAAGATTATGCAACTGAATAGCGATTTTCGGGAGTTCTGGCAAACGAACTAGATAGGGCTAGGCAGACCTTAGTACATCTACCAGTATGGAGAGGAGTAGTGTGTAGCCAGCACTATCTCCATATAAATGCTCCAAATATACAATGACGGATGTACTACTACTGGCGATTAGAGCCGCCATAAAAGCTCGGCTACAGCATTAACTGCTGTAACTCTGCCAAAGCCAGTTGCAAGCCTGGTTGAGAAAAAGAGGAGCACAGCAGCGAACTAGGTCAAACGTTCCTATGAGGAACGTTTGACCTGCAAAGCGCAGCAGTAAACTGGGTTAAGTGTTCACAGTAGGAACGTTTGACCTAGTTGCTGGCCTTCAGTCACAAAGCAAGTGGCCCCAGTTCTACTTTGAGACACTTGACACCTTCACCCCCAAGTCACCCCAAGTCACCCCAAGTCCTTAATTAAGTTCTTGATTAAGTTACCCCAAGTCCTTAATTAAGTTTTTAATTAAGTTACCCCAAGTTCTTAATTAAGTTCTTAATTAAGTTACATCAAGTTCTTAATAAGTTCTTGATTAAGTTACCCCAAGTCCTTAATTAAGTTTTTAATCAAATCACCCCAAGTTCTTAATTAAGTTCTTAATTAAGTTCTTAATTAATTTACATCAAGTTCTTAATAAGTTCTTGATTAAGTCATCCTCAAGTCATCCTTTAAGTACAACCAAGTTCTTATTTAAGTTATCTTATCAAAAAATACAATCTATGTTTTTGTCTTAAATAGTAGATGTCTAATATAGTACACACACGCCTCAAAAAACGCGTCATCGCTGAGAATATCTTGCTCAGCGTTCTCTGCGCAAGATCGGTCAGCATAAATCTTAATGAAGTTCTTACATCCTAAAAAACTGCATTGATTACAATCCTGGTCTATGGAAATGTCTTTTATAGACTCCATGTCTTTATTTATTGACTTCATCATTTTATAATACGCCATGATTTATTTTTATCAAAAAAATTTTAAAATTAAGTTTTTTAAAATATTATTCCATCTGAAATGGATCAAAATGATTTTTTTGTTATTGGCGGTGCTGGCGTTTTCTGTATTTAGCGGTTCAGATTTTTTTGATTGCTTTTGTTTTGGGTGCCATTGTTTATATATTTTATAACAGTAATAACCGCCCCCAGCAGCAGCAAGGGCGCCAAAAATGGCAACAGTTTTAAGTTCAATATTCCATGAAGACTTTGGCGCTGTAGGTCTTGAATCACATGGAGTTTTTATAGCTGGCATTGAATCAACTTGTTCTGGCGTTGGCGGTGTTATGTTTTCATTATGAGTTATATTCTGTAACATTAATTTTTTTTGTCTGTTCCACTCTGCAATTTTCTTCCTGCTTTAACACGCCCAGGATGCTTTTCACTGGTCCCCACCTGATTCAGTGTTTTCTGCTGATTTTCTGGCTTGGTTACTTTCTCCACCTGATTCAGTGTTTTCTGATTCTGCTGATTTTCTGGCTCGGTCATTTTGAAGGGAAATAAAATCTATATGATTAAAAGTTATTAATCCCATGATTAACGGCGATAACAATGTTCCAAATCTGTAATACAAATCACATCCTAGAGACTCTAATGACTTTGTTAAAACTGGATCCTGCGTTAAATCATATGTAAGATCTTGTTCAGAATCAATGGGAGCAAATCTACTGACTAGTTTAGTGTACAAACTAAGAAACCGTTTGCCCACACTTTTCACCATTCTAGACCCCAACTGCGCCTCATACCTGTTATGATACTTTATAATGTCTTGTGGCGACATCTGTTGAATCTGTTCAATGCTGAATTCAGTTCCGAGAAACTGTTTTGTTTTTCCACATGCTGCCAAAGAATACAGTCTTTCTTTTTTTGGCATAATAGCTTGCTCATCAACCTGGTCATTTGTAAGACCAAGACAGTTTAGTCCGCTCTGTAGCTCTAGCAGATCATCACTGTTCATGTTTTTTATTAATTATAATTATTTTATTTTCTAAAAATGAGCACCGAAAAAACTGTTGCCAACCTTGTATACCATTCTGCTGTTATTGGAGGTCTAAGTGTAGGATACTCAATGCTTGGTAAAAGCTTGTTAAAAATAAAGCCAGCAGATCTTGGCAAACTAGACTTTGAGGATTCAGCAAAGCTAATTGCTATCATTGCAGCTTCGTTTGCCACGAAAGATTTTCTAGTCAAGCAAGGAATAATTCCAGACAGTATAAATATGTAAATAAAAAATACATTTATAAAAAATGGCTTCACTCGTAATGATGATAGGTGGCGCTGTGGTGAATGCGCTTGCTTTTAGCGGAAGTAATTACGCATTTAGTAAACTGCGAGATGAAGGCGAGAGAAAAAGACATAACAAAGCTGTGGAGCAACTACTGCAGCACAAGATCGCTATGAAAACAGAGAATTGAGCAGTTAGATTTTATTAATGTACCTGAAAACAG
>CM031603.1:88096902-88099402 GCA_018398815.1 Conus ventricosus
TTTGTCTGTCTGTCTGTTTGTCTGTCTGTCTGTCTGTCTGTCTGTCTGTCTCTCTCTGTCTCTCTGTCTCTCTCTCTCTTTCCCATGTTCTCCCGTCGTCATTTCCAGGAAAACTATTCCAGACATTAACAGTCAGTTACTGACACTCCATGCTGCGGACCCCTCAGTACAGTCGGTGCAGCAGTGCCTTCAGAGGAAAGAGCCGCCATTTCCGCCACAGGCCCACACACTGCACAATGTCCACTTAGGACTATCCCGAGGTCACTGCACCGACCCACAAGAGGTCAAAGTCAAAACAATGAAATAGTGAGGGAGCGGATGACTGGCGATGAAAAACAATAATGTTAGCCGACGATACGACGGCTACTGCTACCACTACAACAACAACTCCGCACAACAACAACTACTGCTACTGCTGCTGCTACTGCTACTAGGCCCTACTACTGTTGCTATGCCACTGCTGTGCTGTTCCTCCTCCTCCTCTCCTACGACTTCTACTGCTGCTACTACTATAACTTTTATTGCTACATTTAGTATTCAGAATGACCGCTGCCGCTGCTTCTGCTCAGCTGCTACTACTACTTCTACTACTGCTGCTGCTGCTGCTGCTACTACTCTACTTATACTACTCAGTACAACTGTAATTGCAGCTACTATTGCTCCCGCTGCTCAGGTACTACAACGACTTCTACTACTTCTGCTGCTGCTCAGCCACACCTATTACTACTACTACTGTTACTGCTACTACTACTTTTACTACTCAGAACAACTGCTGGTGCTTCTACTGTTGTTGCTATTGCTCAGCTACTACTACTACTGCTGCTGCTGCTGCCGTTGCTTACTACTACTACTATCATCAGTACTACTACTACTACTATTATTTCTCAGTACAGCTGTTGCTGCTATAGTTGCTGCTGCTGCTGCTTAGCTACTGCTACAGCTTCAACTGCTGCTGCAGCTGCTCCTGTTATTACTGTGATTACTTCTTGTTGTGACTGGTAAGATTCAAAAGTAGAATACAGAGAGAAAGAACCGTTTTGATTCATAATCTGGCTAAAAAAATTTACACACACACACACACACACACACACACACATTGCTACTTATGGCAACCACTGTAAAAGGGGATGTTAAGGTTACCACATCTATATCTGTTAATTTTTAAATGATACTAAATCAAATCAGCTCATTATGTTCTGTATACTTTGAACTCTGAAGTTGTAAAGAAATAAATGTGAAAAGATAAAAAATGACAGATATACATTTTTACCTGGTTTACCCTAAGGTTTTCTTAGTGTTTGTTGGGTCTTAGGACAACCAGCAAATTTGTTAAAACTTTCCAAGCAAATTGAAAAGGAGGTACGAAAGGAATGATCGGATTTGGCCCAGATTTGGGTCTCGTTCAATGCTCGCTTTCTCAAGCGACGATTGAATTCTAAAAATAGCTTGAGTGTGGGTATATCTGGCAAGATCGACGGTTTACAGAAAAGACTTACAAAGCCCTTTTGTTCTGTTTTTCAAAATAGTTAATGTGATGAAAGAAGTTCATGTGTAACTTTTTTTCAAAACAACCCCTTTGAAAAAAATATATTTGACCAAATAGGCTGGTAGCCATAAAACTCTTATTGCAGTGGTTGCCCTAAGGTGAAGATCATTAAAACGATATTACTCTCCAACGGCTTATTGGAAAAAAGCCAAAATGTACCCAGACAAACTTAAGACAATGAATCCCCGATAGCGTATTGAAATAAGGCTGTATGCACGATTCCCTTCTCGTAGCAGGCCAAAACCTTAGGACGACCAAATCGCGGTTGTCCTAAGTGCAAAGTAATATAAAAACGGGTTTTATGTCAACATTGGTCATCCTAAATACCCTTAATAAATAATATATAATATATATATATATATATATATATATATATAATATATAATATATATATATATACATGCGTTCCAAAGATTAAAACAGACACACAAGTGTATTGATTTTGCACCAATATTTTTGGCTTATCATTGCCTTCCTCAGGGTATATATATATATATATATATATATTATATATATATATATATATATATATATATATATATATATATATAATATATATATATATATATAATATATATGTGTGTGTGTGTGTGTGTGTGTGTGTGTGTGTGTGTGTGTAAGTAAATGATCAATTAGTTGTTTCGGTTCTCTGGTTTGTTGTGGTAGCAATAGGGGGTTCTGTAGATTCCACAATGTATGACATCCATCCTGCACATTCCAAAGAAGTCAAGTGCCAGGCTGGTGCGCATGGCTTCTGGTAGGAAACACACAGCGTACAACATGCCCCCCCTGGTCCTTCCAGCATAATGTAAACGCACAGGTAAGTTCGGTACAGAAGCGAAATCAGAATAATATTTTGTTCTCTCATCTTAGTCCCAACCCCACTATTTTGTTACAAAGGGCGACAAATCTGGTTGGCGACAATTCGGGGAACGAGGCCTGCCCAGATTTTGT
>CM031603.1:88111902-88119402 GCA_018398815.1 Conus ventricosus
AGAGAGAGAGAGAGAGAGAGAGAGAGAGAGAGAGAGAGAGAGAGAGAGATGAGAGAGAGAGAGAGAGAGAGAAGAGAGAGAGAGAGAGAGAGAGAGAGAGAGAGAGAGAGAGAAAGAGAGAGAGAGAGGAAGCGACAGCGACAAAAATAAACTGAACCAGTAAAACCAAGATGAGAGAAATTTAAATATATGATGGGCGGCAGGAGCAGCAGCAGCGGCAACTGTAGCAACGCTTGTAATAGAAGTAGTAGTAGTTGTATTAGAAGTAGCAATAGCAGAAAAAGCAGCAGCAGAAGCAGCGGCAGCAACAGTAGTAGTAGTAGTAGTTAGTAGTAGTAGTAGTAGTAGTAGTAAAACCATCAAGCAGCAGCAGTAGTAGTAAGCCTAGTTGTAGCAAAACCAGCAAGCAGCAGCAGCAGTAGTAGAAGCAGTAGTAGCAACAGCAGAAGAGCAGCACCATCGCTTACCACACATGCCACCACTCAGTCATAGTAAAAGTAATGGAGTCGAATGAGCTACGTGCGCGCGCGAGTACACACACACACACACACACAACACGCGAGCGCGCGCGCGCACGACGCACGCACGAGCAGCACACACCACACACACACACACACCGCACACAGATTTTTCTGCTTTTGTGCCCTTTCAAACACACACACACACACACACACACACACACACACACACACACACACACACACACACACACACACGCACGCGCGTGCTCGCGTGTGCGCGCTCATACAGAGAGAGAGAGAGACAGAAGAGAAGAGAAGAGAGAGAGAGAGAGACGAAGAGAAGAGAGAGAGACAGGCAGACAGAGAGAGAGACAGAGAAAGAGACAGAGACAAGAGAGAGAGAGAGAGAGAGAGAGAGAGTGAGACTTCTTCCGCATTACGCTCTGAGCGTTAATAACGTTCTGTTCTGAGCCTAGTAAGTTCTGTTCTGAGCCCAGTAATGTTCGTTCTGAGCCCTAGTACTGTTATGTTCTGAGCCCTAGTAATGTTCTGTCTGAGCTAGTACTGTTCATGTTCTGAGCCTTCATAACGTTCTTCTGAGCCCCAGTAACGTTCTGTCTGAGCCCTAGTAAACGTCTGTATCTGAGCCCTAGTAATGTATCATTTCTGAGCCCTAGTAACGTTCTGTTCTGAGCCCTAGTAATGTTCTGTTTTGAGCCCTAGCAACGTTCTGTTCTGAGCCCTAGTAATGTCCTGTTTTGGGCCCTAGTAATGTTCTGTTCTGAGCCCTAGTAATGTTCTGTTCTGAGCTTCATAACGTTCTTTCTGAGCCCTAGTAACGTTCTCTTCTGAGCCCTAGTAACGTTCTCTTCTGAGCCCTAGAACGTTCTGTTCTGAGCCCTAGTAACGTTCTGTTCTGAGCCCTAGTAATGTTCTGTTCTGAGCCCTAGTAACGTTCTGTTCTGAGCCCTAGTAATGTTCTGTTCTGAGCCCTAGTAATGTTCTGTTCTGAGTCCTAGTAACGTTCTGTTCTGAGCCCTAGTAATGTTCTGTTCTGAGCCCTAGTAACGTTCTCTTCTGAGCCCTAGTAACGTTCTCTTCTGAGCCCTAGCAACGTTCTGTTCTGAGCCCTAGTACTGTTCTGTTCTGAGCCCTAGTATGTTCTGTCTGAGCCCTAGTAACGTTCTGTTCTGAGCCCTAGTAACGTTCTGTTCTGAGCCCTTGTAATGTTCTGTTCTGAGCCCTAGTAATGTTCTGTTCTGAGCCCTAGTAATGTTCTATTCTGAGCAATGTTCTGTTCTGAGCCCTGGTAATGTTCTGTTCTGAGCCCTAATAATGCTCTGTTCTGAGCCCTAGTAACGTTCTGTTCTGAGCCCTAGTAACGTTTGTTCTGAGCCTTAGTAATGTTCTGTTCTGAGACCTAGTAACGTTCTGTTCTGAGCCCTAGTACTGTTCTGTTCTGAGCCCTAGAAACGTTCTGTTCTGAGCCCTAGTAACGTTCTGTTCTAAGCCCTAGTAATGTTCTGTTCTGAGTCCTAGTAATGTTCTGTTCTGAGCCTTAGTATGTTCTGTTCTGAGCCTTAGTAGTTGCTGTAGTAGTCTGTTCTGAGCCCTAGTATTGTTCTGTTCTGAGCCCTAGTAATGTTCTGTTCTGAGCCCTAGTAACGTTCTCTTCTGAGCCTTAGTACTTGTCTGTTCTGAGCCCTAGTACTGTTCTGTTCTGAGCCCTAGTAATGTTCTGTTCTGAGCCTTAGTACTTGTCTGTTCTGAGCCCTAGTAATGTTCTGTTCTAAGCCCTAGAAATGTTCTGTTCTGAGCCCTAGTAATATTCTGTTTTGAGCCCTAGTAATGTTCTGTTCTGATCCCTAGTACTGTTCTGTTCTAAGTCCTAGTACTGTTCTGTTCTGAGCCTTAGTACTGTTTTGCCTGTATGTTTTTGAGCCCTAGTACTGTTACTAGTTCTGAGCCCTAGTAATGTTCTGTTATAAGTCATAGTACTGTTCTGTTCTAAGTCCTAGTACTGTTCTGTTCTGAGCCCTAGTACTGTTCTGTTCTGAGCCCTAGTACTGTTCTGTTCTAAGCCCCAGTAATGTTCTGTTCTGAGCCATTTTTACTACAAATATCTTTATTTGATTGTATTATTTTTTACTGTTTATACAATCATACTTTTTGTGATATAATTTCTTGGCATTGGAATTTTGTGCTCTTTTAGTCCATACTTGGTTTAATAGAGAATTATATGTTTTTTATAGTTAAATGTTCATGCAAGTCTGTTTTTCAATTTTCACACCCCTATGAATTATCTCCCTTCGGTCTCTCTCTCTCTCTCTCTCTTCTCTCTCTCTCTCTCTCTCTCTCTCTCTCTCTCTCTCTCTCTCTCTCTTTCTCTTTCTCTCTCACCCTACTTCAAACATCGTACTTAGCAGTAAATCTTTTATTCCTGATTTGTATTTAACTCTGGAGGTTATTTTACAGTTTACGTAATTATACATTTTGCAATATTATTGATCTTTTGAATGGTGCTATTGTTTTTGTTTTCTTTCTTTTTTATACTTAACTTTGAGCTTATCTTGGAGCGTTCTGTTTTACAGTTGGAGTGTTTATTTAAGTGTTGTTATAATATTGCATATGTGATGGTGGTTTGTGGTGGTGATGTGTGCACCTGTGTGTGTGTGTGTGTGTGTGTGTGTGTGTGTTGTATGTGTGTGTGTGTGTGTGTGTGTGTGTGTGTGTGTGTGTGTGTGTGTGTGTGTGTGTGTGTGTGTGTGTGACACTGTTTTGGTGGGGGGTGTGTGTGTGTGATTCTGTATTGGTGTGGTGTGTGTGTGTATCTGGGGGGTGGGGGGTGGGGAGAGGGTGGTAGGATGTGTGCGTGCATGTGTTAATATATATATATATATATATATTATATATATATATATATATATATATATATATATATATATATATATATATTATGTACAGAGTGACACAAGATGGATAAATGAATTGACAAGGAATGACTGAGCACAGTGCAAAGAGTGGAATATTTTTAATGATATACTTGTTTATAAGTTGTTGTAATATGTGAATTTTGATAATGGCACCACAAACAAATTTTCCTTGTATTCTATGAGGACAAATAAAAATAAAATATCGTGTAAAATATCGTGTAAATATCGTGTTCTGTTCTAAGCCCTAGTAATGTTCTGTTCTGAGCCCTAGTACGTTCTGTTCTGAGCCCTAGAAATGTTCTGTTTTGAGCCCTAGTAATGTTCTGTTCTGAGCCCTAGTAATGTTCTGTTCTGAGCCCTAGTAATGTTCTGTTCTAAGCCCTAGTAATGTTCTGTTCTGAACCCTAGCACTGTTCTGTTCTGAGCCTTCATAAAGTTTGTTCTGAGCCCTAGCAATGTTCTGTTCTGAGGCCTAGTAATGTTCTTTCTGAGCCCTAGTAACGTTCTGTTCTGAGCCCTAGTAATGTTCTGTTCTGAGCCCTAGTAATGTTCTGTTCTGAGCCCTAGTAATGTTCTGTTTGAGCCCTAGTAATGTTCTGTTCTGAGCCCTAGTAACGTTCTGGTCTAAGCCCTAGTAATGTTCTGTTCTGAGCCCTAGTACTGTTCTGGTCTGAGCCCTAGAAACGTTCTGTTCTGAGCCCTAGTAATGTTTTGTTCTGAGCCCTAGTAATGTTATGTTCTGAGCCCTAGTAATGTTCTGTTCTGCTGAGCCCTAGTAACGTTCTGTTCTGAACCTTAATACTGTTCTTTTCTGAGCCTTAGTACTGTTCTGTTCTGAGCCCCAGTACTGTTCTGTTCTGAGCCCTAGTAATGTTCTGTTCTGAGCCCTAGTAATGTTCTGTTCTGAGCCCTAGTAATGTTCTGTTCTGAGCCTTAGTACTGTTCTGTTCTAAGCCCTAGTAATGTTCTGTTCCGAGTCTTAGTACTGTTCTGTTCTGAGCCCTAGTAATGTTCTGTTTTGAACCTTAAAAACGTCCTGTTCTGGGCCTTAGTAATGTTCTGTTACGAGCCCTAAGTTGATGACTTGGTGGTCTCTCCAACTCTCACATCAAGGCATTCCTTCCATATGGTTCTGAAGTGGTTCAACAGAGAAGAGAGAGAGAGAGAGAGAGAGAGAGAGAGAGAGAGAGAGAGAGAGAGAGAGAGAGAGAGAGAGAGAGGCGAGAAAGAGAGAGAGAGGGAGAAGGCGAGATAGGTGGGGGGCGAGAAAGAGAGAAGAGAGAGAGAGAGAGAGAGAGAGAGAGAGAGAGAGAGAGAGAGAGAGAGGGACAGAGAGAGACAAGAGAGAGGGTGGGAAAAGAGAGAGAGAGGGTGGGGGGTGGGGGGGGGGGGGGGACGCAGGAAACTTCATGCGCACCATCGATCCGACTGATCTCTGTCCTTTCTGCCTCCAAAGCATCATGACTAAAGACTCCTGAAGGAGCAGTAACACGATCCCCAGTGCGTGCTGCAGGCTGGAAGAGGAACGCCAAGGTCTTTGTTGTCACTGTCGACTGACACTGTCGACATTTTCCAATCGATCTACCCAGCGTGTGAGAGTTTACCTAGGTGCGTTAAAACCGCCACTAAAATTCCCCCAGACCTCTTCCGGAGCAGTTACGCAGTTTCTACGAAACGAAACGAGAGAGGGTAGCGGGTCTTGATGACGCATGCGCCGTAGTCAAGTCGGGGGACACGGCCCTGGCAGACGACATTAGTTACGACTACTAGTTGACATTATCAGGATGTTAAATTGCTAGCATACGAATCGGAAGCTTAGATCACATTATTACGTTAGACTACAGAAATTAAAACAAAGACAAAACAAACAAAAACAAAACAAAAACGAATTTCATCATCATAAAATTAATATTGTTATACGAAAAAAAACCCCATAAAATTCACGAGCACAAATGAAGTACTACTACAGAAATATAGAAATGAAAAGAAAAAAAAAGAAAGAAAGAAAAAACGAAAATAGTTTTTATCATAAAATGAATTATTACCGTACAAATTAAAAAGAAAAACGTGAATCACACTATCACAACATGAAGTATTACCATACTACATGCAAATAAAAAACACATTTGCCTGTTCTTATGTCAGCATGTCATGGCTTAATAAAGAAAGCTTAGAAAGAAAATCAACTACAATATGCAAGCATTGTTCTTCTGTGTTGGATTGTTACCATTTTGAACTGTAGTCTTCTAAGCCAACGAAAAAATCATACCCCCCCCCCCCCCCCCCCCACCCCCGTATTTTACTACTTTCCTAATACTCTGCTTGGCAGCGCAGTGTGGTTAGCCACACGCCACAACTGGGCTTTTGCACTTCAGCACTTTATAATCCATGTAAGCGTTTTGAGGTGTGGCATGAAATTGAGCCAGAAATTTATATTAAACTGATGACAGATAAAATGTACAACCCCCCCCCCCTCCCACTCCCACCAATTATTTTATTTGTTTTTAGGGATTTTTCCGGACGAAATCGTCCACAGTCTTGAAATACATGAGCTACCGCTTACTTGACGTCACATGCCAGGCCTTTGCACTCACCCGTGACCCTATCTTTGCGCCAGGGGGTTCCCCCAAAACAGTCCCATTCCTTTCATTCTAATCTGTCTGCTTGGAACCACCTGGCATGTACCTTGATGGCCCTATGAAAGAAAAGAAGGAAAATGAACTTCCAGATACAAGAAAGATTCTTAAAACAATCTAATTGCGCCTGTCTGTAAATACTCGGCTCCTTAAGCAAGGCCCTGGCGCATTCATGTTTGGTGTGCAGCAGGTTGCGACAATGTCGGTGGGGTCGAAAAAAAAAATGATGAGCAAATGTACAGGTCTGAGTCCACGATTACAGTTTAGGCTCAAAACGCAACAGATTCTCTGTTACACTCAAAGCTGCACCTGCCTTTTCTCCTCAGATCAGACAGTACCAAAACATTCATCGCACAGTCCAGCCCTTGACCCATACCATACCTGACTCTGAGGCAGGTCTCGTGTCCGTTCCTCTTTCTATGCAAGCACGATTCACATGACCCTGCATTTTCCTGTCGTCTGCTAGACTTTTCACTCCAAAATCAGTACCTTACCAATGGTGCAGAAAGACAAGGAGTCCTCATGTCATGCATCATTCCGCTATTTTTGCTGACATATGGCACTGAACTAACTTACTGACCCCAAATTCCTGGAAAAATATGATTTTTTCATTAAAAAAAGTTTTTTTCACTGAGCCAGGGCTATTTTCATCTGTTCAAACTTTGTTGTTACCACTTGACCTTTGCTGTAACCCTGTCCTCTGACCAACGCACTCAAGAGACAGTTTGTTCCTAAGAGCTTCCGGTTAACAGGGTGTCAATCTTCACTGCTGTTACTACTTCTGCAGAGCTGATTTGTTTGCTAAATATAGGTAAAGGTTGATTATTTGTTATTTGCGGTTTGCTTCTCTTTACGTCGCGAAAGTGGTGTGTTCCCCCCAAATCAGATACACTGAAGTTACCTGTTTTATTCCTGTTCATTTGTGTCGTCCGTGTTTCTGTTTACAAGATCCTAAGAGTCCTTCACGGGCGAAAATTTATATTTGTACAATTGTTCTGCTGTTTTTGCTGTGTGCGTGCGTCAGCTAGGGATACAATGAAAAGTTTGGCATTACCTCGGTCTTTGTAGAATTAGATGTGCAAGGGAGAAGAAGGAAAGACAAAGAAAAAAAAACAAAGGATGCACGCACGTCTCTGAATACAAATAACACAGCACAGACACCTTATGGGAAAGTCATTAAATCTGGAACAGTCGGATGAACTAGAACACCTCGGCTTGGAATGCAAGGAAGCAAAAACAAAGAGAGTTATCGTGATAGGTTGTATCAACAAGAGTACCTTCCCTTGTGTTGCATATATTGCTTGGGTTAGAAGATATGGATGTCCACTCTGTCCGGGTATGCAAACTGTGGAACATGTCCTTAGCTCATGCAAACCTGCGATAACCTAAGGACAGTGCTCGTGGAAACACAACCAAGTACTTAGTTATTCCAACCTCAGCACCAGAAGCTCCAGCAATAGCATTCATCTC
>CM031603.1:88131902-88134402 GCA_018398815.1 Conus ventricosus
TGGAAGACTTGGACTTTGCTGACGATATTGCCCTGATGTCACATCGCTACCAAGACATGCAGGAGAAAACAGATGCCTTGGCAACAACAGCTGGAAACCTTGGCTTGAAGGTCAACACCAAGAAGACAAAGAGCATGAGAATGAATGCCAGAGTCCAAGACAACATCAAACTGAACGGAGACGAAATTGAGGAAGTTAGCGACTTCACCTATCTTGGTTCCAAGATGTCAAATACAGGGGATGGGGAGGTGGAGATCCGGGCTCGACTTGCAAAAGCCAGCCAGGCCTTTGCCTCACTCAGGAGCACATGGAAGACAGGGAATATCCGCCTGAAGACCAAGTTACGAATCTTCAAATCAAATGTAATAAGCACCCTTCTTTATGGATCGAATCATGGAAGATGACCAAAACCATCAGCAACAAACTAGATGTCTTCCAAAACAGATGCCTCAGACGCATTCTACGCATCTATTGGCCGAATACCATCACCAATGAAGAACTCCACCAAAGAGCAGAAACTGAACCCATCTCAACGCAAATCAAACGAAGGCGTTGGCGATGGATAGGCCATGTGCTCCGCCAGCAGACAACGGCCATTTCCAGAATCGCCCTACGATGGACTCCTGATGGCCGAAGAAGAAGAGGACGCCCCAAGGAAACTTGGAGGAGAACAGTAGAGAGGGAGATGAAGGACAATGGTTGGACATGGGGCCGTCTGGAACGTGTTTCAGCCGACCGACATCAGTGGCGGGCTCTGGTCGAGGCCTTATGTGCTACCAGCACAAAGAGGACTAGATAGATAGATAGAATGAGACAGAAACAACAATGATTCATGACTACAGATTTGGTCCTTTGCTTTCGATTGATGTTTCTGAGATACTGAATGAGACAGAAACAACAATGATTCATGACTACAGATTTGGTCCTTAGCTTTCGGTTGATGTTTTTGAGATACTGAATGAGACAGAAACAACAATGATTCATGACTACAGATTTGGTCCTTAGCTTTCGATTGATGTTTCTGAGATACTGAATGAGACAGAAACAACAATGATTCATGACTACAGATTTGGTCCTTAGCTTTCGATTGATGTTTCTGAGATACTGAATGAGACAGAAACAACAATGATTAATGACTACAGATTTGGTCCTTAGCTTTCGCTTGATGTTTCTGAGATGATTCATGACTACAGATTTGGTCCTTAGCTTTCGGTTGATGTTTCTGAGATACTGATTGAGACAGAAACAACAATTAATGATTCATGACTACAGATTTGGTCCTTAGCTTTCGGATGATGTTTCTGAGATACTGAATGAGACAGAAACAACGATTCATGACTACAGATTTTGTCCTTAGCTTTCGATTGATGTTTCTGAGATACTGAATGAGACAGAAACAAGAATGATTCATGACTACAGATTTGGTCCTTAGCTTTCGATTGATGTTTCTGAGATACTGAATGAGACAGAAACAACAATGATTCATGACTACAGATTTGGTCCTTAGCTTTCGATTGATGTTTCTGAGATACTGAATGAGACAGAAACAACGATTCATGACTACAGATTTGGTCCTTAGCTTTCGATTGATGTTTCTGAGATACTGAATGAGACAGAAACAACAATGATTCATGACTACAGATTTGGTCCTTAGCTTTCGATTGATGTTTCTGAGATACTGAATGAGACAGAAACAACAATGATTCATGACTACAGATTTGGTCCTTAGCTTTCGATTGATGTTTCTGAGATACTGAATGAGACAGAAACAACAATGATTCATGACTACAGATTTGGTCCTTAGCTTTCGATTGATGTTTCTGAGATACTGAATGAGACAGAAACAACAATGATTCATGACTACAGATTTGGTCCTTAGCTTTCGATTGATGTTTCTGAGATACTGAATGAGACAGAAACAACAATGATTCATGACTACAGATTTGGTCCTTAGCTTTCGATTGATGTTTCTGAGATACTGAATGAGACAGAAACAACAATGATCAATGACTACAGATTTGGTCCTTAGCTTTCGATTGATGTTTCTGAGATACCGATTCTTTTGCTAGACGACAATCTTACTGCTAATATTACAGAATAAATTTGATATTTTACTCCATGCACCTACTTCTCTCCATTCATGAATCACACTGAATTGCAGTAACATCAGAGAAATTTGTACGAGAGACGTGGTAAAATCTGCTCTCATGCCAGGTTCAAAGGCATGTGTATATTTATTGTTGTATGGTCTCCATACGGGCCGGAACAGCTCCGCTGGTATAGAGCCAGACTTGTGATCTTGGTGATACTGGGGTTGTTGGTGATTGCCAGGACTTTGTATGTAAGGCAAAAAATGCTTTGATTTTGAACATGAAAACGTTACGTTTTCACAATAATGCCTCATTCAGTTTATTTATCAAGCTGTTCGGTAGATAAGTACAACCAGCAATACGGAGTCGCTCTGAAATATGGGTGAGGAGGGGTGAGAAGTTGCGGTGGG
>CM031603.1:88139402-88163892 GCA_018398815.1 Conus ventricosus
GGGGTCTTGATGCTAGAGCTGCACAATGCGAAAAGGTTCATTTATTTGCTTTAAAAAAAGTTTTTAGGTGTCTCACCACAAACACCAAATGATCTTGTGAAAAGGTTGAGCCCTAACAGTTACCCATATTTTTTGCACTCCACTTTTTAAAAATTTTGCCCAAGTAAGGGTTTAAAAAACTAATCAAAAGGGGGAACGTAGTTTGCCCCCATAAAGCGTATAAAAAGGGTTTTTTTTTTTTAGAACTAGATAAAAAGGGGGAAAAGATGAACGGGGGGCGCAGGGGTTAAATGAAATTTTACGAATAGGGTTTTTGGGTTTTTGTGGTTTAAAAACCAAAGGGTTTGTGGGGGAAAAAATTTTGGGCCAATTTTTTTGGTTACGTTTAAAGGAAAGATTTAATTCAATTTAGAATGGGAAAAAATTTTAAATTTTCCATTTTCCCCCAAAAATTTTAATGGTTTAAGTTTTTAAAAGGAACATTTAATTTTTTGACCCTTTCATTCTCTCCCTTTTCCCCCATGCCCCAATGCGAATGGGAAGGGAAAATTGGTTTTTTTATAAATGCCCTTAAAGTTTAAAAGAAAACTTGGTGGTTTCCGATTTTTTGTTCACTTTCTTTTTAAATAATCAAAATAAATTTTAAAATTTTGGGAATCTGTTGGCCTTTTAATGTCGACAGTTCCGGGGGGATGGTTTTTTTGGGGTTTTAAATTCCAAATTAAAAGATTTGGGGGGGAAATTCATTAGGAAATTTTTTAACGGATTGGTTTGCCCCGCTTGTTGGTTAATTGACATTAAGGTTTTTGGGGAAAGAAGGGGGAAATTACTTTTTTGGGTTTTTATTTTGTTTAAAGCTTTCCCCGGGGCCCCGCGGGGGGTTTTTGTAGGGGAAGAACCCCAAAATTAAATCTGGGGGGGGAGGGGGGGGCTTTGGGGGGTCTCTTCCCCCCTTCGGGGGGGGGTGGGGGGGGGGGGGGAAAAAACCTGGGGGGGGGAACGGTTCGGGGGGGGAAATCCCTTCTCTTTTCCTCTCTTTTTAAGGAAAATTTTGGCCCAGAAAATTTAAAATTTTTCCCCTTCTCTTTTTCCCTTTTCCCTTCTCTCTTCTCTCTCTCTTCTATCTTTGGGGTTTTTCCCCCCTTATTTTAAAATATTCTTTTCTTCTCCTTTTTCTCCTCTCCTCACTCTTTTATGGGAAAAAAAGGCCCCCAATTTAAATTTTTAAAATTCATCTCTCTCCCCTCTTTTTCCTTTATTTCTCTTTTTTCCTCTCTCCCCCCTCCCTTCCCCCTTTCCCCTCTCTCTCTCTTTTCCTTCCCCCTTATTGTTTTTTTGGGTCGGGGTTATAAGCTGCATCCGCCGGACTCTTTGGGCAAAATACCCCCCTTTCAAACCTTTTTGGAATTGTAAAAGGGTTTGGGGTTTAAAATTGAATTTTTTTTAAATACCACTATTTTGGGAAAAGCCGGGTAAAGAGTTAAAACCCGTTTAATGGGGAAAAAAGTCAAAGCTAATTTAAAAAAAAAAGGAAGGAAAAAGTGGGGGGGGAAATTTCAGAGGGGGGAGAAGAGAAGGAAGGGGGGGAAAAATGGGGAAGAAGGGGGGGGGGGGGGGGGAAAGGGGGGGATGAGCACTTACGCTGGGCAAAATCAAAAAAACGCGCGCAAAACAACTAAACACTCCCCTTTTCCCCGTCTCCCTTCACAAAAAAAACCCCCTCCTCTCTCTTCCCCTCTCTCTCTTTTCCTCCTCTTCTCTTTTCTCCCCTTCTCTCCCTCTTCTTCAAAAAACCACACCCCCCACGCACGCACCCCGGGAGCGCAGTCATGCAGGGCTGGCCGCGGGGCCCACAACACACACAAAAACCACACACAACACACACAAAACAACACAAACTCACCCACACACCTAAACTAACTATGAGAGGGGAAAGAGACAGACAGCAAAACAGGGGGGGAAGGGGTAAATCGGCTGGGGGGGGGAGGGGGAGGGGGGGGGAGGCAAAGGGGGGGGGGGGGGGAGGGGGGGAAGAACATAGGGGGGGGGAAAAAGGGGGATAACAGAAAGAGGGACACAAAGATACAGTTTTACATAACCTCACATAAAAAACAAAAGCATCCCAAGACAGACGGGACAAAAACAAGACGGAAAGGGAAAACAGACAGAACCTGAAATTGGGGGTACATACACACTTTAACAGTTGTTCGCACAGGGGAGCGGGGGAGGGGAGCTGAGAAAACGCACGGCATCCCGGGCGCCCACGGGGAGACAGTAAAAAACAGGGATGTGTAAAACTCAAAACGGGGGCCCCGATTTTCGATAAATCTTTCTCCAAGTGGGGAAAAGGGCCCGCCGAGGCTCTTTCCCTCCCCCGGGCTCGAGTCGAAAAATCCCAAAAAGTTTTTTTAAATCGTTACAAAGTTTTCTGTTTTGCTTCTCTTCTCCCCCCTCCCCCTCTCTCCCCTCTCCCCTCTCTTCTCCCTCTCCCCCTTTTCTCTCTCTCTCTCTCTCTCTTCTCCCCTCTCCTCCCCCCTCTCTCTTTCTTTTGCGTGCGGGTGTGAAAAACTCATTTTCCCCCTTCTTTTTACCCCTTATTTTTTTTTAAAATAAATTCCGTGTTCCCCCCTCCCCTCTCCCCTCCCCTCTCTCCCCTCTCTCCCTCCTTCCTCTCTCCCCCCCTCCCCCCCCTCCCCTCTCTCTTCCTTCCCCTCTCTCTCTGCCCTCGGTGTGTGTTGTGTGTGTGGGGTGTGTGGTGTGGGGGTAAGGGGGGGGAAAAAAAAAAAAAATAAATTCCCCCTTCCCCCTCGTACCCCTTTTCCCAAATTTTTATATTTTTAATCCAAAATTTCTTTTGTACCCAAAATCGTTTTTCCCTCAAAAAAAATATTTTAGTCAGTAATGATGATAAATAAATAAAAATTTAAAATTTATAACCCCAAAAAACCTTTTTTAATATTCCACTGAACGCGGGAAAAAATTCAAATTTTCTTTTAAAAAAAGGGGGGGAAAATTTTTGGGGTTACAGGTTTGGGGGAGGGCCCTTGGGCCCGGGGTGTAGCTGTTTATCCTTAATATTTTAAAGAAAGCAGTCATGTCTTCTTTTTTAAATTTAAATTTTTTTTAACAAAAAAAAAGTAGCTTTAGAAAGCCAAAAACGGGGGGCATGGGGTGAGGACTCCCCCCCCCCCCCCCCCCCCTTTTTTGTCCCCTACGACAGAAAATTGGGGCGTCGCGGGAACAAGCAGCTTGGACTGCAGGGGCCTCCCCCCTTCGCTCCGCCCCCAAAAAGGGGGGTGGGGCCCACCCGTCGCGGCCTTTCATTCCGACGGGATCGTTTTTTGCATAAAAGCTGGGGGGTTGATTTTTCCCTTTTCCTGGGTTTCTGCAACCCCAGGGAAAATTCAAAGACAGAGGGAAACCCAGGCCGAGAGGGCCCGGGCGGGGGTGGGGGAATGGGGGGGGCCCGGGACGAATTTTTTTTCGCCTTTTAAAAAACCCGGAATGCCGAATGTGTCCTGTTTTTCGGTCGGCTTTTTTCCCCCCTCCCCGTGCCCCTGGTTTTTTGAGTCGGGCCCCCGTCGTTTTTTTTCCAATCCGTTTCAGGGGGGATCAGTTTGTCAAGCAAAATTGGGGTTTTTTTGCTTTTTTTTAATGGCCTTAAATTGACAGTGAAATTTAGGGGTTTACAATGGAAGGGAAGCAAAAGGGAAAGGGAATCCCAGAAAAAACGTTAGGACCGGGGACGGGAAAAAGGAAAAGGAGAGAGGAGTGAGGGGAAGAGGAAGGGGAGTGGGGGTGAGGGGGGAGAGAGAGAGAGAGAAAAGGAGAGAGAGAGAGGGAGAGAAAAGAGAGAGAAGGCAAAAAAGCAGGGGCCCAAAAATAGAGAGAAGAAAAGAGGGGAGAGGACTGGGGCCTGATAGAGACAAAACAAAAGGGAGAGCTGGACAAGTTAAGAACTACGCAGAAAAAACGGGCGATCTCATCTTTCCCTCATTATCCATTCCAGCAGTTTGAGCGGGGAAAAATTTTCCCACATTATAGCTGGACTTCTCTGTTTGGGTTTGACAAAAACTTTTCCCCCACCCAGGGACACTTATTTCCTGGGGGGGTAATCAGTCCTTGTAACCCTAGGTGGTTTGGCCCGTGCTGATAAAGGGGAAAAAAAGGAAATCCCCATGGGGGATTCCCCCCCTTCAACCGTCCCCCCCCCCCCCCCCCTCCTTCTTCCCCTCTCTCTCTCCCCCTCCCCCTCTTTTTCCTCTCTCTCTCTCTCCCCTCTCCCCTTTTCTCTCCCCCTCTTTTTCTCTTTCTCCCAAAGGGCCTTCCCGCGGTTGGGGGGGGAACCAGAGGACCTTTCTGTTTTTGGTTTCCCCCGGGTGGGGCCCACGTGAGGAATAGTCCCACGTGGGGGAAAGGGTAAATGGAGGTGAAATTAAAAGCCCCAAAGCAGGATGAAACTTTAAACCCAAACAAAGGCAGGGAAAACCCCGTCCCGGGAGAAAGACAAAGCGATGGAAACCAAACCCCAACATGGGCCACGGAATCATGTCCATAAAACAAAAGCTGGAATTTTTTTCAACAGTTCGCTGACCGGGGATCCACCCTTTTGAAATAAAGGGTTTCCACACCGGGAAATGCCCCTAAAAGGACAAAAAGACTACATTAGTCCCTGTTGAGAAAAACTCCTCCATAAAAAGGACAAAACTTTTTTTCCCTGAAAAAATGTACCGGGTTCCTGCGTGCGCTGGTTTACCCCCTTTTCCCCTGCATCTTTGCAGGGCCCTAAACAGGGGTTTGGGGAAAAGAGAATCCAACCCAAAGGAAATAAAGGGTTTTGGGCCGAAAGGGAGCAAACATCGTACATTCAGATGTATGGGCCAAGGGAGAAAGGCGCCCAAACCTTCGAGCAAGAATGGGACCGCTTGGAACCCGCAAACCCCAAATCAGTGAGAAAAAGAAAAATAAATTTTGGGTGGGGCCCAAAGGGTTTACGGATCCAGTGCATCACTGAAACGGGTACCCCAAAGGGAACTTTTGAGGAGGGGGGACGGGGGGAAAAGGACAAGAGGGGGAAGAAAACCCTGCCAACGCCAACATTGCAGACTGCACAGGGAAAAATCTTCCCGGGGGAAAAAAAACCCTTAGCAGGGGGAAACAAAACGAATTTGGGGGCCGCAATTTTTTTCCGTAAGCGGGGAATGCCCCAGTGCCCCCGGGGGGGGGAAAGGGGGGGAAGGAGAAGAGAAAAAAAAAAAAGAACAACCCAGAAGAAGGTTTAAGGGGGAGGGGGAGGTGGAAAAAGAACAAGATAAAAAAGAAGAGGAAGGAGGAGGAGGAGGAGGGGGGAAGGGGGAGGAGGAAAATAAAAAAAGAAGGGGGAAGAGACAAAAAGAAGAAGAAAAAGGAGGAGGGGAAAGGGGGGAAGAGAAGAAAAAAAGATGAAAAAGGAAAAGAAGAAGAAGAAAAAAAAGGGGAGGGGGGGGAGGAGGGGAAGAGAAGAAAGAAATGAAGAAAAAAAAGGAAAAAGACGGGGGAAAAAAAAGGGGGGAGGAGGGGGAGGGGGAAAGGAGAAAGAAGAAAAAGAAGAGAAAAGAAGAAGAAGACGGAAAAAGGGGAGAAAAAAGAAGAAGAAGAAAAAGAAAAGAAAAAGAAGTTGATGATGATGATGATGTGATGATGTTGATGATGATGTTTGAGGGATGATGATGAAGACGAGACAAGAAAAAGAAGAAGAAGAAGAAAAAGGGAAGGGAAAAAAGAAGAAGAAAAAGAAGAAAAGAAGAGAAGAAAAAAGAAGAAAAAACAACAAACAAAAAACAACAAAAACCCAACAACAAACAAGAGCCCAAAGAAGAAAAAGAAGAGAAAAAGGGAAGAAGGAGAAAAAGGGAAAAAAGAGGAAGCGACAAAAAAAAGGAAAAATTTAAAGGGTTGAAAGGGGAAAACGTTGCATTGGAAATGGCCGGTTTTATTTTTGGCTATTTTTTTTGCCCAAAAAGGGGGAATTTAAAAAATTTTCTGATTCAAATAAGGGGGTAAAATCTGACTTTCCCCGGAAAAAAAGAAGGTGGTGGGGGGGTTTGTGTGTGTGGGGTTTTGTGTGGGGTGTGGGGGGGGGGGGGTTTGGGGTGGGTGTGGGGTATCCCTGGTGTTTTGGTGGGGTGTGTGTGGGGTGTGTGTGTGGTGGGGGGGGTGTGTGTGTGTGGGGTTGTGTGTGTGTGAATTAAAAGGGGAAGAGAGAGAGAGGGGGGGTAGGGGTGGAGGAGTGAGGTGATAGAGAGAGAGAGAGAGGAGAGGGGGGGAGAGAGGGGGAAGAGGGGAACGGACAAAACAAAACATCCTTACAGACAGCAGTTAAAAAAAAAAGGGGGAAGTCAGACAGACAGAAAGAAAGAGACGACAGAAAGATAGACAAAAAGACAGGGGAAGACGGGAGACAGACAGCAGACACCACACACACAAAACCGGGGGGAGAAAAAAAGGAGCTGGGGAGGGGGGTTGCCCTTTGGACAAATGTAAATAAAAGCCCAGCTGTGCACACCCCGGGCCTCTTGTGTCGTTGGGGGGGGGGGGGGGGGGGGGGGGGGCCCCCTTTTTGGGGCTGCTTTTTGCACGGAAAAAGGGGGAAACCAATTTTAAACCCTCAAATTTAGGGGCAGAGAGAGAAAATTAAGGCAAAAGCGCTCTCGGAAAAGGGTGTTTTTTGGGGGAAAAAAAGGCTAAGAGGTTGGGGGGGGGGGGGGGGGGGGACATTCCCGGGAAACCCAAACCCCGGGTGAAACCTTTTCAATCACTTTGTCTTTCATAGATTTTTTTACCCGAACGGCTTTTTCCCTTTGGGGCTTTTTTTTGCAGTGGTGTGTGTGTGTGTGTTTTTTTTGTGTGTGTTTGTGTGTGTGTGTTGTGTGTGTGGTGTGTGGGTGTGTGTGTGGGGGGGGAAATGCTTTTCCCGGCGCTTTGTGTTTTTTTTTGCTTTTTCTCATTCTTAAAATTTAAGGAATTTTAAAATTTCTGAATTTTTTCCATTATCATCTAGCCGCCCAAACCAACAGGGGAATTTTTTCAGGGTTTGTCAACCACAAGAAAAAAATCACATTGCAAACAAGTCAGACCTTTTTAGCCCTTTTAAAAAATAAAAGGGGGGGGGGGGGGGGGGGGGGGGGGAGAAAAGAAAAGAAAACGCGGGGGGAAAAAAAATTGGTTTAAACATGGTAACTTTTGGTCCCTTTCTACTATGGACAGGGGGGTTTTTAAAATTGTTTCATTTCCCCCGATCATTTTTTTTAAAAACAATAAAGGGTTTTTGGCCTGTTATAAATTTTTTTTTAAAATAAAAAAACTGTATAAAAAAGTTTTCCCCCCAAAGGAAGACAAGAGAAGGGCCCCAATAAAGCACAAAAAGAAGAAGGGGGGGGGGGGGGGGGGGGGGGGGGGGGAGGAAAAAACGGGCAGAAGGGAAAATTTTTTCATTTTTTTCATTTTTGTTAAAAAGATTTTTTAAAAAAACAGAGAGAGGGGCCTGTTTGTTTGATTTGATTGTTTAAATCTTTAATTCGAAAGGTTAAAAGATTTCGGGGCCAAAGGGCCCGTAGTCTTACAATTCCCCCCTTTTTTTCTTTGCAGACATTTTTCAAACATATCTTTCCCTACTGAACAAAAATTCAAAAAATGAAAATGCGGGAAATAGCCCAAAAGGATTCCCAAAAAAAAAAATTAAAAAAAACCAAAAAAAAAACGGAGAGAGACAAAAGACAGACAACAGACAGAGAGAGGAGAGAGAGAAGAAGAGAGGGGGGAAAATAAGAGGGGAGAGAGGGGAAGCCGAGAGGAGAGAGAGGTGTAAGGGAGGGGGAAAAAGAGGAGGGAAAGGAAAGTGCGAGAAGAGCGGGGGATGGTGGGAAAGTGGGGGGGGGGGGGGGAAGGGGTTTTAATTGAGTGGGTTTTTTATGTTTAGACGGTGTTTTCCCAAATTTTTTTTTACTGAAGATTTAAAACGAAGGGGGCCCTTTTAATGATTTTTTAATGAACAATCAAATTATTGAGACGTCAACCGTTTATGTAAATGTTTCTTGAAAAGTTTTAACTTATTCATATTGTGTAGACTTCGGTGGAAGTGAGTTCCAGACATATGGTCCAGAGTAAGCTGGACTTGTTTTGTATTGATCAATGCGTGTGCACGGGAGAAGGGGGGAGAGAGAGGGGGAGAGAGGAGGGAGAGAGGAAGGATAGAGAGAGAGAGAGAGACGAGAGAGAGGGAGAGAGAGAGAGAGAGAGAGGGGAAGACAGACAGACAGACAGACGGACAGACAGAGAGACGGACATGCTGAAAGACAGAGTCAGAGAGACAGAGACAGAGAGGTGAGGAATTGGTGTGGGATATGGAGTGCAGGAATTGGGAGGGGGGGGGGGGGGGGGGGGAGATGAGGCGAGGGGAAGAAGGAAGGAATGCCGTGCATGTTCTGGGGTCGTTCAACACCTTCAACTTTTATGTGTTGAATAGAAGAAGAAAAAAAGGAAAAAAAAAAAAAAACAAACAAAAACCAGGGAGCCTACTCATCGTCTTAACGGAACTGCTCTTCACACGGCAATAAACATGTTAGTGTCCTCTGTCGGCGGCGTGTGTTTATGCCTTAAAGGTGGGAAAATTTCAAAACAACACGGAAGAATCTCAAGCCCCGGAGTGCATGATCTATGACCCTAAATCTAGCACTAACCCATACCAGACCCTTAACTCAAACACTTCCCCTTTTCTCACTCTAGGCCAAATCCAAAACCTAACCTGATTTTCATGGAATAAAAACTTATTCCACACATGCACGCACGCACGCACGCGCTGCGCGTGCGCGCACGCATTCACATACACACACACACATACACCACACGCGCGCGCACAAACCCACCTACCCACCCACCTACCCACACACTCACACACACACACACACACACACACACGCACACACGCACGCACGCACGCACACACACACACACGCACGCGCACACACACACACACACACACACACACACGCACACACGCACACACGCACGCACGCACACACACACACACACACACACACCACACACACACACGCACAGCACACACACCCACACACACACACACACACACACACACACACACACACACACAAGGGCACACGCTCCACAAGTGGAGGATTCACAACATTGCCTCAATATCAGTAATAATCTCTGGTAGGCCTATGTGTCTGTGTTCACGGAGTATTTGGGTAATATATGTGCTCGCGCATTAGCATGCGCGCACCTTTGCGCACGTGCGTGTGTGCTAGGTGTGTGGTTGTGTGGTGTGTGTGTGTGTGTGTGTGTGTGGTGTGTACCTAGTCATAATATTTATATGTCCTATCATCTTCAGCAGGCTATACTAGCGGTTGGGCAGAAGTAAAAGGTCTCTTTCTTAATTTCTCGGGCCTCTAGAAGGATTTGCTGCTTCCCTCCAGTATTCTTTTACCAGGGTCACATGCTGCTAAAAGTGTTGGAAGTTTAGGATACCGCTCACCACATACAGTTCTAAGCAAATTCCAAGATTTTTTTTTCTTCTAATGTTTGAATTCTCAGACACTTTTCTATAATTATTGAAAGGTCTTTCTATTAACGCGCGCGTTTGTGTGTGTGTGTGTGTGTGTGTGTGTGTGTGTGTGTGTGTGTGTGTGTGTGTGTGTGTGTGTGTGTGTGGTGTGTGCGTGCGTGCTGGTGCGCGCGCGCGTGCGTGCGTGCGTGCGTGCGTGTATGCGTGCGTGCATGCATGCGTGCGTGCGTGCGTGAGTGCGTGTGTGTACACGCGCGCAGGTGTGTGTGTATTCGTTTTCAACGACTTAAGATGTTTGAAAGATTCAGCTTGTCTTAATTAGAGACTGACTCAGGCAACCAACTAACTGATAAATCAATCGGTCGATTGATCAATCGATTCTGTTGACTAACAGACTGACTGGCCGACAGTTTGACTGGTGGCGGATTGACTGACACAACCACAAACCAGTGACTGACTGTTTGGCCGATGCAGTGTCTAATACTGACGCGTTGTGTGCTTGGTGTTTTCAGGCTCGCAAACTCCGTGAGCTGTTCAAGGGAAGGTTTTCTGACGACGAGTCTCTGGAATTACTGAAAGAACAAGGAGGACTGAGTGATGCCGTGGACTTCATCCTCAACAGTGAGTGTGTGTTAGTGTGTTAGAGAGAGAGAGAGAGAGAGAGAGAGAGAGAGAGGGAGAGAGGGAGAAGAGGGAGGGAGGGAGAAAGAGAGAGAGAGAGAGAGTGTGTGTTGTCTGTTTTATATATATTTATATATATATATATATATATATATATTTATATATATATATATATATATATATAAACTAATAAATTCCAAGGATAAGTACTGAGCACCATTCCAGCAACTTACAGAGCAGCTTGGTGTTGCAATGACTGCAAGAAATATTCAATTATAAACAAAGCTTGCTCTTATGTCTTAGATTGACATAACTCCCCCTATTTCTTCAATCTAAGACATAAGAGCAAGCTTTGTTTATATTGAATATTATATTATAATATATTATATATATATGAATATTATATATATATATGTATATATATATATAGGATCAGTATATTTTAAAATGCCTGAAACAATTTTTTAAGTGCTCAACCCCTTGGGGAGCAACAATAGCTAAAACAAGTTAAAAGAGGAATCTTAAAACTATCTACAAATTTGTTTCAAGCGTGTTGCGCTGTCATCAGGATGTCAGCGCAACACGCTTGAACAAATTTGTAGATAGTTTAAGATTCCTCTTTTAACTTGTTTTTAGTATATTATATATATATATATATAACAAACTAATAAATTCCAAGGACAAGTACCGAGCACCGCTCCAGCAACTTACAGAGCAGCTTAGTGTTGCAATGACTGCAAAAAATATTGAATTATAAACAAAGCTTGCTCTTATGTCTTAGTTTGAAGAAATAGGGGGAGATACGCATTCATACCTGCAGTGGCAGATGATTCTGCCTAACTAACAGTATGTGCTTGAGTGGGTGGATGGGGAAAAAAAAATAAATGCTTCTCAAAATGAGCCTTCAGCAAGCTTATAATCTCCAAGGGGAGAGACATCCTCCAATAGGGAGGGAAACTCACTAACATATAACTCCTGGTCATATCCCGATATTTCGAAACTTAGTGGTTTCTCCTCAGTGACCGCGGGAAAGTGGTAATTTGATCCTCTGCCTTTTCAGTTTTAAGAGAATGCAATCCCAGAAAAGGCTGGTGTGCAATACTGTGTTGTTTGTTGAGTTTTCAAAAAAACAACCAAAGGTTGCCATCTAAGAAGCAAAAGAAAATCATGAAAGAGCAAAACAAGCTACATTTTCTTGTGAAAAGTAGAAAATATAAAAAAATATCCTCTAAGACACAAGTGCTGGGGCCAAGTTCTTGGAATGAATCCGCAAGGGACTAAAATACAACAAAACTAATAAATTCCCAAAGGACAAGTACCGAGCATATATATATATATATATATATATATATATATATATATATATTATATATATTATATTATATGTATGTGTGTGTGTGTGTGTGTGTGTGTGTGTGTGTGTGTGTGTGTGTGTGTGTGTGTGTGTATGAGAGAGAGTGAGGATAGAGAGAGAGAGTATTGATAGCAGTGAATGCTGCATCACGGCCAATTTTCTATGAAGTACCAACAAGCTGACCAATCAATAATCCGACTAGTCAGCATAACTTACAATGAACAAACGAGCAGTCAACAAACTCACCAATCAACAAACCAGAATATGTCCTAACCGACTAACCATCAAATCGACCATTAAACAACTGGCCCATCAACATAACTACCAATCAACTAATCGGTCAACCAAAAAACTGATCCATTTATAAACCGAGTTATCAACAATCCAACTAATCAACAAACCGACCAACCAGTAACAATTTGGCCAGTCAAAAAAAAAAATTTGAACCAACAATAAACACACCACCAGCCGCCGTGGCGAAGTCGTTAGCGTCGCGGACTCCCGGCTGGGAGGTCGTGGGTTCGAATCCATCAGAAGTCATGTGGGGTTTTCTGCCTGACCGGCTCCTATCCAGAGTTGAGTTGCTGCGGACTCATTTGGGAAGACTGGGACCACACAGTCGAGTTTCATCCACTTAATGGATGCGTTTCTGAGAGTGTTCTTCAAATTTCTTGACCAACACTGCAGGTGCCTGTATCTCTCGGGCCTGGTTGACGCCGGGATATTTTATGAAAGGAAGCGTAGAGTACAGCCCTGTCATGTAGTATCAGACCGAAATGGAAATCCGTAGCATCATCTTAATCATCCTCATTCTCATTGATCAGCATTTAAAAAAAGTCTCAAATTCTGTGGCCCTTCATGCCCTGCTCTCATGGTGACCTCAATTTCGATGTCCTCTCCACGTCTGTGGCCTTGGTTTGGTTCCGTCAGGATCACTGGTATCGGCGGGTCCATGGGGGCTGTCGTTGGACGGACGTGGTGGCGCCCTCCGGAGGGAGAGCTCATTCACGCCGGCTCCGCGACTAAGCAATTATTGTCGTCAGTAGGGGGCTTAGTAGGTGGTGTCCTGCGTATGTTAGATCAGAACAGGCGCCATTGAACACCACCGAAGTGACTCGGCAGCAGTGCAGTGTCTCCTCCGGTGGGTTGCCTCTTGACGACTTGACATTGACTGCTCCCTGTGGATTGCTGGTGCCGGGGCTGCGGCGGGACCGACCGGGCTGTGGCTGTGGACGGGGTGTCGGAATGAGCGGCGTGGGTGCACTGCCTCTGAGGTGGCGCAGAAGTTGGGATAGCAAAAAAAACAACAACAAAAAAAAACCAATAAACACACCAGTCAACAAACTGACCTTTCTGTAAACTGACAAATTACCAAACGATCAATCAGCGAATCGACCAATAAACAAACAACAATGAACAAACTGACTAATCAGCAAACGGATTAATGAACAAAGCCACCAATCTCCAAATAGGACAATCATTTAACTGACCAACCAATAAACCAACTAATCAACACGCCGACCAACTGACAAACTGACTGATCTGCAAATGGACTAATCAACAAAACGACCAACCAGCAAAGTGTTCAATGAACAAACAGGCCAGTCAGCAAACCAAAGCCAATCAACAAAACCACCAACCAACAAAGCGACCAATCAACAAACAGATCAAGCAACAAACTGATTAGTCAACCAAATGACCAACCAGTAAACTGGTTACTCCCACGAACTGTCCTGTCAGAAAACCGACCAATCAAAGAATGACCAGCCAACAAACTGTGCAACCAATAAACTGATTAACCGATAAACGGACCAATGAGCAAGCAGACCAGTTTAAAAATCGATTAATCAACAAACTGACCAAGCAACAAATTAACCAATTAGTGAACTGACCAGTCAACAAACTGACCAATCACAAACAGGCCACCTAACAACCTGACCAATCAAGATGAGCGAACAAACTGACCAACCAACAAACTGATCAGTTAACAGACAAAATCAATCAATCAGCCAATAAGCCAATCACCCCTCTCCCCCCCCCCCCCACCACACCATCTCTCCAATGCCCATACTCAACCTACCCTCCACACTTCACTCCCACCCCCACCCTCACCCTCACCCCCCAAAAAAAACAAACAACAACAACAAAAACAACAACACAACAACAACAACAACAACAACAAACCTCTCGACCTGGACCTGCAGAATTGTTTGGGAAAACCTTGGCAGGGAACAAACTGCTGTTTCTGATCTTCACTGCAGGAGAACATCCCTCACGTGGAGAACCTTTTTGCTACTGCTAAGTGCTTGCGTGGCTGGCTGGCTGATTACGGCGTTATCGGTCCGAGTAGTACCGTAAGGGAGATAATTCGTTCGGATTGGTAACAGTTACAGTAGGATGACGGCACTGAACCAAAGCTAAGTGCTTCTCGACACTTATCACTTTGTCAAGATTTGGCGACCCCTAGAAGACTATTTACAGGCATCCCGCCAAACATGAGTAGCGTTTTCTTGACTTATTCGTGCAGTTCGAGTCATACAACAGTACAAATTGATACGACAGTTTTGAGATCTGCATATTGACGATTTTCTATTTTAACTTCCCCAGATATTTTACTGTTACCTGGGCCTGAATTTGGCCATTGCTTTTAAGTTCTTGAATATCGAGTGCGACCCCTTGTTGCCAAATTTGCTCCAGGGGCCAATAGTCTGAGTCGCACTATTTTATGTTATTTTATTTTACTTTTTAACATGCGCGCTGGTGACCTACTCATTTTTGAGTGAACCAGTATTTTAGGAAGAAGAAGAAGAAGATACTTGAAGCAGTTTGTTTGTACCCCTGTCTCGAGTATTTCCAAACATTGTCTGTTAACAAACAAACCAGTTAACAAAACAACGACCGAACAGACCGACCAATCGACAATCAACCGGTTAACAAACTGACTAAAAAACAACCCAACCAATCAACCGTGGACAAACCAACCAAATGAACAACCAACCGAACTATCGATAAACCAGCCTTGCAACCAGCCAATCAATTTGAATCGTGCTCTGATCGTCAGGTGACCCGGAAGAAGTTCGGCGTTTGATTAACGACAGAAACGAGGTGAATGATTCATGTGTTTTGGTATTGTTTGCTCGTCTGTGTGTCTGTGACGATTCTTGTCTTTCTGTCTTGTCCCTCTGTGAGTCTTTCGTGCTTCATGCCTTGGAGTAATGCCGTTTGTTTATATATTTGTGATCTTTCATATCTTTGTGTGTCAGTGTGTACTTATTGTTCCTTCTTTTGTGTGTCTGTGGCAATTTGTGCTTTCGTCTGTTGTCCTCTG
This sequence comes from Conus ventricosus, assembly GCA_018398815.1. Classification (NCBI taxonomy): domain Eukaryota; kingdom Metazoa; phylum Mollusca; class Gastropoda; order Neogastropoda; family Conidae; genus Conus; species Conus ventricosus. Next base: position 88,154,268 of record CM031603.1, read on the forward strand.
GCTTTCGTGTATGCGACGATTCATGACTTTGAATATTTATTCCTTTGTTTGTCCTTTGGGGCTCGTTTGCCTCCACTTGGTGTGTCTGTGATGATTTATGCCATTGTCTGTTATGCCGTTGATTGGTTTGTGTGTCTGTAATGATTGCTAGTTTTGTTCTCTCTTTGTACCTGTGATATGTCTTTTGTTCTTGTTTATGTGACAAAAAAGAAACAATGGGAAAATCATGTCTGTATTGTCCATGTTTGTGTTCCTGTAATGATTCGTATTTTGTCTGTTTTTCTTTTCTTTTTATTTTATGTTATGATTCCGTTTAAGTTCGTCTTTCGTTATTTTGTTTGTCGAATGATTCGTCTCTTTCTACGTTGTCTTCTCGTGTGTCTATAAAGACTCGTATCTTTGTTGTCAATTGGGTGTTCATAATGATTCATGACTTTTGTTGTCCCTTTGTGGGCCTCTAATGGTTCATATCTTCGTGTGATTGTCTCAGTACATTTTGTTTTTTAATTCATTGTGTATGGTTTGTTGGTATGTTTGTAATATTTCATGTCCTCGTTGCTTTGAGTGTCTACATCGATTCATATCAATATTTTGTGTCCATTTGTGTGTTTGTAAAGATTCGTGTTCTATTTTGTCCTATATGTTTGTAAAGGTTCTGAATCCCACTATTTTTTTTCTGGTTTCTATTTTTCCATTTCTTTCTCTTTTCTTTTTATTTACGTTTTTATCTGTATCAGTCAGATTAGCACACACACACACACACACACACACACAACACACACACACACACACACACACACACACACACACGTGCACGCGCGTGCGCACGGGCACACAGACACAAACACACATACACACACAGACACAGAAAACATTAACACACACAGGCACGCACGCACACACACACATACAGACACACACGGACACAGACGGAGCACACACACACACACACACACACACACACACACACACACACACACACACACACCCCACACTTACCTGTGCATACGGACGCAGTCTTGTGTATACACACAAAGAAAACTGTGTACTCTCTGCCTTTCTCTCTAGGAATTCTCCCATGCGTTCCAATGGTTCTGCGAACAATAAAGACAACAGCAACATGATTATTACCAATATTGTTGTTACTATTATTGTTAGCTTCATCATCATCATCATCACTGTCATCATCATCATCGTCATCATCATCATCGTCATCATCATCATCATCATCACTATCATCATCATGACCGATTTTGGAAGATGATGGTGATGACATTGGGACATGTGGACAACGATCATAGTGATGACAATACTGGCACTGGTCGACGACGACGATGTGTAACGACAGCAATAACCAGACAGGGGCCGCTGATGATGATGGTAATGATGCTACTACATACAGGCAGTGGTAAACGACGATGATGGATAATGGATGATGATGGTGATGGTGGTGGTGATGATGATGCAGGCTCTCGTAGAGGCGTTGAGGAAGGACTCCGCCTACATCCAGGCCACGCTGACCCAGGGCATGGAGGCCGCCATCGACTCTTCTCCTGTCAGGGCTGCGACAACTACTGGTGGAGGAAAGTGCCCGTCAGGAAAGAGGTGACCACTCTGCCTTACTCCTTCCCCACCTCCACCCTCCCACCTCCGTTGTGTGTGTGTGTGTGTGTTGTGTGTGTGGTGTGTGTGTGTGTGTGTGTGTGTGTGTGTGTGTGTGTGTGTGTGTGTACGTGCGTGCGTGTGTCCGTGCGTGCGTGTGTGGGTGTGAGTGCATGTGCGCGCGTGCGCGTCTCTCTCTCTCTCTCTCTCTCTCTCTCTCTCTCTCTCTCTCTCTCTCTCTTCTCTCTCGGCATTTAATTGTCATGATATTGTGTTCCTTTCTATAGACAGAGCCATAGCCAACTTCTTAATGAATTTCCGTTCCCTTTTCGGTTTCTGTCTGTCTGTCCGTCTGTCTGCTTCTCTCTCTCTCTTTTTCCTCTCAGCCTTTGATCGTCATGAATTTGTACTGCCTTCTGCATAAGGGGCCATGGCCTTGCACTGCATAAATTTCCGTTTCCGTTTCAATTTCCATCTGTGTGTCTGTCTCTCTCTCCATCCCCCCCAACAGGTGTTACAATGTTTATATCCCATGCTTTCCTTTCGAAAGAGGGCTTTAATTTGATTTTATGTACATGGTGATGTCGCAGACCACAGAAAAGAGGCTTGATAGTATTATTGTCTTCTTTTCCAAAGTCAGTCAAACCCTTTTTTTTTATAATATTGAAATCATAATTTATATTTTATGTGTTTTAGGTCTTCATGCTAGTGGTCTTTGTATTAACTTTCCGTGAGTTCTCCCCCCCCCCCCTCCCCGCCTTTATCTCTGTTAATCAATTTTGAAATTGTGTGTGTGTGTGTTGTGTGTTTGTGTGGTGTGTGTGTTGTGTGTGTGTGTGTGTGTGTGTGTGTGTGCGGGTGGCTCGGCGCGCGCGCGCGCGGCACGGTAGGTGTGTGCGCGCGTGTTTAGCGTGTTCATCTGTGTGGAGCGGAGGGGGAGGGGGATGGGGAGGGAGGTGAAAAGCAGACCAAAAGAAAAACAAAGGGAGGTGATCTGCTATATATAGGCCTACAAAACATCACTAATCTTCTGTACTGTGTCATGTCAATGGATGAACGCAACCACCAAACTTGAGCAGTTACTATCTTTGTTTAGTGGGAGAGGGAGGGGTAGGGAGAGGGGGAGGGGGGGGGGGGGCTAATGATGCTGGCCTCATGGGTAAGGCCTGAGATCTTGTAACAAGGTCCGGGATTCGATTGCCGCTCAAGAGCCAGCCTGGATTTTTTTCTTTTTCGGAATTATTATCTGTAGAAACTCCAATCTCAGGACCCACCCAGCCACCCTTCCCTCAACGTAGACCTTTGGAAAAGACTGTAAACTCGAGGCTCTGTGTGTGAACGCATGCATTGAAAGAAAAACAATCTTCCATGCATGTTAAATCCTATTCAATCTTTCAGAAAATAGGCCATCATGTGCAGGTGGGATGCAGAAAAACAAACAAACGAACAAACAACCCCTCCCCCCCCAACAAAAAAAAAAAAAAAAAAAAGCATACTGGTGTTGTGCATGTGTAGACAACATCTCGAAGACGGAATGTGGCTACCTTATTGGTTGGAGCTGAAAACGGTTTGCATGCGCAAAATTCTCAAGGGTGAATCGGAATACACGCCTAGGCATGAAGAGGAGAGAGAGAGAGAGAGAGAGAGAGAGGAGAGAGGAGAGAGAGAGAGAGAGAGAGATGAGGAGAGAGAGAGAGAGAGAGGAGAGAGAGCTCTTTTGGCCCAGATCAGCAAACAACCATCAAGTAAAACTTTTTTCTTCTTCCTCCGGTGTTCAATGACTCAACGTGCGATAGTACGTTCTGCGCAGACAAGTGTGTTTCTGTTCCTCCCTTCCCTCCATCGTATTTGTCTGTCTTTATTTATCTCTTTCAATGGGCCCTGCACGTGGCAGCCACATCAAAGCCCGGGCGGAACAGGGGCAGAAGGGAAAAGGGGTTAGCAGGGAGAGGTGGTGGAGGATGAGGGGGATGTGAGGGAAAGGGGTGGGAATGACAGGCCTTCTGTCTGTCTGTGGGTGATTCAGCATGATTCTATTTTCTTGCTTTGTTTGAACTTCTTTTAGGTCTTCCTATTTTCTTTCATTTCTGTTGTTTTCCTTTCTTTCCTGTCATCTTTCTGTTCTTTGTGTGTCTTTCCTTCTTTTTTTATCTCGGTTCTTTCTTTTCTTTCTTCCTCGCTTTCCTTTCCCCCCCTTTTTCTTTTACTCTTGCTGTCTTGTTTCATCTCTCTACTGTTATTTCGTACATTTCCTTCTTTCCTTTGCCCGCCCCCCCCCCCCCTTCCTTTCTTTGTAGTCACTGTACGCATTACGCATTGACTGTACAGGTGTCGACGTACAAGTTCTGCAGAACGACCTTTCTCTGTAGACATTATAGGCATTGACTGTGCGGATGTTACGACGAAAAGATTTCCAAAACGATCTTTCTCTGTTGTCAACGTAGGTACTGACTGCGCAGGTGTCGATCTAAAAGATCTGCAAAACGATCTTTCTCTATAGTCACTACAGGCATTGACTTCGTAGATATTGACGTGCAAGATCTGCAAAACGATCTTTCTCTATAGCCACTACAGATATTGGCTTCGTAGATATTGACGTGCAAGATTCGCAAAACGATCTTTCTCTATAGTCACTACAGGTCCTGACTTCGTAGATATTGACGTGCAAGTTCTGCAGAACGATCTTTCTGTGCAGGTGTCGACGTGCAAGATCTGCAAAACGATTTTTTTTTTCCGTAGTCATTATAGATACTGACTGTGCAGATGTCGACGTGCAAGATTTGCAATATAATCTTTCTCTGCAGTTACTGTGGGCACTGTCTGTGCAGGTGTTGACGTGCGCAACGTGCAAAACGATCTTTCTCTGTAGTCCCTGTGGATATTGACTGTGCAGGTGTCGGCGTGCAAGATCTGCAAAACGATCTTTCTCTGTAGTCTCTGTAGCCACTGTGGGTATGGACTGTGCAGGTGTCGACGTGCAAGATCTGCAAAACGATCTTTCTCTGTAGTCTCTGTAGTCACTGTGGGTATGGACTGTGCAGGTGTCGACGTGCAAGATCTGCAAAACGAAGTACGACCCGGTGCCCAGGGACCAGGAGTGGGGGCTGGCAGAGTATGCCTGTAGTTGTGGCAACGTCTTCTGGTGAGTGGGGAACTCATTTCCTCCGTGTCTAGTTGTCCGTCTGTCTGTCTCTGCACACGCATGCGCGCATGCACGGAGGTGCGCGCGCACGTGTGTGTGTGTGGCGCGCGCGCGCGTGCGTGCTTGCACGAGAGAGAGAGAGAGAGAGAGAGAGAGAGGAGAGAGAGAGAGAGAGAGAGAGAGAGAGAGAGAGAGAGAGGACTAAGAATAAAATTTACTATTAGGACAATTGTCCACGCCAACAAAGACAATTATTCATTACAACTACACAGTCACCAGTTGCATACCTACGAGCAGTTGTAAGTTGACATTATACAAGAAGAACATGGCAAAATCTTATTGAAAATATAAAAATCACGTCTTTTGATGCTGCGTATACATGTATTTGGTTACAATTATCATTTCAGTAGCTTTAACTCAATGATAATAGCAAAGACAGTCGATCAGTGATGGATTGTGTATTATGTTGATCTTCCTGCAAGTCTCTGTAAACTGGACAAACTAACACAAGTTTTTTTTTCTCAACATATTCAGCTTCTGTTTTAAATAAAGAACATGTTCTGTCAAATTCGTTGCTATCGGCGTATCTCTTTCTGTGTATCTCTGTAGGTGTTGCACCAATCTGAACTTCACAGAGACAACTTTCGTATGTTTATCTATGTTAATCGACAAGTTGTGCTTTAGGTCGAAAATTGCTTACAAAAGATATGCCCATAGAAATATATGTTCATGCAGTTCGGCATTTACAGTTGATGAGTCTTTTATTCTTGTAAGAAAAAAATTGTACCAATATTTTCGACAATAAATGTGGCCTGGACATAGCTGTAAGTGTATGTATACAATGACAGAAAACCGCGGGTACAAGTAACTCAGATTTCCTTTCTTTTCATGTCTATATTGCATAGCATAGTGTATGCTTTGCATGGCAACTGATGTGAATACATTGTCCTAATCTGAAGTCAAACTCTCATACTATGAGTTTAACATGTTTAGTTGTGCCTTGCGGTTTCGCAGTACACCAAATCATTTTGTTTTCGCTAATTTACTCTCAAATATCATGTCACAACACGTTCATTTTTTTTCCACAAATGAGCATCCGTTTCTCACACTCTATACTGAAGATCCATAACTTGACATGAGATCAACTTGTGCATCAAAAAGTTTGATGAGAACACAGAATGAACGGCAGTCTATTGAATGAAACATTTTCGATATTGGTAACAGCCTTTTTTTTTAATCTTGTTTACAAGATCAATCAAAGTTGGTAAAGCACAGCTTTGTAGAGAAATAAAAGCCCAAATATTTATGATACTGCTTTCATTTTTGTGTTTCATAGAACCACTTTTCATTAGCTGCAACATGACTGCCTTTCCTAAAGGCAACTATACTGCTTTTATACATATTAACCCCGACTTTAAAGCGCTGCGGTGAAGTGTATAATTCATTAAATTAACTGGTGTTAACCCACAGGAGTTTCATCTTTAAGCACAATGTCATCAGAACAGAATGATATGAACAATTCTCTCTTTCCTGGAGACAAAACCTCAACATGTTTACCACGGGCCATTAGTCAATATCCAGGACAGGTTCATTGACAAGGCAAAGAGGTCGGGACAGCACATGTTCCCTTGCTTCATGCGCATGACTGGATACAATCGATTATATGAGCACCAGCCCAAACTCTAACCTTTATGGAGTTGTGCATGCCTTTAAGTTTAACACATTTAAACAGAATGCCTTTCATATTTTTTTTCTTAAGTACTGCCCATGAAAGTATCTAAACAGAATCTAAAACTTTTTTTCCCATTCAACTCTGGTTGTTTTGTATTACCCTACACAGTATAAAAGCGTGTTCTACAAGAGAGAGAGAGAGAGAGAGAGAGGGAGGGAGGGAGGAAGGAAGGGAGAGGGTGAGAGAGTTGTAACTCTAAAAATGTATTCTACAGGGGTGGGGGGGTGGGGGGGGGGGAGGTTGAAGTAAGGAGGCCAGTGGGAGTATCGGAGTGGGATAATGGAATTGTTTTGGAACCTCTGTTACCTCCTCCCCCACAATCCGCCGCTAAGGCCGTGCCAAGAATGTTCCCATATGACACAATACGTCTGCCAGCTTTCCGGACATAATGAAGTGCGCAATGCATGCAACCATTTGTTGGCATAACAGCTGTTAGTGAACTACGTCTTTTGGCTATAAAGCAAACAAAGAAAGACAAAACAAAAACCCCAATAGTACGCATTAGGGCACAGATCTATTCCAAGGTCAAACAAACCGTGGATTCACCTTCGCCAAAGTTAGTGGGTTCGTTTTGGGTCCACAATCCCTCTTTTCACTGAGGTTCGTCGAAAAAGATTGCAGTGGTTTTTGCGTAATCCGTCTAACAGACAGACAAACCAGCAGACGAGATTGAAAACCAAAAACATTCGGTTAAATCAACCTTCAGTTCCATGGACTACAACAATGACGTCATTCCATTGTTTATCATTGGATACGTCATATTTGTAGAATTTTTTTTATACTTTTCTTGTGAAGCAGGTTGAAAATACATGATAAAGAGACCAAATGATAATTTTAAAAAAAGATACAGGTTTCGTACTCTTGATAGGGACTCACATCATGCGGGATCTGTCCTGGAACAATATTCCGTCTTTCGACCAAAATTCAGTCTTCTAGTTTTTGTTTACTGTTGTCAACCGAGGAACACACACACACACACACACACATTAGCAGGGCTCTTGGAGAAGTCAGACCTTCGCTCAGATCGAACAAATCGTGGAGCAGTTCTTCACAGAGTTCGTGTTCAGTGGACAGTTCGTGAGACTCTTCTCGATGAATGTGAACGAATCCTGTACCTGCCGTCAGATCAGGATCCCTCACCAATGGGATCACGTTCCATCTTTCCACCCACTTTCGTTCTGTCAAAACCAGTTCAGTACTTGGTGATCAATGCATAGATCCAGAATTGTGCACCGATACGAACGGCCCTTCTCGGTAGATCCCCTGCTCGAACCGCCACCCCACCCCCTCCCTGTTGGGTACATCCCTGCTCGATACTGCCCTGTTCGATACTCCGAACGCCTGATACCCCCCCCCCCCCCTTGCCTATGACGTGTGTCTGTGTGTGGGCGCGCGCGTTCTCTTTAGATGGGGCATGGGAAGGATTTCCTTTCGCACCCCCTCTTCCCCTAGAAAAAGAGTTTCTTTTCCTTGTGAGCTGGGGAGTATCAAGCAGGGGGACTATCGAGCAGGGGGAATATTTGACAGGGGGCCTATTGAGAATGGGGAGTATCGAGCAGCGAGAAGTGGGGGGGGGGGGGGGGGGGGGGGGGGGTTATCAAGCGGGAGGAATATCGAATATCGAGTAGGCAGAACATTCGACAGGGGGACTATCGAGAAGGGGGAGAATCGAGCAGCGACAGGAAGGGGAGGAGGAGGAGGGGGGGTAATCAATGGGAGGAATACCGAACTGGGGAGTATCAGCAGTGGGGAGTATCGCTACGCTCCCGACATTATCGCAACATTGTTTTTGCCCGTATCGATATTTTTCAACAATACATCGGCAGTCCCAAATAAATTCAGGCCTGCGGAATAATGAGCAACAGCGCACAGGCCTACGCAAGCAGAAGAATGCCTATTCAGTCAGTGACTTAAACAAAATGAGTGCAAGTGTTTCCAGAGTACAGAACACCAGTAACCGGACATACATCTGCATCTCTCTATCTATCTATCTATCTGTCTGGTCTGTCTGTCTATTTATGCACACACACACACACACACACACACACACACGAAACATTCTCAGTATGCACTGACCAAATAATACGTGAAATCAAGGATCAACAGAATTTATCTGTTTATGATTTAGTCAGAAACCATTGCAGTTGAACACAGTAAACGGTTTGATAAAAAAAATAAGGAAGAAGGCTTCACCTAAAAAGAATAAACCCTGCCCACCTCAATGAAAAACAAAGAAACAGCAAAAACAAATAACAACCCCAGAAAAAACAGAAAAAAAAAAAAAAAAATCACACACACATCACTGATTGTGCTCATACCTCTGTTCCTAGAAGCACCTGTTTCAGTTCTACTTTCGGTTGACTGTGCTCCTACGTCTGTTCCTAGAAACACTTGTTCCAGTTCTACTTTCGGTTTTGCGTCTGCTCATAATAATTTGTGTATATTCCTTCCATCGAATTGCGGCAATCCGTATCAATATATTGGGCCGATGTACGTTCAAATCGAATTCTCAGTACATAAAAGATAATATGGTAACCCTATACCAAGTTACCTACCTATGACAATGTGTTTATCTATCTATCTATCTATCCGCGCACACGCGCATGTTAGTGTGTGGTGTGTGTGTGTGTTTGTGTGTGTGTGTGTGTGTGTGTGTGTGTGCGTGTGCGCGCGTGCGTGCACGTGTGTACGTATGTGTGTGTGCGTGCACGCGCGCGCGCGCGCGCGCGTGTGTGTGTGTCTTCGTGTGTGTCTGTGTGTATGCAATCAGTGTTTATCCAAAAATTCAAAAGCTTGGGTTACATGTCACAACTCAAGGAAAATCAATAGGCCAAGATAATTTTTTTTTTTTTTTTAGCTACAAAGTATCAGCATGTGTAGTATAGAAAATGCTGACGGGAACCACTTCATTGATCGAAGTCCCTAAAAGCAGATGGTCACACGCCGCTTGATAATATTTGGCTAAAATTCATTTGGACGAGGGGCTGCTCTGACTGAAAACGTTTCGGTCTTTTTAAGAGCAATCGACCCGCCATACGATTCCGATGCTCAATTAAACATTGTTAATTATCTCTCTGTCTGCGGAGATTCTATATCAATTTTCGGTGAATGATGGCGCTTAGTCTATTTGATCCGGATCCACGTCACGG
>CM031603.1:88172038-88204538 GCA_018398815.1 Conus ventricosus
TAGTGATTAGCTAGAATACCCTGAGATAGGGTCTAAAGATACGGCTTTCTAACACATACCAGTTGGCAGCATATTAGACGGAATCACTATGGTAAAACAACTTTAGTTGTTTCCTCAGACATAGTTACAAACACCCTTACGTATATATGGACCTGTGTAGTGCTGGCCAGCAGAGGAAACGTGCCACTCGCCAACCAAGACAGTTTCATTCTGCCATATCATTCTACAATGACACGTGTGACAGTGGTGTGTTTGTGTTTTCCCCGACAGTTCAATGCAGTGGGAAGGCAGCTTGGGACAACGAACTAACCCACATTATTTTATATAGCATCTCCAGTGTTTTGTCCAGTGCTTGGAATGTCTATGTCTCAAGATCTCCAATGACGGTTGTAGTCTATGCAGAATCATTGTTTAAAGCTAAGAAGGCAGAGAAGGTGCAGAAAGTAGATAGTCATATCTGGAATGTGTAAGTGAACATTTTGGTCTTGGTGTTGTTGTCTTGTTGCTTTAAGGTGATAAAGAGTTGGTTCAAAGGCACGGTGCATTATAGCATGGACTATGGTCCCTGGAGAAGATGGTCGAGTTCATAGGGAAAGTGGAATATACAACGTGGACTGTGCCATGTGCCATCATTGGAGAGGTTATTACAGTTTATAGACAAGGTGGATTATAGCAAGGATCGTGGCGTTTGATTGTGATGGTGTTGACGGACTCACTCACTTACAATCATGTGGAAGGAGATAGCATCATCAATACCTTTACGAGAATTACATCATTGTTGATGGCACTTGTATGGTAAGCGGTCTTGTCATGTATCCACTATGGCATGCTCATGCATTGTGTTGGTTGGTGTATTGCCCGGGTATGTGCCTGCATTGCTAGAGGTTTAAGCACACTTGTGTAGTGTGTGTGTGTATGTGTGCGAGAGAGAGAGAGAGAGAGAGAGAGAGAGAGAGAGAGAGAGAGAGAGAGAGAGAGAGAGAGAGAGAGAGAGAGAGAGAGAGTTAGCATTATCTTATTAGATGCAAATGTTATGATTAATCTGTGACATTCGTGTGCATGGATTATGTTTCCAAGTGCAAACATTTGCACATTGAAGTGAAAGGTGACAATAAATGTGCAGCTAATAGAGTAGGATTCACGTTTTAAGGAGGAATTTTCATCTGGCGAATCACAGCGTGGACCTTTGTAAGGAAACATTGATTCGGTACCATGAAATTAAACAAAAATCTGTTAATTTTTGTTTTATGAATCATTCTCATTGCCACTAGACATATCCAGGGTTTGTTTGTTTGTATACATAGTTACAGCAGCCAAATGCCGAGACAGTTTGAGTTCGCAGGAAATTGTAACCCTAGTACACCAAGTGTCGGGTAAACACGAGGCCCACTTTTGTCGGACAAGTTCCAAGTACTTTTTCCCTATTGTTTAGAGCCCAAGTGATATCCAAGATCACCCTAGGGCCTCACGTTGACTAAAGAGGTATAAGCACAGGCAGACTGACATTTAAACCATCTCGTTGTAAACATGTCATTGATTAAAAAAACGAGAGTTCTCTTCAATGAAAGTAGAATACACTCACAAACAAGCGAAAATTGAAAGAAAAAACGGCAAGGAAGGAATAGAGGCAGGAAAATTGCTTGACAGCGTTTTACTTTAGGTTTATGATCAGCGGAGCATCCTTTCTGGTTGCAGCATACATATTAGTGTCAAGGGGAGGTTTGGCAGTTTTTTTTTTTCTTTTTCTTTTCTTTTAAAGAACAAGACCAGACGAGTCCTTTTCTGTCCGTGTTTTGATACTGTATGTATGGAGAATGCTAGCATTGCCTCTACGTACCGTGAATGGATTTCGCTTCATCGAACTATTTATCTTGGACAAGCATGGAGGCACATCTTTTGTGTGGAACGTGTTCAGTATGGTGGGCGAAGCAATAATGCAGACAGCAATATGAGCGATGGCTATTTTGCAGGGTAATTTCCCTGCTGATGATTGTGCGGAAAGGGGATTTGTTTGGGTGAGAACATTGTCCAGAGATGAATTTCAGACGAAGTCCCAGCTTCATTTCTCTTTTAACCAATGAGCAGATGAACATGGCAATAATGTGAAGGGAGATGGGTCTGCTTTTAGACGGATACTGGACTTGCCTAGACTTGTGTGATAGTAGAGTCCAGCAAGAACTGTGGAGATACCTTCAGCATGTTTGACAGACGCTGCCAGGCTTTTCCAGTCAGGATGTGTCGGTGACGCGAACCATAGCAACACTGAATGGACGTCAAGCTGTACATGCCTAGGAGGGACTGTGGATCATGGGCAATAATTGCACAGTATATGCATGAACAGTTTCATTTCTGCTACGCAGTTTGTCTATGACTCTTTGGGTGCCACTTGTCGCTTTTGCTATGGACTTCCTGTATCTGTGCACTATACATTCAGACTCGACAGCATTACATTTATCTTGAAAATCCATGCCTGTAGTGAACATGAATAAGTCAGTCTATAAGTCAGTCGTTGTCTACGAACCAATCAATTAACGCCACAAGATAGGACTGTGGCATATTTTTAACTTCAAAAAGTTTTTTTGTGTAATTTACTAATCCACATTCTATGAACAATCGCGATGCATCATGTTTTTGACCCTATGTCGTTCTGCCCTCTCTGAAGCTTTTCATTTACAAGGACACAGCTGTTTAAGTGACAGGTTTACTACACTGCCTTGAAGTCTGATATAATCTTTGGTAGGCCTATGCGTCTGAGTGTGTGGAGTGTGTGTAGGACACGCACGCGCATTTGTGTGTGTGTGTGTGTGTGTGTGTGTGTGTGTGTGTGTGTGTGTGGTTGTGTGTGTGTGTTGTGTGTGTGTGTGTGTGTGTGTTGTGTGTGCCGCCTTCCTCCTATTGAGTGTGGGCACAAGTATCATACGACTGTGCAATAGCCATGACAGAATTTGCAGTTCATTTCAGAGAACAAGCAGTTTTCAATGTGTGCATTGCAAGCACTTCCACAGTCTGTTTTATCTTTAGTCATACGACACTACACGTGTGAATCGACAAACTGACATTGCAAATAATGGTCCCCCATCAACCTCTTCCTTTACTGCCAAGTTTTCATGTCTGGGTATTAAACATATTTCCTTGGGCTATGTATATGTTTAGCACGCAACATAGATTTGAGGCGTAATAATAATGTGTTCGTTCGTTTGTGACTCTTTTTTTTCTTTTTTTTCTCACCGACATCATTTTTATTGTCAAGCGTTTTTTATGTATAGCAGATTGTTTGTCATCCTGCAAGTTATTGACAGGCCCCCTGTGAGTGTAATTCGTGCCTTTGCTTCAGAGTATGCATTTGTTATACTACTACGTGTAGTGGTAGCATGAAATATGCAGAGAGCATAGTGCCTTCAAACAGCCTTTGCCTGTGTGCCTCTAAGGACAAGAACTGATCCAGGCGTTACTGACCACCTGAGCGCGAGATCACGATGCGGGACTCAAGAGAGGGAAACGGCCGTTTGGAAGCGGATGTAAGAAGACTGATCTCGCCACCGTCATATACGCACATATGAAAGTTTTGTGTGCTTTAAAACTATACGCATAGGCGCCAAGTGTCCTTAGTAATAATTTGATGATTCACTAATATTGTTTTAACACTACAGTGAACACAGATTTAGTTACGTTCACAAGTTGTTACATTACGGTGGACAGTGATTTTAGTTACGTTCGCACATTGTTGCATTATCATGAAAAGAGATTTTAGTGACGTCCACACGTAATACTGACAGCAGAACAACCAGGTCTTCCATGAGCTGTGCATTTTGTCGACAACGGAAATGGACGTGCTTCCACCTCGTTTGTCCTATTTGTTTTCCACTTTTCCGTTTTAATATTCACTCGACCATGTCGTTGTGCAGTGCCTACTTTCATGTATCTGCTGTATGTGTGAAGACAAAGCAGCTAAAGAACACCAATCATTCATCTCAGGAATATCCTGTCCAAGGTTTTGGGTAGGGACTATAATCCCAGCACGTCAACCGAATGCAGTGTTGTATTAAAAAGTACTTTACAAGAAAAAGCAGCAAAAAGCAGAGACACACATATCTCTGCAAACAGTAATTATGGTAGAACTGTACCACGTAGTGGAAAGAAGCACGCAGTAGGAAGAGGTATGAAATAGTGATGCTTGTTGAACGACTCTGATGCCACGGAGAAGCATAAAAAAAAAACCGTGCCCAAGATAGTAGTACAACAAGATAGAAGATGATTTGTTCACCAGGTATGACGTCACTTGTCCAACACAAGTGATCTCAGACGAAAGAAGGAGGCAGTAAGTGGCGAATGGAGCACTGCGGAGAAATCCTCCGTTACAGAGCGGATGTCGCAGGACAATCAATTAGATGGACGAGCACCATACGTCAAACCGTCCCGCTTCAAAGTGATCAGGAAATGAAGGAGGAAAAAGACACTAGTGTCACACTTCCTGCAGCCCCCCATCATGGGCTGAAGCATGGAGCAAAACCCACATCTGGAGGACCGGAATGTTGTAAAAGACACCTCTTCTGTATGCGACTTCTCTAGGTCTCGTGGATAAAGGTTTTCACCCGTGTTCTGAATTTGTCACTCTTGCAATCACAGCAGTGTTACCCACTGATTAAGAATCATTATTCACAATTGTTAATCTTTATTTTCTGTGGTATGGCGTTAAATTCTGTCTTGTTCATCAGTCTGCCGTGCATGTTTGACTGGAAATTTTATTGTTGTCGGTCTTTCATAATTTTCTTCAAGTACTTGTTATTTTACACCTTCGTCTTTCGCTTCGTTTTATCTACTTTCTTTTCACTTGCACATACTTTCGTCTCCTGAGGTGTCTTCTCTGAACTGGAATACTTAATTTTATGATTATGGGGAAACTTGTTCAGTGTGGATAAATATTTGTTGTTTGTTTGTGATGCATTTTGTTTATGCCTTTTTTTCATCTTGGAAATAACGAAAAGTGAAAACGAAAATCACACAAAGTGTGTAAAACATGAGAGAGAGAGAGAGAGAGAGAGAGAGAGAGAGAGAGAGAGAGAGAGAGAGAGAGAGAAGAGAGAGTGTGTGTGTGTGTGTGTGTGTGTGTGAGAGAGAGAGAGAGAGGAGAGAGAGAGAGAGAAGAGAGAGAGAGAGAGAGAGAGAGAGAGAGAGATTCTGTCAGTCAACAAATGAGCCTTTATCAAAAGAATGTTGGTAGTACAGTTTGATCTGTATTAACGTGTGACAATGTAGATGTTCTGTTGTCATGCACCAGAGGCCAAGCGTTGCGCACTCACAGATCTCGAGTAGGACACAGCGCCATTCACAGTAGATTTTCAAAGAATTTCCTCATCAAAAAAAATCTGAATTGTTTTTACACCAAATACGTATCACGCACAAATGCCTGAAAACCGTCCCTGAACTGGTGGAAATGGTCTTCCTTTTTCTGTATCAAGTTATCATTTTGTTTTCAATATTCAGTGGACTGTATGCCTTTGCAAATTTGTTTGTTTCGTGGACAAATGGACTGCATGCCTTTAGAGCTTTGTGTAGTAGATAATCATTTGAATCATTCCAAAGTTGATGACTGTGGGAGCCAGTCTTCCCACATTGTGGACTCAAACGAAGGCAGTTGAAGAAGAAGAGAAAAGGGAGGTATGATACGGCTATAAAGGAATTGAAACAAGCAGAGACTAAAGCAGCTGCCTTGCCTGTGAATTTCTCTTTAGCTCAACTCATTGTTCAGCATTTCTCGGCCCAAAACAGTCGACAGCCATTGTTCTCTTCACCGGAGCTCGACCTGCGGACAGTCTCTGGTGTATCCTGTGTTAAAAGTTTTGAACAACATTGCTTGAAGAGTTTTGGACGATCTAGGATAAGCAGGAACCACGGCTGGTTCTTAGGTAGAGCATGGCCATTCTGCTGCCGCCTTTGGTCGTTTCCTTTGCTGCATCCGCCGTGATGTACAAAGATAAAAGCTGTCAATGTAAAATCTGCTCACATTTAAGAGTAAAAGAATAACGAAAGAAAGGAGATAGTCAGTACACATTTCTTATTTTATCATGAATAATATCAAGATAAAGGGCTGTCCACGTTCTAAACACAAACTGGCAATGTATTGAATGCGTTTCTTGTTGTGCTTACCAGGTTTTGAATTAAATCCTAAGGTGTCAGTTTTTTGGGGGCGTTTTAAGTTTCCCTTCATAATCTGTCCTTTATTCTAGGTGCTGATGATCCTATCAAAGTTACCGAGATACGAAAGACTCTTTCTTCAGAGATTACTCCGTCGGCTTCTCGCACACTGATGAGCAGAGACTGATACTGTGCAATACAGTTTTGGCATTGTTTACTCCGTGTAATCAGAAGGCAGAGTGAAATCCGTGCTGATTCAGTGTCTAGCACATTGCTTGATAACCATGCGTACATGAACAGCGTGCCACTGTACTTTACGTCATTTCAGATCGCTTGCCATGTATTTTATGAGAATGCTAAGTAAACTGAAGGGCAAGAGGAAGTAGGGCAGAGTCAGGAAACACCCAATACGCCAACTGATGGGCTAGCTCGTGGGAGTAGCAGTGCAATAGCACAAAATCACAGCAATACAATATGTTGTGCATACACTTACCTAATCCTTCCACATCCTACCTTCATCTCCTTTCTTCTAAAAACAACAACAAACAAACACCAAAAAAAACAAACAAACAAAAAAGAGAGAAGAAGAAGAAGGAGAAGGAGAAGAAGAAGAGACACCACACTCAAAAGTAAAATTTATTACAAAAAAAAAAAAAAAGTTCACATCATGATGTAACACAAAACCATTTCGCTCCACCTGTGCGTGATAAGCATGCGGTGTTCCGAGTCTCCACCTGAAGAAGATTGTCTCTCATCAAAGCTTACGGTAAATGTCAGCATCTGGTAGGTCATGTCCTTACCTCCTTGTAAATGTCAGGCTTCAGCACTCATTTTCAAGAACAGGTTTACTGTACAGTTTACGTGCCATGTTTTTGGAAAAAAAAGATGACGTAAAGGAAGATTCCAAACCATCCCCAAAGGGATGCTATCATCCTATGCAGACAAGCCTTTTGTGGCAAGACCCCCCCCCTCCCCTCCCCTCCCCCCCCCCCTCCCCCCCCCCCCCCCCCCCCCCCCCCCCCCCGCATGTGTTGAAGTCCCGTGAATTAGCAAGCAATAATAAAAGCAACACTCACCTTTCAAAACAGGCACAGTTGCCTTGTCCAAGATGCCATGTCTGTGTCCGATGTTATTCATTTTGTAACACAGTCTTCCAGACAAGATGTCATGTCGATAAGCTTTCCGCAGGGAAGGCATGTTCTTCCATGATTTGTATCACAGACGATGACAGTCATGTCTTTGTGTCCGTTTCGTGTTACAGCAGATCCGTGGGATACCGTTGATCTTCCGATACTGAAAAGGTATCCTCGCCTTCTGAAAATGATGTACCAGTAATTATTTACATGTTTCTGTGACTCTCTTTGCCTCTGCTTTTTTTCTCTCCCACTTTATTAACTGTCGTCCTCTGGATTCTTATCTTCTGCTTTTGTAACTCATTCAGCTATCATTGTTCCATATGGCAATTGATTCTTTTTGTGTATGTTTCAAGTACAACATGGTTGTTTCATTTTAACCTCTGTGACTTGTTTATCCACTGGACTGTGTTGTTTCAAGTACACATGGATTGTTTTTCATTTAACCCTCTGGTGACTTTTTATCCACTGACTGTGTTGTTTTCAAGTACAACATGGTTGTTTTTCATTTTACCCTCTGGTGACTTGTTATCCACTGACTGTGTTGTTTAAAGATACAACATGTTGTTTTCATTTTACCCTCTGTGACTTGTTTATCCACTGGACTGAACGCTACTGTCCGTTTCTGCAGTCATCTCGCTAATATTTTTCGAAAACTTTTTCACAGTTGAATTGAAATTTTGACAGATTCCTTTTCGACTAAAAAAAAAAGTGAGTGTGACAATTGGAACGGATGGCTGGTGCGCCCTGCACGCCTCGCTTATCCGCCATAAGACTTTAACGTTGAGATCAATGTGTTTATTTTGTGTGAACTGTTTGTGTATCTCCGTGATGTATTTTTTTTTCTCTCTTTACGTCTTTCTTTATTTTCAGAATTGATACTTTTCTATTGGTTTATTTTTGTAAGGAACGACTTCATTCTTTCAAAGTGGCGAAATCACCTCAGGGCCTGAAATGGTCGAGTCAGCCGTTATGAAAATAAGACTGAAACTTTTAAAAAAAATTTATAAAATTTGTCTCATCTTCAGTGCCACACGAGGGCATTACTTCCAAGCCGTTCAGTCTTTCTCCCCACTCAACCCGCATCCTGGTGTGTCCCGCCGCCGTTTCAGCAATCCACATGGAGCTGTCAATTTTAAAATCATCATGTGGCAACGCACCAGACGAGACACTGCGCCGCTGCCGAGTCACTTCGTAGGTGTTCGGAGATGCCTGTTCTGATCCAACGCACGCAGGACACCTTTCATCCAGGCCGACACTTATGACAATCATGGGTTAGTCGCGGAACCAGCGTGAGTGAGTGTGTCCCTTAGCATGGTGCCACTACATCCATTCATGAGAATGCCCATGAATTGGCCGATACTGATGGCATAGACACCAACTCACTGATGGCATAGACACCAACTCACTGATGGCATAGACACTAACTCACGGATGGCATAGACACCAACTCACGGTGGCATAGACACCAACTTACTGATGGCATAGACACCAACTCACTGATGACATAGACACCAACTCACTAGATGGCATAGACACCAACTTACTGATGACATAGACACCAACTCACTGATGACATAGACACCAACTCACTAGATGCCATAGACACCAACTCACTTGATGGCATAGACACCAACTCACGGATGGCATAGACACCAACTCACGGATGGCATGGACACCAACTCACTGATGGCATAGACACCAACTCAAAGATGGCATAGACGTGGAGAGGAAATGGAAACTGATGTCACCACGAGAGCAGGACATGAAGACCACATAGTTCAAAACTTTTTTTATGAGGACGAGGAGATGGAGGAAAATGCAGTGGAGTGTCATTCTGGCCAGAGACTACATGACTGGGCTTACATTCATAATATGTATTGGCGTTTACCAGGCCCGAGAAATACACACAACTGCGGTGTTGGTCAGGAAATTGAATAAGACTCTAAGAGACGCATCCATAAAGTGGATGAAACTCGAGTGTATGTTTCTGTTCTTCTCATTTTGAGCGCATAGCAAACTCGACTCTGGAAAGGAACCGCTTGGGGCCAAAAATGTCCGCACGGAAATGGCTCTGATGGGAATCGAACCCAGACCTACCAGCCCGAAAAACGGGACGCTAACCATTCCGCAACGGCGGCTGGTGAAAACTGAAACTTCTCAGCCAAACGGCGACCGTGTTTTCTCCATTCTCTCTTTTTATCTGTATGTGCCTGTGGTGTATTTCCCTACCACTGTTGGGACGGATGTTACATACCATTTATTTTGGGACAACTATTTTTTGTTTGTTTTTCTTTTCTAAATAATTTTCCTGTGGATTTGGTCACATCCGAGTGCCAGTTGTACAGAAGAATGGCCAATTTTGGCCCCATCTGAAGGATTAGCTCTGTATAGGAGCCAGAGCTGTTATGCTGACGACATCCTCTCGTAAACAGGCAGCTTGATTATTTAGGGTCTTACTGACTGCCAAGCACTGTTGTACGAATTCGTTCGTTCCTTTACCAACCAACAAAATTTAAGCCATCATCTTTTTGTGTCTGATGTGTGTTTGGTTTTGGACGTGCTCTGTTTTCCATACAAGAGAGCGCACGAAAATCTTAAACTTGGTATGGCCTCGACTTTCTCGCGCGCGCATCCAAGACATGTCTTACAGTTTTCATCGCCTTGTTTGACAACGGCGGACCTTTCGAGAGTGAAATAAGATCAGTTGAGGTACCGTCCCATTGTCGGGCACTGTCATACCACACAATTATGACATACCTTCCAAGATCAACTTTCAGAAAATAGCATCTCAACTCGTATAGAAGATGATGGATGTGCCATTGAATTTAAGCTCTTTCGTTAACCACCCCCTAAGATGGACACAACCGTAACCGTATTGCACGGCGACTTTATTCACGAGCTCCCCAGCCATCTGTCTGGTACAGTTTCACAAAGGGCAACCTTTCGAGTGTGGATGCAAATTTAATTTCAAGGTTTACCACCGTACTGGTACATGTGAAATATATACTGGCTGCGTTGGGACTACTTTTCAGTCTCAATCATGTTAACCAGCGCTCACAATCATACAAAACAAATTATAACTTGAAAAAGAAGCAATCAAAAAAAGCAATTAATGACATGGAAGCTAAAAATACCCACATTTTATGGATCATAAAACAAGGCTGTGCTGAGAGTACCAGCATTTGCCAGATTTGACAAAATCTATAAGAATCTGAAGTGACAAAAAAGACACGCTGGAAAAAAATAGGGCAAATAAACAGTGCAGAAGGGACGATGGACAGCATGTGCAATTTTTCACTACACAGTGAACTGATCACCAGAAACAAACTGACACGTCATACATTAATATCAGAGTAAAAAACCTAGTTTCAAGAACCAAGACAGAAGAATGGACCACAAAGGTAGAAAAACAGTCGATGGCAGTAAAGAAAGAGATATGAATTTTTTTTTTAAAGGCAGCCTGAGAGTGATGAAAAGAGGAAGTTTCTAGCACATTTCCAGAAGGCAGCGAGCTTTATGTATTGAAACAACCCTCGGCATCTCCACGGGGTCAAATTCTCTGAACGTGAAAAAGTCCAAGTCCCATCTGATTCATGTGAAGATCACGCACCACGCTCGATAACAGAGATCCCCGACAGTATCCGATAGTCGACTGGGTCCTTGAATACCACAAAGCCACAGAGTCATTGATGTCCTCCCATCCAAGCCCCGAAAAATGGCATTCTCCGGTTAGTGCAAAGATTGAATATGGAATACTTCATGAATGCGTTACCACCCCCAGCCATTTGCTCCTTTTTGTGGTGGCAGTAGCGACATCGGATTTCAATGACACTTGAAAAGTGTGCGACTTGGGAAATTATTCAGACTAACAGGTGTGTTCATACACAGTAAGCAGCTCAGAGATTAAGAATTTTAAACGTCAAACTGTCTCTTTATTTTTAAAATGCGACTAATAGCAAATCGATACATAACATTGATGTATTCTGTTGTTTCGTATGTTTCGTGGTGTTTACTTTAATGTCATTTGCTTTTTCTGAATCTTGTCTCAGAAATAAAGTGTCTTCCATTGCATAACCCGACTCGTGTGCGTGTTTTGTTGTGTGAACGATGGTGTAGATAACTCTTTTTACTGAGAGTATTTTCTGATCATTACTCCTTAATTATTGATAACCAACAACCCATCGCACACACACCCCTCTCTCTTTCTCTTGTGTGTGTGTGTGTGTGTGTGGGGTGTGTGTGTGTGTGTGTGTGTGTGTGTGTGTGTGTGTAAATAATACTAATAATACTTTATTCACTTTTTGAGGCCATTTTATCTTTCTGAAAGAGGAAACAAATCCAGATGAAAGACGGTTCTCACCGCATTGAAATGAAAAATAGAACTATGTAAATGCTGGTAAACATTACACAAGAAACCTTAGATGGCATATTTCCACAATTCTTGTCATATTTTCCGATTTTTTATTTATTGAGAGAAAATGGTTGTTTGCCTTTTTTTCCTTTCATTCTTGGCAACCATGTTGTACAATCTAAAAACTCGGAGAAGATTAAACTTTGATGTGAATAGCTGAACTTTGAAGACTGACGGAAACTTGTAATAAAGAAGGGAAGCTTTCTTCTTCTGAGCTCGTTCGTATTTATAATGAGATGGGTTTGTCAGCCCCAAATTGCTGGCAACATGTATCCAGGGCAATCCACTGTTTCCCATGCCATTACTTCGTAATGGAGATACGGTATGTAATTCAGTGCGAGATTCCACCAGCCAGACCGATGAAGCCAATCCTGGTCTGAATCCGGGAAGATGAAGCAGCCCAACTTTTTTTTTCCTTTTTCTTCTTCTTTCTTTCTTTTTTTTTTTTTTTTTTTTTTTTGTAGCGTAGCTTGACCTGCTGGTCAGAAAAGGTCACATCAGAATGCGACAATCAGCGTGCACAAAGCAAAGCTGAGAACAAGTGTCATGTGACTCACGGCGCATGCACGATCTTGGTGATGAAAGATGGCGCCTGAAGCTTGCCATTTTTGGCTTCTCTACATGATGGTTTTCATTTCGGCCACGCTCTACATGCAGGAAAAGTGCAGTTGCACCCGTCGTTAGAGCAGCAACGAATTCCTCTACCAAAGCGAATTGCAAGTTGCGTACCCGTCCTGCATTAAGCAGAAACGAATATACAGTTTGCATTCGAAGAAAATGTACATACAAAGGCGTATGCTAATCTCAGTACTGCTTATTAGGAAGAAACCAGCTTGCATGAAAGAAACTGTAGACATATCCCCAAAAGGCCATTGAACAATCGAAACAAGTTTAATGCTTGCATTTTAGATAAACCAGATTGAGATGAACTGATAAGTTTTTTCCTCAAGAAACGCAATACACTGCAACAATCAGTAACACACAGGGATTTCAAAGCAAGTGCACACACATTTAGAAAAACTAGATATTGCTACGTACCCACTGCACTTTTCAAACTGTGTATATCGTCTCACCGATAAGCAAACCATGCACAAAAGGGAGCCGAACACACTGCGCCCACAGCCTCCTGAAAATACGCCTGAAACGTACTAAATTTCCCAAAACCATGCTAGGTAAATTCCAGCTTTAGGTTATTCTCTTCCCGAAACGCCATCCGACGCACGTTTTAAACTGTGCAAACTGAGTTCTTCTCTACCGATTGCAAGGCAAACCCTGTTGATAGGAGTACAACCCGAGAAGCATACAACCTGTCGTCACTGATGTTTATAAACACGCACTGATAGTTGTTATTTTTAAATTTTTTTTTTTTTTTTTTGTTGAAAATTACCCTCAGCAAGTAATTGGTTTATTCATGTATTTGTTCGCATCTTAACTCAACGATTTTTTGCCCAAGCTCAGAAAAAGTAATTATTTACCTGAACGCCTTAAAATGAATGTTGTCTTGCATACAACCCAGCCATAATCTGCTCTCTACAACCTTGCCATCGACGACACTGATAGTGTTTTTTGTAGCATTCCTTTCGTCTTGACTGTGTGCAAAGTTCTCAGAAATAATGTGGCATTTTTCAATTGTTGATTGCTTTCACCATCACGAAACTTTTCTCAGGGCTGCAAAAAAAAAAGTTTCATTCTTAGTCGAACACAAATCCTAAAAAATGGTTCGTTGTCGTTTATCATACATACCCAATGGCACACAAATTACTGCTAGCACGCATTCATCCCTGTGTGTCATCTAGACGTATCAACATACCAACCACCAAAATAGCTGTCTGAGCAAGGCATTACCCATGTGTGTTATCGGCTTGACACCATACAACTCCCAAAGTCACACAAATTAGCTGTGCTAAGCGCCAGGTCCATCCCCCCCCTAAGTTATCTTCAAGTTATTATAGCTCAGCCACCACAAAATACCCCTGTGCAGGCGTCAAATTACCCCCTAGTGGTTTACTATCGTAAACTATCCCAAGCAAAAAAATCCTGAAACAAAAGGGTGGTTATGGCTTAGTAGCGTTATCATACATATCCCAAGGCACACAAAATTAGGCTGTGCTGAGAGCGACAGGCATTCATCCCCCTATGTCTTGTTTTATACAATTTGTCATTTCTGGACGGGGAAGGGCTATTCCCCTCCTTCCCCAGCCCCCCCCCCCCCCCCCCAAAAAAAAAAAGTACATGGCATACAAAATTATGCCCCGAAACATACTAATTGTGCACGATGAACAGCATTCAAACAAATCACAACAACAAATAGCAAACAAAAACAAGCTTAAAAACCAAACAACCAAAACAACAAGAGAAATACATAAGATAAAAATAACAAAGAAAAAAGTCATTCACAAGCACAGACAAGCTGCCTTAAAGCAAACCAACGACAGCAGCAGTCAATACAGCCTGGAAAGCAGATGTGAAAAAGTAGGCGACCTGCAGAAGGCGATCCATCCACTTCAACTATAAACGTCTGACTGCACAAGTATCCAGTCTTCACTACCGGTCAACTCTCCATGGCAGTTCAAATTCACATAAGACGTGGCTTCTACCAAGCGGTGACGAAGCGAAGTGCTGTGACCTTTCCCCTCCTGGCTACACCACCCTCAGCTTTCCCCGCCAACTCGTGGTGGAGGCATCGCTTTTGTGGTGTCTGACACTATATCCCCCTCTGTTTCCACTACCTCCAACTTCTCCTTTGTCCACTCCTCTTTTGAACTAGTACAACTAACTGTATCTACCCCCAAATCCTCTCTTCACGTCCTCTGCCTTTACCGCCCCCCTCCCAGCAAGAAAAACCAACTGAAAGACTCCATCTTTCTGGAAGAGTTTCCAGATCTGCTGGAGTACATGAACTGTCTAAAAGGCCGTTCTGTACTGTTGGCGACTTCAACTTCCACTGGGACAATCCAACTAATTGCAACACAGCAAAACTGATGGATCTGTTTCAGTCCTTTGGTCTGAACCAGTCCGTCACCTCCCCAACTCACCGTTCAGGTCACATCCTTGACTGGGTTTCCATTCTGATGATGACCTGGTTGAGTCACCCACCATCAGTCTGACCCTGACTTCTGACCACCATGCGGTCCTGGCTAATCTGAACACACCTGCTCCTATTAAGCCTCCCAGGTATGTCGAGTCCAGGGACTTTGCTTCCATCGACCTTGATATCTTCCGAGCTGACCTGCTGTCCTCCCTTCAATCTGTACCTTCACTGTCCGCGGAGCAGTTCCATGGCCTACTTCAAGATGTCCTCGATCACCATGCCCCAGTACTTAGACGCAAGATTTCCAGCCGTCCACCCTCACCCTGGTTCCCAGCAGTTGGCCCTGAAGTTCTTGATGCAAAACGTGTTAGACGTAGGGCCGAAAGGCAGTGGCTAAAGACAAACCTCGAGATTCACAAACAAATTTTGCGAATTGCTAGTAATGCTGTGAATGAAATTGTTCAAAAAGCAAAATCAGCCTTCTACAATGCTAAAATATTAGCATGCACAACAACCAAGCAATTGTTTAAGGTCACTGATACACTCATGGGGGGAACAAAATCATCTCCCCTTCCTTCATCTGTCTGTCCCTCTGACATTCCACAGAAATTTTGTGACTTTTTCACTAGCAAAATTAGACTTATCCGTGAAAGTCTGGACGCTCAGTCAGTATCTGAACCTGATATTCCATACAACTCTTTTTCCGGCATTTCATTGACTGACTTTGAACCTGTGACAGTTGCTGTTGTCAAAGAAGTCATCGACAAGACTGTTATCAAAACTTGTGCACTGGATCCTCTTCCATCTACTTTACTATCTGCATGCATGGATGTTTTGTTGCCATATATCACTAGTGTGGTAAATGAATCTCTCACTTCTGGTTGTTTCCCACCTGCACTGAAAGCTGCTGTTGTCCGACCTCTTTTGAAGAAACCCTCTCTTGACCCTGAAAACCTAAAAATTATCGACCTGTCTCCAACTTGTCTTTTCTTTCAAAGATAATTGAAAAGATAGCACTTCTCCAACTCCATAACCACCTTGACCAAAACAACTTGCTCTTTCGTTGCAGTCCGCCTATCGCACTGGACACAGTACAGAAACAGCTCTGCTGAAAATAATAAACGATCTTCTCTCTGCTCTGGATAACGGTCAGGTTTCACTGCTCTCTCTTCTCGACTTGTCCGCTGCCTTTGACACCATTGATCACTCCACCCTCCTCACCAGACTTCAACATACTTTTGGCATCTCTTCTCACGCTTTGGCATGGTTTATTCTTACCTTTCTGGTCGAACCCAAATTGTCTCTGTTAATGGTTTTTCTTCAAGCTCTGCTGACTTGAATTATGGTGTTCCCCAAGGCTCTGTCCTTGGTCCCATTCTGTTTGTTCTATATACCCAACCCATCTCTGACATCGTAGCCCATCATAACATTTCACACCACTGTTCTCTGATGACAATCAAATCTACATTTCTGGTGACATTTCTCTCCTCTCCTCCATCATCGATCGCTCACAGCTCTGCATCTCTGACATAAAGGCATGGATGACTTGCAACAAACTTCAGTTAAACAATGACAAAACTGAACTGATCTTCATTCTCCCAAAACGGCTCATGTCTACAATCTCTGTTCCTTCTTCTGTCCAACTTGGTACCTCTCTCATTCAGACCTCTACCACTGTGCGAAATCTAGGCGTTGTACTTGATCAGACACTCTCTTTTTCAAAATCAGATTTCTTCTATCTGCCGTGCTTGCTACTCGGAGCTTCGGCGAATCAGTTCTGTGCGCCACCTTCTGTCTGAAGAAGCCACCAAGACTCTGGTTTCTGCTTTCATTATTTCAAGACTTGACTACTGTAATTCTCTTCTTGCTGGTTGTCCACAGAATCTTCTTGCAAAATTGCAGAAAGTTCAAAATAATGCTGCTCGCCTTGTCTCGAAATCTCCGAAAACCTCTCATGTTTCTCCCTTGCTTAAATCTTTGCACTGGCTTCCTGTTGAAAAACGCATCAAGTACAAACTTTCTTTGCTCTGTTACAAGGCATTGACGGCCTCGCTCCATCGTACCTCTCTAAACTTCTATCGACCTATACTCCTTCTAGACAGCTTCGCTCTTCCTCTGACACTCGCATTCTGCAAATCCCTCGTTTTCGGGCCAGAACACTTGTGAACGTTCTTTTTCTTTTCAGGCTCCTTCCTGCTGGAACAATCTCCCTTATGCACTCCGAAACTCAAACAGTCTTTCTTCTTTCAAGTCCTCCCTCAAAACTACTCTCTTCAAAACATAATTTTTCTGCTCCTTCGCTGGTTGTGTGGGTGTGTGCGTGGTGTGTGTGTGTGTGTGTGTGGGGGTGTGTGTGTGTGCGTGTGTGTGTGTGTGTGGTGTGTGCGTGTCTGTGTTTGTGTGTGTGTGTGTGTGTGTGTGTGTGTGTGTGTGTGTGTGTGTGTGTGTGTGTGTGTGTCTGTGTGTGTGTTAGGCTTATTGCTGTAAGCGCTTCGGGCTTTTGTTTAAGATTAAGCGCTCTAAATGTTCCTTTATTATTATTATTATTATTATTAAGATGTGGCTGATGTTGACTGCGTATTCCAAATTCAGAAAGACGCCACCTGGCTATATGGCTGATGTTGACCGAGTGCGCCAAATTCAGAAAGACGCCATCAGGCTATATGGCTGATGTTGACCGAGTGTGCCAAATTCAGAAAGACACCACCTGGCTATATGGCTGATGTTGACCGAGTGTGCCAAATTCAGAAAGACACCACCTGCCTATATGGCTGATGTCGACTACGTGTGCCAAATTCAGAAAGACGCCATCAGGCTATATGGCTGATGTTGACCGAGTGTGCCAAATTCAGAAAGACGCCATCAGGCTATATGGCTGATGTTGACCGAGTGTGCCAAATTCAGAAAGACGCCACCTGGCTATATGGCCGATGTCGACTACGCGTGCCAAATTCTGAAAGACGCCAGCGGGCTATTGTTCACCACCTGGACGGACGCTAAATAAGCTTACCCATAGATAGGTGATGGTTTCTATCATGCGTCCAGTCCAGACACTGTTCATTCCTTTTCCGTGGAGCCGTATTTGCGGGTACCTCCTGATAGCGCTAAGAGTCAATAACGCTATTTGCCTTTATCACAGTGTTGATAGCAATAGCACCACTGTTTCATTATCTTTTTTCGCTGTAATTCAGCAGCCCTACACCTTGATAGAATCATGTTTCATCAGTGACATTCTTTTTTTAACAACCGAGTGTTCTTTACAACACTCACTGACAATGCGAACGTGATTCTAATCTGTCTGAAAGTGATCGTTGTTGTGGGAACGAAACAAAAAGTAAGAAGCAGTTTGCCTATCTTGCGATGCATGCACACTGCAGGATTAATTCAGACTTAATCGGACAAATGGGTTGGGCGCGAGGCATGCCGATATTGTTTGTATGATCGAAATCCGATGCATTTCGATAGCTACTGAGCAGTACATTTGTGAAAGAGTTGAAGACCACGCGTCCATTACATTGACAGGTGTGCTGGAAATTTCGTGAGGTGTTATAGGAGGGATGATAGGCGTAGATGGGGCACGTGAACAGAAGGGGGAAGTGGATGACTGGGAGGCTAAGGAGGTTGGAAGACTGTGCGTTAGTATTCTCAGGTAATGTTCTGGAATAAACTGAGTTAGCGTGCTGCCAGTAACTCAGTTTGCAGAAATCCTTTGTTTCCGTTTTTCTTTCCTTCTCCGACAGGTGCGTCTTGGTGCCAACTTGTTCCAAATGTCCGTCATCAGCAAGCTTTGATGCAACATGTAATGTCACGTTTTATTCTGACGTGATAAGTATCCCACATTATTTATTTACTGCTTGCTATTTCTCACGATTAACCCTAATTTTCTGCCATTTTTGCAACAACGTAAAAAGCAGTAAGTATTTGTTTGTTTGTTTTTTCTTTGGGTGGGGGGTGGGAGGTGGGGTGGAGTCTGTTTTGGCTATATCTAGAAAGGTCTAACCTGGCTTTATTTAGAAAGATGCATTCACACTGGTTTTTATTCAATAAAATATTTGATTTTGAGAGAAGGAATGACATGGAAAGCATGAAATAAAAGAAGAAAGATAAAGGGCGTAAATATACAGGGCAGTGCTTTTTTGCTTTTTTTTTTTTTTCGTATAGTCGATCACCAGCTGGCTTCTTAACAAAAAAAAAGATTGGCCCTGTGTGATAAAGCGCGAGTAGTGTATTTACTCCCTGAATACTTCAAACCGGACAAGAATGTGTGTAATATCCTCCGGTGACCCGACGTTCAGTGTCTGACCGTCAGAACACCTTCCAGAATCTGCAGCTGGCTACATAACATGGATTCTTTTTCAAAGTTCAGCATACCCGGATTCTGTTCAAAAAGTCTGAAATAAGATACTGTATCTATTTTCAGTCTTTTCGTTATCCTTTGTGGAGTGTAAGTTGAGCCAGGGGCCTGGAATCACGCAGCCGTCTGTCAAGCATTGTGTGAGACACACAAGTCGTTTGTCTCACACCGATTGATTTCAAGACAGCTTTATCCTATTTTGGGTTCCCTGGGACAGCAGCACTTGTGAAGGAATGACTCAACACAAAATGTCAACGTAGAGAAATGTGCTCGGTAAATGTCATGGAAAGAACAGACTGATTAATTTGTTGAGATGCAGCTGTTAAGATGTTAACTTGTATATTTAGAA
The DNA here is from genome assembly GCA_018398815.1 of Conus ventricosus. NCBI lineage: Eukaryota > Metazoa > Mollusca > Gastropoda > Neogastropoda > Conidae > Conus > Conus ventricosus. The sequence continues at coordinate 88,191,455 of CM031603.1, forward strand.
TGTCAGTCTTGTCCATAGAAACCACAGCAACGCTGGGCTAAAAATGCGAACCAGCTCAAACCTGAATCCTGTTTCAGTGTCGTTGTGATGATGTGCGCCTTCGTCTAGGCGGGTGACCTGATGATGATACGAGTACTTGCATGTGCTTGAGGAAGTAACTATCTGTCCATGAAACAGGCTTGCTTTGGGATCAGGGAAAGACTCAGGTCAAAGGCAAGAAAATAGAACAAAAATGAGAGGGAGGTCAAAGGAAGGAGAGGCTGCTATGAAGGGCGGGGTGGGGAAGGGTGTTGCAGCATATACTGTCACCGGGCACACATTGTCGCAGGCGACAACATATGCTGCAAACATCAACACATTGTCGCCGGCACGTATTGTTGCCAACATGATTATGTTAAGGAGCCAGATGAGGATAGGTGTGCGGGCTTGCGTGCGTGTACGCGCGCGCACGTGTATGTGTGTGTAGTGGTAGTAGTAGTAGAAGAATGTAGAGTAGAATGTCACGGTCAATCTCTTGTGGAAAATTTCCAGCCAAAGAATAAAACTGTGGCATTTGGAGAGAAAGTTCAATGATTTCTCCCAGCTGCATGTTGTAAGAAAATATCAGACGAATCAGTTTGATAATTTGGAACAAGATCTCGATCGTATGTGCCGAGGTCGTTTATGACTGAAAAAAAAAACAATAGTTAAAAAGAACAAAAATCGGGCAGGGGATGCACGAGGCAGGGCAGAGAGACTGAGAGAAAGAGAGAGAGAGAGAGATAAAGAGATGCAGACAGACAGACAGAGCACGTCGACCCTGGAATCCACTACGACCCATATCCAACCTGTTTGTTCGCAGACGTGCTAGTGCTGTGGTGATGTGAAAAGTACTATATAACTGCAGCTGACACGATTCGGATACAATAAAGAAACTTCCAATTTGGGCTGAAGAAAGTTGCAGCAAGATCAGTGCAGAGAAAAAAATGTGTTCGACCTCGTTTACTCTGTCATCAAAACGGAAACCCATTACCGTCGGCCGCAGAGAGAGAGAGAGAGAGAGAGAGAGAGAGGAGAGGAGAGGAGAGAGAGAGAGAGAGAGAGAGAGAGAGAGAGAGAGAGAGAGAGAGAGAGCGAGAGAGAGAGAGAGAGAGAGAGAGGAGAGAAACCCCTGAAGAATGACAAACCAGCTTACTCAGGTGTCAGATTCGACAGAAGACAGACATAGAAGCCTCATCTCCAAGAAGCTGAAGCGAAGGCATGAACTGATGGGCAGACATGTGCCTATTTGTGGGCACCAGCTGAAGAGCCGTGGAAGAGATCTTGAAGACGGTCTAGGAAGAAATAATGGAACCTCATTTGGAATACGGATCTGCGGCCCCAAACCAGCCAGGTGCTAAACAAGGCGCAGAATCAGGCGCTACGGCTTATCACTAGAGCAATGGGATCGACTTTTGTCAAAACATTAAACGGACACTTGGCATCTACACATCCATGGCTTTTACTCCCCTCCACCCCCCCCCCCCCTTTTTTTTCCCTTCCACTCCACACACACGCATACTCACTCATACACACACACACACACACACACACACACACACACACACACACGCGCGCGCGCGCGCGCACACACACACACATACACACACACCCAGGCATCACACATTCTTGACGACATCTACTGTCACGGGCCATACTGTCGCTGATGCAGTTAATTTTTTTTTTTTTTTTTTTTTTGCACGGCCACTCTGGCATATATTGTCACCTGCGACAATATTTGCCAACATGCAACAATCTGTGCGTCAGAGGCGGCTAGTTGTGTTGCGACAGTAGGAGCCGCAAAAGGCGGCGAGTATGGTCACTAGCGACAATGGATGCCTGGCGACAATAATTATTATATGCTGCAGCAGACAAGAGTAGTCAAGTCAAGCAACAAGCGAATTCCGACGGCTCTTCAAACCAATCGTACGGAAGTTTGCAGAATTCGGAATATCACCTAGCCCAACACGCAGATAACATTTAAAAATAAATGTGGCAGAGATGACAAACAACGAGCTAAATTTTCAATCCAGTTTCTAAATAGTTTCTTTCCATTTAGATATGGATTAAAAAAAAAGAAAAACAAAAACAAGATGAATGTTGTCACAAAGGTCTGGAGGTTAAGGAAGAAATCTGTTCCAATTATTTCAGAGTTCTTTGCGCCCCCACTCTCACCCCCCACCAAAAGTAGTATCGTTTTCTGACTGGTACGCAAAGCCTTCGGAATCTGTACTCTCTTGGTTCGTTCTTGTTGCATCTTGTTTTGAGCAAGATAGCAGCAAATGGACAAGTAAGTAATGAGATAGGGAGTGAGACCAACGCGCTCGCGAATGTACGTGCGTGCATGCTTGTGAGTGTGTGTGTGTGTGTGTGTGTGTGTGTGTGTGTGTGTGTGTGTGTGTGTGTGTGTGTGTGTGTGTGTGTATGTGTTTGCGCGCGTGCGTGTGTGTGTATGTGCGTGAGTGTGTGCGTGTGTGTGCATGCGTGCGTGTGTGTGTGTATGTGTGCGTGTGTGTGTGCGCGTGCATGTGTATACTAGTTTACTGGCATGAAAATGAGAGAGAGAGAGAGAGAGAGAGAGAGAGAGAGAGAGAGAGAGAGAGAGAGAGTGTGTGGTGTGTGTGTGTGTGTGTGTGTGTGTGTGTGTGTGTGTGTGTGTGTGTGTGTGTGTGTGTGAGGGAGAGAGAGAGAGAGAGAGAGAGAAGAGAGAGAAGGAGAGAGAGAAGAGAGAGAGAGAGAGAGAATACGAATACTTTTTATTCACTTGCAGGTCAAAAACCAAAGCTGAAGGCAATGACACAAATAGTAAAATTGTGTAATAAAGAATGTCCAACTCTACAACAGCATGGCAACGAAGTAATAACATTTTCACAAAATCACAGAGAAAGGGAAGCGAACGTAGGCTATCCAAGACATTCATGTGTGTGGATTCCAACCTGCTTACTCATATTTTCCTGTGCATGGGTGTGTATGTATCTGTGCATGTGTCTACGTGTGCATGTACATTGTTACGCGTAAGTTTACATGGGTGTCAAGCATGAATATCACTTTCTTTTCCGTTTAACGTCTTTCTGCTGGCAATATCATTTTTCTAAATGGGGCTGAAGTGCGAGAGAGCGACTGAAAATACATGTACGTGTGTTTACCTACACAGATATCTGCCGCCCGTGCACAGACAAAGGCCTAGCCGATGTATTTTTTTTGAAAGTACGTTCTTCTTCGTACATGTCTCGGGAGACGTAATAACCAAAAACAACAATCGAGTGTGTGTGTGTGTGTAAGATAAGATAAGATAATGTTGCTTATAGCCCAGCCGACCGCAAAGGGCCACATCAGGGCTGTGTGTGTGTGTGTGTGTGTGTGTGTGTGTGTGTGTGTGTGTGTGCGCGTGTGTGCGTGCTGTGCGTGTGTGCGTGTGTGTGTGTGTGTGTGTGTGTGTGTGTGTGTGTGTGTGTGTGTATGTATGTGTGTGTGTGTGTGGTGTGTGGTGTGTGTTTTGGTGTGTGTGTGTGTGTGTGTGTGTGTGTGTGTCGCGCGCGCGTGCGCGCGCGCGTGCGCGCACACGCACACGCATACGAGTGCGTTTGCGCTCAAACTCCGCTCCGTAATAAAGCTTTGAACTGACGTACGAGTCTAATTTGAGCATAAACATTCTTAAAATGCAAAGTCTTTGTAATTCCTCGCACTCATTATCTTATTTTCAGTGTCATCCAAGTCTGCTCGAAGTCCTCCACAGTCCCCTAAAAACAGTTCAAAACCTCAACCTCATGAAGCTTTGCACGCGCAGTCACACATAAAGACACTGAGCGCGTGCAGCGAGATTCCGCCAGTTCGCGGCCAGCCAGTCAGTCACTGGTGTCTTAAAAGAGTGGACTGCAGAGCTCCAGACTTGGACAGCATGGATATCCCAGTGTTCCTGCGGTTGGCGGCGGCCCCATCGATCAGGTGCTGGAAGTAATGGGCGTACGCCACAGCCATGTTGTGGGTCAGCTCCTCCACGGAGCTGGGGTTCCTTCCCACCGTGCTGCTCAGCCGCTGTGTCTCGTCCGCAGTCATCTTCATGATCGACTGGATCGCCTGCAAGACAGGCCATTTTGGGGGGATGGGGTGGGGGTAGGGTGAGTGGACGGGTGGAAGGGAGGGGGAGGGCACCTGTGCGATGCAAAGACAATGGGCAGCAATGTGTACAGAACACTACAAGGTGGTGGAGCGCCTGTCTGCTAGGCGACGCATTCGTCTTTGAAGCCAGCAGATTCCAAGCCTCTGGCTGGACTCTGTTATAAAGCAGATTCCCATCCACTAACTCCCACCCTCTTCCTCAACCTTCTTTCCTCGCCATTTTTTAAGTCTTGGCTTGGGGTGTGCTAGTCATTCAAACGAAGCGATAAACAGTTTCCTGTGCCTCATGCACTGAACGCACGTTAAAGAAATCCATAGTAACGGAGGTTTTGTCTCGGATCAAAATTATGTAAATAAAAGAAATCTTTGATCAGTTGATCAATCCACCCCCACTCCCAATCCCACCTATCCCCTCACCCCAAAACTAACAAACAATTCGCCACGTTTCCACCAAAGCGTTCAGCTTAAACCCCTTTACTCTCAAAATGATCGTGGAAAAAGTGAGCTGCACATACCCCTCACTGACCCAACACAGCCACCGTTACAGCACTACAGTCGAGCCCCGATGTTGATGCTGCGGACTTTGTGGGAGGCCGTACCTGCTGGGTCTTGAACACCTGCCAGGCCCTCTGCAGAGTACGGGCGGCCACGTCCTCCTTCTTGCGCTCGATGGTGGTGGAGATGATCTTTGTCTTGTTGCGGGACGGGAAGCGGGCCCGGAACTTGGTGTTGATCTGCTGCTTCAGCGTGAACATCTCGTCGCTCTCGTCAATGTCCGTCAGCACGTTCTGCACGCCAAGGAATCATTAGTAACTGTGTCACCCACCAGCTGCTACCCTGGGAAGAAAAAGACACAAGATGATTCACCGAGAAAGCGATCCCTCATCCACCTCATCGAGCATATCCATTACAACTTTCATATGACTTGTGCACATTAAAACAACAGATGACATTTGAAAGCACAAAGTAACATCTCTTCAAGACAGAGAAAACCTTTTGATGTTAAACTTAGAATACATACAAACATATGAACAAATACACTGTAGCTGATATGATATTAGTGTGAAAAAAAGGTACTCAGTAGTTTTAACACATGACTCTGGAAGGGTTAAGGAACGTAAATCTCACCAGCAGGGCAATAATTAGAATCGCTGCATCTGATAAAATCACACCTGTCTTCAACTAGCGAATTATGTTTATAACAAGAACCAAATAATCTGAATACCATATAAGTCCATTTTCTTGAACAGCAGGTATCTTTGACATTGTCTTTACTTTGAGCAATATTATTCCTATTTTGTGCATCGTTTTATACAAATGTAAGATTCTGGGATCAAACATGAACTAATATTGTTCCCTAATGAAATGCATTAAAATCAGGGTCTCATTCAAACCATGAAACATGCTTGACATAAACACACACGTTCTTCGCTGATGTGGATCGTTGCTTCTCGTTTGATCAAGCTTTCATCTATTATTTGAAAAATAAATCTTCAAAAAGCAACAGCAGGTAATCGAAATCGTTTCTGAATATGGGTTCGACATTCTTGCGGAGCTGGAATATCCAGATACATTTAAGTTCCGTGGAGCACTGATTGCGCACTATATTATACGCAGGGAGAGAATGCTGATCAAGCATGCTCTTTAATCACATCCAGATTGTTATACATTCAGATGTGTGGAAAAATAGACATTTTGTTCACAGGAGCATCACAGATCATCAACACGCGCTGGCATACAAACACATTGTAACTAAATTACACATGAGAGAAAAATACAGGAAGAACAAGACCTGCCCCTACAAACACACACACAAAGAAAAACACATGCCCTTGCACATACGCATAACACACACACACACACACACACACACACACACACACACACACACACACACACACACACACACACACACAGCAAACCCCACACACTGAAAGGGATACCTGAAAACCAAACACAACCTTCAGAAGCACATCATGTCAGGCATGCAGCCATGTGTCGGTCAGGCATCTAGCGAGTCTTGTCCATGTGGCTCCCATCCCAAGCTGCTGTCCAATATTTCCTTCCCATCATTTATCTATAGACGCGCTTATTCCTTTACTTCCACCTACATGAGGCGTCATGACTCAGCAGATGTGGTGTAGAGTATATGACCAGTGAGCAGAGCAGGCAGTGACAACTCTTTGACTGCATCTGACACTGCAACGATAACTTACACACAACCATTCACCACGAACACTCTGAATTTCAAACCATCTAAATGGTTATTTCAAAGACGCCTTCAACCCCGATTTATCTTCGAGACCAGCAAGTATATTCAGGGCCGGAACAGTTATATGAGAGGGGAAGATGTAGCAAGAGGGGACGGAGGATTATGGGAGAAAGCATGCCCCAAAATGCCAGCCAGACTGGGATGCAAGTGTGTGTCTCTCAGAAATCCCAGATCCCTTTCTCCCCTCCTCGTCGGGCCCTGCCATGCACAAAATGATATGAACCGGTACACCTATCCATGTCTCAACAGCTTCCTCCCTTCACCCTTCCTCCCCCTCCCCAAACACAGAGAGGAAACATACAGGACGCTCGTTCCTTATCTCCTCCCCCACCCCTGACCCACAACCATTCTTCCCTCCGCAACAGACCGGACCCAGGCCACACCCTGGAGATCACCATGCACGTTGACTGACTGAATTCAATGCTCAGCTGAAAATCTAGGCCCGTGTTTAACATTGTTTACTGTGAGTGTGAATCTGGAGTCAAATGTTAGAGGAATGCACAATGTTCAGCGTAAAGCCATAATGAGTGTCAGATCATGTCGTATTTTGTCATGTCATATCACATCACTTCAGATTATCCCATACAACAGCTATACGAACACCACTATTGTCGCCGCCGGCTGTACTGTGTAAGTTGACCAGGCTTTTAAACATCGTCATCGTTGCTTCATCATCGTAAATACTGTTGAAATACTATACCTGTGACGTAACACCTTTTAAAAGATGTTCACTTCCATGCAAAATACATGCATTTAAAAAAAAAAGGCCCGCGTCACGAAATTTGATAGAGACTGGTCTCTATGCTGGATTTTGGCTAGAATAGTAGCAACCACTAACGATTCGTCACTTTTCTTAATTTTGTACCGTTTCTTCAATAAGGAACTACCAAGTCTTTGTGGCAAGTATGTTTTAATGGGGAAAAACAACAACGATAAACCCTTTCATTTGTACTGTGGAGAATGTTTTGGTACATTGTTTAAATATTTAGGGGTTTTAGAAAATTGTCCTATTCTTTTCTATACATGCCTTAAAAACTGATGAAGACCCCACCAAAATAGTGTAATAATAACTATGATCCCAATGACACAGATCCCCAAAATAAAGAGGTAGCTGTCCTATTACTTAAGCCTATCGCATGGAAGGTTTGTCAGGTATTGTCGTCGTTGTTTCAGTTACTATGGTTATCATCGTCTCATTCACTTTTATGAAGACAAGCACAGACACAGACCCTGACTAAAGCGAGGAGAATGTCCAGGCAGTGGATCCTGTCCCCTTGCAGGATGGGCAGGTTGATGGACACCAGGGCGATCTCGTTCGGCTTCTCGATGCCCAGCGGCGGGTCCAGGTCAGCCACAAAGTCCGACAGCTGGCCATTGCACAGAAAAACACCATTCACACTTCATCTCCTAGCTCTCCGACAGCTGGACAACAAACAGACTCCATTCCTCTATGACACAAATAGACACATTGCACAGCTGGCTCCTCCAACTGGACATTACCCTTATACACATTTCATCACTTAGCCCTTTCTTGGTTGAAGGAACGATTAAATGCCCATCACTGTTTGCCTTCTTATCTATTGTATGGCTGTTACACGGATTCCATTCGCGTAAATCGAAGTAAAAAAAAACTGCATATGATAAGTGCATTGCCATTATTAAGAACCCTACGGCTAGGATTGGAACACACCCATATTTTTCCGCTTGTTCTCTGACTTGATCACCGTGTTCTAAACGTTTTAAACTGGAGTTGTTGTTTTTTCTTTCTTTTGCACAGAAGTATATATATATATATATAATATATATATATATATATATATATATATATATATATATATATATATATATATATATATAAAACCGGTGGCGTGCCCAAATTGTACACCCTGACGAGAGCGCCGGCTCGAAACAAATTTGTTGGTTTTAATTTTTACATTTTAAAATCCTATTTTAAACTGGTATATATATATATATATATATATATATAAATATATATATATATATATATATATATATATATAATAATTAATCATCTAAGGGGACATGTCTCATCTCCTGTGTCTTCTCAGTAACAGCACTCCAACACATCTCATTCCAGTCCACCCATACACAGCAACATCCTGGTTCGCCCTGTCGCAGGCTGTCCTTGGGAAGGAGTCAATGTCTGGCCGTCACATGGCAACCCAAAACATACACACCGCCCTTCTGCCGAGTCATGTCGGTAATGTTAAGTGGCGTCTGACGATACAGGACACCACGCACTAAACTGCTTACTGGCGCCAATTACTGTGTAGTCGCGGAGCTACCACGTTCATCCTGTGGCAGTCCACACGCACTTGCATAGACAGACTTTGACTCGAACTATGGCCGTGGACATGAAGAAGGAGCCTAAACCGAGGTCACCACAGGCAGCAGGACATAAGGACAGACAGAATTTGAAACTTTTTTATGATCAATGAAGATGAGGATGATCAAGATGATGCTAAGGGATTCCAGTCTGGTTCGAGACTACATGACAGCGGCTATGCTTATGGCGTCCTTTCATAACATATTACGGCGTCAACCAACAGATGCACATTGGTGTTTGGCGTTGATTTACTTCCTAAAAAGGCATATACCCATTGTGAAAGATGGAAGCACCCAGCAAGAAAATAAAAGAGGCATTCTGGTTCACCATGTCAGTGAAATCTACACAGTCTGAAACCTGAAACATTTTGTTCCTCTACTCTCTGGTACCCTTCTATCCCAATTTCATTTACCGTCTTTCTTTTTTTCCAGTATTTTGATCAATGTAAACGCATTCGACTGATATTGAATGTAAACCCCTCCATGCTGAGCAATAAAATACATCTGTCCTTCAATTGGATTTGCATAGCAAACATAACTCTTCCTTGTACAAGTGTTACCCTCTTATTCATAAACGCAGTAAAATGACATATCTGTCCTTGGATTATAACAGCAGACATGATTCTTATTTGTGTTACTTACTCTCTTACTTAAGTAAAGTCAGTAAAACTGCTCGGGTGTTGCCTTGCCTGGTGTAAGCGATGTACTGGGTGGCGTGCGGGTCGTATCGCTGCCACACAGATAGAACATGTCAAAGTCATCCTCCGTAACCCCCACTTCGTCTTGTTGATGAGCCTGCACGATACAGACCGGAAAAAAGAGCTCTGTTCTGTTCTGCCGGCTGTCAAATACCCGTCTGTGCACTTGCATAGGTTGAACGCGCGTGCGCACACACACACACACACCAACACACTCGCTGCCCCCACCCTTTCATACACACTCCCTCTCCGTTTTCTTTCCCTGCTACTACTGCAGGGTTCATGCAGAAATCAAACTAAGACCACAACCTCCACCACCCCCACTGAAGCCCGCCTCCACCTCCATCCCAATCGTGTCATCCTCAACATGACAGCACACAACCAGAGACAAGAGATTGACTCAACAGACCGACAGATAAACAAGACAAGACAGAAAGACAGACAGAAAGACAGGCAAGACAAGACAGACAGACAGACAGAAAGCAAGGCTGCCAGACATGACACATGAAGAAGCAAGGCTAATCAGAGAGACAAAACTGACACGACAGAAAAACAGGAAAGACAAGACAGACAAATATGACAGACGGGAAAGACAAGACAGAACACATAACATAAAACCAGACAGACAGACAAAACTTGCAGCAGGCGGGACAGACAGACATACAGCTAAGACAAAACAAACACGACAGACAGACAAGGCACACAGATAAACCAAGCACGACCACCACAGACACAAAGACAGACGAGAGACGCACAGTAAGGCAAGACACACACACAAACAAAAAGGCAAGACAAGACAGACGGACACGAGACAACAGACACGGCAGACAGACAAACGAGGCAACACAAGACAGATGCGAAGACAAGACATGTTACGGACAGGCAAGAAAGGCACACGCGCACAACACACACACACACACAGGCAGGACAGTACAACGCGGGCCCAAGACAAGGCGGAGCAACATGACAGACAAGGCACAGACAAGACAGGCACGCGGGCAAAGACAGACAGGCATAATAACAAAGGCAGAGGGGCAGGGCAAACTGAGCAAGCCAACATTGCTGTGGGCCCGTGAAGACACAGACCTGGTTGTAGTTCTCCAGGATGACGGCGATGTACAAAGTTGATGATGAAGAGGTAGGTGAGGATGATGTAGGACACCAGTACGGCGTGGCCATTAAGTTCTTGCCGCAATCCCCGCCTTTGATCCTGACGAATTCCACCGTTGTCCTTCTGATGGTGCGTTTCGTTGCAACTGCCACAACACCCACATACACGTCACCTGTTTTATTCCGTCGTCGTCACCATCATCATCATCGTCGTCGTTGTTATTATCACCTTTAAGGGATGAATAGTGAAGCACCTGCTACCCTTCTTTATATTCGGAGGTCTGGTCCCCTCATATATGAAAGAAGAGACTGGTGAAAAAGAGAAGGGGATCTGTTCTATATTAATATCTACTGGCCTGTATTACACTAACACTTTCAAACTTTACACTCTCTTTATATGAAAAAGGCGACGACTTTTCGCAGTTTTTCACCAGTGCAATCCATACGATCACACAAGCTTTTTCAGGCTGTCCACCGCAAAAGGTCACATCCTGAAAAGGTCAGATCCTGAGAAAAAAAAAAAACAAACAATTCATGACATGGTAGCTAGACTTCTGACAACCGCAAAGCCAATAAGACTAAGCCGTGCTGGAAGCACTGGCCACTCCGCTTGATTAAAACACACAACGTAAGACATCAATGAAGAACATCTGAATACCACAAGAAATGTATAGGAAAAAGCCTTGTGGACAAACATACACTACAGAATAGGAAACCAATGTCCTTTCTGGACAAAGTGCACAATTTCCCTGCTAAATCACAACAAAACTGATACGTCATAAACTGGAATCAGAAAAAGAAGTGTAAGAGACTTTTTCTTCAGGTCAGGAGAATGGTCCGCAAAGGCAGAGAAACAGTAGACGACAGCAAAAAGATACTGTAAGAGTAAACGGCAAAGTCAGAGAGAGTGACAGAAAACAGGAGGTTACCAATACACAACTTCCGGGTGGCTGGGAGATATCAACACTGAAAGAGCCCCTGCCATTCCCTCACAGACATTAAACCATTTATTGTTTGATAAACGTGTTCAGTAGATGTCAATGGTTAGTGACGGGAATGGTTTATGGTGTCAACGAAATGACAATACAGTCAACAGAAATACTTCCGCTCGCAAACGATGGATGCGAAGACATGTTCTGGTTGTGACATATGGGACTAATCAGATCGACGCGGCCTGAGATAGTTCTGGATTGTCGAAGTCAGTAAATTGACGTCAACAGATGTGACAGAGTTAGAGTTCAGAGTAGGTAGACACCAACAATAACATCCAAGTATGCCGCAGATGTCTTCCGATGTTTTTTTTTAAAGAAACAGGCGTTCAAGAGTTACACTAATAAAAGAATAACCATACATCACAAATTGTAGCAATTGTTTCAACCCCTTCATTTGTTTATCCCATTGATATTTGACGTAAAGCAAAATGAAATTCAGTTCCAAAGTTTGCAGTTTTACCGGATTATAACAGTTGGTAATTAATCTGAAATGAGGTAGAAGTACTGAAGGAAAGATGTGTTCTTTAAAGAAGCAAAGAACTGAGGCGAAGAGTAGAGTGAAGAGTAGAGAATGTACTGAAAGGCTCTTTCTTTCCAGTGTCATCGCGATGGAGAATATCTCCTCTACTATGACCCTCACTTGGTGTTCGCCCTCAGCACAGGTGATGACAACCGTAGACAAACAAGTATTGAAAGTTTAACGGCAGTTTATAATGGTAATAAGCAACAAAACAACAACAACAAATGATAGCCACGGCATAGCGGCACTCGTCTGACAATGATCTACGTACAATATATGATCATGAGTAAAAACGAACGAACCAATCAACTCAATGAATCAATGAAATCACCGAGCACATTTCCCTTTTTACCACATACACCGATCAGCGCATGGTTGCGATGATAAGGACGTATACAGTGTGGTCATTTAATGCAATAATCAGAGACCTATTACATAACTTGCAAGCTGACAGAAACAACAAAGAATAAAGTTACTAAATGTAAGAATCTAATCGATCGAGTCCGAAACCTAACATGCAGACAGGAAAATACTCCATGTTGAACGTAAATACGTAAATGCTTGACTGCCGACCCCCCCCCCCCCCCCCCCCAAAAAAAAAAAAAAAAAAAAGAACAGAACGTCATAAGCGATGACGACGACTATGGTCTCTTGCTAGACATATGTTGCTACGGGAATGATCGTAGGAGGAGCCAAGATATAAAAAAACAAAACAAATACAGGTTGATTTTGGGCGCCTGGCATATTTGTCGCTTGAACAACAAGCAATGATAACAAGATATTCCAGTAAAGCGAAAACACCCATATAAATAGTATATGTACAAGCGAGTATTGCTATCCCTAAGGTAACATGAAGATTTTCCAGTAAAGAGAAAAACACCCATACAAACAGTGTATGTACAAGCTAACATTACTATCCTTAAAAGAGATACAATTAGATCATGTTGAATGCGCCAGCTATTCTGCTTAGTGTATCGTTAGCAGATTTTTAAAAAGTCATAAAAATAGA
>CM031603.1:88209538-88261819 GCA_018398815.1 Conus ventricosus
TTACTCGGTTGAAGCCTCCGAAGTTCTTATTCTATACAACAGCGCAGCCTGCATCTTTATAGAATGCTTCTATGGCTAGACAGATTTGGCTTACGGCTGTCTTACAGTCGATGAAGTTGTGGCTGAGATTTTGTTGATATTAAAAATCCTTTGTTATCAACAGCCTGATAAAACTGAAGATCCGTTCGGATGTGTTTCTTTCCCGCCTGTTTCCTGCCTGTGTTTTTTTTTTTTTTTTTTGCAAGGATTTCTCTCTCTTATCTTTGAGTCTGCTCAAGAGAATCCTCAACATCACTATGATGAAACTGATGGTCCTGCAGTGTTGACAGATTTAGGGATTTCATTACACTGTGTAGTCCCAATCATCCGCATTCAAGCAGAATGACAGAGCACACTACTCGGACTGTAAAAACTATGATGACGAAAGCAAAAGCTAACCAAAAGGATCTATACATGATGCTGCTGTAGTACAGAAATACGTCACTCCTAGGCTGTGCCACTCCAGCTCAGTTTTTAATAAGCAGATGATTGAGAAGGGAAAAACTGTAAGTAAAGCTTGACAGCAGATCTTCAGAGAAGAACCTCCCCACCCCTCTCGCTCGCCCCTAACACTCCCTCTTCTCTCTCTTCTCTCTCTCTCAAACGTATTTTGGCCTATAACTCCGAATACTCAGGAGACCAGGCCGCATTCAAGTTATTACCCTTAAACGCCCTTCTTGTCAGTAATATTTCTGGCGCTGCCAGGACGCTCAGCTGCATCTCCTGGATGATAGGGTGTTTGACGGATACATCATCCACATAGGGAAATATGTGAAATCTCTGCCTTGTGAAGTTCACCTTTGTACCACCTCAACAAGATCCAGCTTGAACTCTTTTCAGTTGCCTCTGCCATAGCCATCTGGGTTCTGGTCCTCTTCTTACCAGAAACCCAAAGCTGTTTGATGAGATCAGGTTGACGAGACCAAAGGCTGATGAGCCCACAACCTCTATGGCAAGGACTTTAACTTTGAAGCTAGATTCCCTCAACCTACAGGCTATGCTCGCACGCTTCTCAGTCTTGTTGATGTACTTTGATGTACTCTCTCACTTTGAAGAGCTTTCCAGCAGAGTCAGCTGCCCACAACCAAATGTGGCGTTCCACCAGAAAATTGGTAAAAAATTCTTTCTGCTCCACTTGCACTTTGGTCTGTGAACGTGCTTGGACAGAAAAAAAAAGCGAGAGAATGTCAGATGTAAAAACAGTCTCAGAACGTTCCTTGCGGAGAAAGTCTCCATAGTGTCGAGTCAAATTATTCAGGCAGCCATGTTGTATAGAAGATTTATTGAGGCAAAAAAAGAAAGGGGGGGGGGGGGGGGGAGAGGGGGCTATTATAGTAGGATATTACCAAACTTTGCACCGTGCTTTCAGCTTGTTAACTGTCGAAGCCGTGACGAGTGCATATTTCATTAAATACACTGTTAGAAACCACCATTTGGACACCTTCTCGGCAGAGGGTTCCTCTCGCTTAACACGGCTTCTTCGTTCTGAAATGTTTCCATCTTTCTCGATGATTGTCATACAAATATAACGCACGATGTCGAACTGACCCACTTCCGGGTCAATAACAGGTGTTTGATACGCTGTACTATGAGCTGCTTTGCGATGGTTAAACGAACGGTGCTGAAAACGATACTGTAAACTTCTATTTCCATAGCCGTTTGTAATGTACGGAAAATCAGTGGTAGTTGGCCGATCCGTTTTCGTGAAGTTCTGTACTTTAAGATGGCTGTTATTTTATCGGATGCTCTTTATTAACACAGAGAGAGAGAGAGAGATGAGAGAGAGAGAGAGAGAGAGAGAGAGAGGAGAGAGAGAAGGGCAAGGCAGCTTCCTGACATTTGCTTGATGCTCTGACATTTGAAAACAATAAAGATATAACTGTGGCGTGCAGCCTGTGGGCGGAAACACATGGAATAACCCAGACAGGATGTGACGTACGTTATGGAATGACGCAAACTACGTAATCCTAAACTTACTGGGCAGCTACGAACCATAAAGCCGATTTTATTGTGAGTAAACGCATTATTGTCTGCTGACGAAAATTGTCCTTTAACTTCCTACTTCTGGGTCAGGTCGGCGTAGTAACATCTTGTAGACACTGATTACAAGATTTTAACGAGTTCTAAAAGTTAAGAAAATGGTTTCAGTGTGCGGTTACTGCATGCGGAGACTGAGACTTAACAGCTAACGTAGAATTAGTTGGCCGCCAAACGAATGGAACAGATTACAAAACACAACGCGTCTTGACCTACCGGTTCACTTCTGGCAGGACGAGTAACGTTCACAACAATGAAAACAAAGGACAAACAGCCACTATCTATTAGATCTCAGCGCACAATGCAGTCTGGGGTGAAAAACTAAATCTATGAAATGGAACTATTGAGAAAAGGGAAGACGTTCAAATGAAGGAAGATACAGATTAAAAGAAGGACAATAATAATGATAACGATAATATTAATATAAACAATAATAATAAATTAACAATGATAAAAATAATAATACTATACAATAATAATAAATTAACAATGATAAAAATAATAATAATACTATAACAAAAATAACAACAATTATGTTAATAGTGATAACAATAAACAAAGAAGAAAATGAAGAAGAGGAACAGGTGGATGGTGGGGTGGAGGGGAAGTATAGTTACAATAATAGTTATGCCAGTACTAAAATGAATAAGAATCATAATGAAAATGATAATGTAGAAAATGGGAAAGATGGCAAGATAATATCTAAAAAATATATAAGCAGTTACAATGTAATAAGAATAACAAAAACAATAATAATGATAACAATAATGACAATAGTAATAATAATGATGTTGATAAAAAAAACAATAATGATAATAATAATAATAATAATAATAATAATAATAATATATAATAACGACAATGATAGTAATAATCATAGTAGCAATAGTGTTGTAGCAAAATGGTAAAGATAGTGAAACAGAATCTAAGAAATATTCAAATGTACAGAAATTTAGAAAACGCAAAAGGAATGAAGTCCATCATAAAGTATGAAGCGTGAAACTAATGTTGACTATGATGATAATAATAATGATGATGATGATGATAGTAACAATAATAATGATATATGATAATGATGATGATCATGTTGATGATAATCATAATCATCATTATTACTATTAATTTCATGATGATGATGATGATGATAATAATAATAATAATAAAAACAATAATAACAACGATAGTAATAATGGCGATGATGATGATGTTGATGGTCATAATAGTAATAATCACCATTAATTTTTCTACTACTGCTGCTACTACTACTACTATCGATGATACGAAAATTTATAGTGATATGACATTAGTAACAATACTAACGATAAGTAGGTGGAAAAGAATGAAACTGATCAATGAGTGAAAAAGCTTAAGTATTACAGAAACAGAATGAAAAAAAACAAAGAAACAAATAAACAACTGAACAGAATTAAAGAAAAAAGAAACAAAGACACAAACAAAACATTTAACAAAAAATGGGTATGTAAAGGAAGTGAATGTGTTTGTAAAGAAAATCAGAGGGATAAAAGGGGGCGAGCAGGTTGGTAAGAAAAAAAATAATTAGATTAAAAAAAAAGTGTAGACAGTAAAGGAAGATGGAGAGAACAGAATGATGCTTATAACACATACATAGGGGGGAAAATGGGTAGTATGATGGTGCATACGTGGACAGTATTGTGGGCCGGCACTGTGAGGGTGGATAGATACATTCTATTTTTTTTATGTTGACGCTAAGTGAGCAGAGGGTACCGAGTCTGGCAATTAAACGGATTTCTGCATAGTACGCCCGAAGCTGTCACTGTGCGATTGCCAAAGCGCGAAGACTTTCGACATTACTGATGTTGCGTTGGGGATGGTTAAATCTCAGAGCGACTGGTGTGGGTTGGTGATGGCGGATGTCGCCAGGTGTTCAGAAATGTGCGTGTTAAACACGAGGGATGTCTCGCGTACATAGATCCCACCGCCACAGTTAACGGTGGACAGCACCACGATGTTACAGTTCTGACAGCAGAATGTACGTTTGATTTTGAACGAAACTTTGGGTCTATGTAGGATGGTGTCGGCTTTGCGAGAGGAGAGATCCTGCAGTTGGATTTAGCGCAGGGAAAGGTACTTGGTGACTTAGATGTGGTGATTTTGTTCAGTTTGGAGCGCACAAGTAGGTTTGTGAGGCTTTGTCATGCTTGAAAGTATTATCATCAGTATGATCTTACTACTACTACTAATCATTATCATCATTATTATCATTACACTATTATCATTATTTTTTTTTCTTTTTTAACTCTTATATTCTCCACTGTAACTTTCTCCCTCTTCTCTTTAGTTCCATTCGTAGATTTTGTTTTTCGCTGAAGACTACATTCTGCACCGAGGTCGAAGAAGTAATTAACTGTTAGTCCTTTGTTTTCATTGTTTTAACTAGTATTTGTCCCGCCTGAAGGAGGCCAACCTGTCGAAACGCACTGTGACTTTTGTATTTGCTTGTTTCATTGGTTTGGCCGCTCAGTCATTCTACTTTTGCTCTTATGTCAAATGATCAATACTTTAAAGGGTCTGCCACATCCATATTGATACGGGCCTAGTCGTTTGGCTTTAGTACGGCCTTTGTAGTATATGATCCTCCTTCCAATTACTTCTGTGTGTTCCATGAGGAGTGACCTGCATTTGTTGCCATAGACTGCCGCGATCTTGTGAAGATCGTGCTTCCCTGCAGCTTCCAAACTGTTCTGCATTCAAAATTCTACTCTCTTCTTTCCCCAGCATATGTTTGTTCGTACTTCTGTTTAACGTCTGTTCACTTTGAGTGATATTAGACGTGAATGAAAGAAGAGAGTGACTGACTGACTGAATGGTTAAATGAATAAACCTATGTGTTATGTAAGCATGAATGCAGGCCTTTGTATGTGAGTGTGTAAGTGTATGTATCTGTATATGTGTCTAAACTGAACAATAAACAAATCAACAATCTTAAATACAACAATTAGTGGAAAAAAAAACCTAACATATAGCAAAAAAAGCAAAAATCCTTCACTATCTTAAACAAAATGAGTTACCTCAAAACTATCTAAATAAAAACCCCAATCGGACTATGTATTAAGTATTCAGCAATTTCGATCAACAGAGAATATGCATATGTGTGTGTGTGTGTGTGTGTGTGTGTGTGTGTGTGTGTGTGTGAGTGTGTGTGAGTGTGTGTGTGTGTGTGTGTGTGTGTGTGTGTGTGTGTGTGTGTGTGTGTGTGTGTAAGTGTGTGTATGAGTGCCTACGTGCGCATGAAAGCCTACATGCATTTGTTGATTGGAAGCTGTCAAGCTATCTGTATGCAATGAGTTGAAATTTTTGTAGTAATTCCTTTCTCGGCTGATTGATTTGTTTATTTGCCTACTCAGCAGCAAATCCTTTGCAGCCTTTATTCACGTGAGGCGCTTTATAGTTTTGTGTGAGGAAATGCGGTAAACTGACCTTCACCATTTCTGTTACTATTTATAGAATATATCAACTACGCAATAAACTTATACTACGAAGATAAACCAAGAGCTGTGTTAAATCTAACCACACATGACATAAGGGTGAACATGACGTTGAGAACCCCGCCAACTGATAACAAAAAGAGGAACAGAATTCACCAAACCATGCTGCTGTTTTGCTATATCGATTCCTTTGTGCTGGTGAAGGAGATGTATTGCCACATCTGCAACACACACACACACACACACACACACACACACACACACACACAGAGAAACATACATGCGCGCGAGACACAGAGAGAGAGAGAGACAGAGAGAGAGAGACAGAGAGAGAGAGAGAGAGAGAGAGAAAGAGAAGAGAGAGAGAAAGAGAGAGAGAGAGAGAGAGAGAGAGAGAGAGAGAGAGAGAGAGAGAGAGAGAGAGAGAGAGAGAGAGACAAGACAAGACAAGACAAAATTCTTTATTTACGAGGATAATAGATAAGCACTAACGTGCTTTTTTACATCCAGTCCTCGCCCTGAGTAGGGACTACAACATGCAGTGAAATCAATTAATGTAAGAAATCAAAGAAGCAAGCAAAGCGGTCATGTAATCATAGAGGAACATCAAATGAAAATAGAAGATAAATGAAAACAAAACAAAAAATAAGAATAACAATAAACAAAACAACAACAAAAAAATAATAATGACAACAACAAAAAATAATAAAAATGAGAATAATAATAATGAAGAGGAAGGAGAGAGGGGGGGTAGGGAGTGAGGTGGGCTGGGGAAACATATGTAAGTGTACACAACGTACAAAATTGGCATGTATGAAAACAGACAGTGAGTGAATTTGACAAAGTGGCGTACAAATTTTGAAACACACAAATACACGCACGTTTGCACGCATAGAGAGAGATGATGATGATGATGATGATAATCTTTATTTCCAAGGTAACAGATAAGCAAACACATGCTTATTGTAGGGATATAAGTGACAGGACTCTCATCGCCCACTTAAGAAATCAAACTCAAGCATCTAAGTGATACTAGTTCGAACGAACAAACATTTTTAAAAAAAAAAAAGAAACAAAGACCCAAAAAAACTTTTTAAAAAAAAAATGGGTATGAAAAGGAAGTGAATGTGTTTGTAAAAAAATTCCCAGGGGGATAAAAAGGGGGCGAGCGGGTTTGGGAAAGAAAAAAAAAAATTTTTGATTATTAAAAAAATTTGTAGGACAGAAAAGGGGAAGATGGAGAGAAAAAAAAGGGGCTTTTTAACCATACATAGGGGGGAAAATGGGGTAGTATGATGGTGAAATACGTGGACGTATTTTTGGGCCGGCATGTGGGGGGGTTTAGATACTTTTTTTTTTTATTTTGGGACGCTAAGGGAGGGGTTTACCGATCTGGAAATTTTTAAAGGTTTTCTCCCATAGTACGCCAAAAAGCTGTAAATGTGCGTTTCCCAAAAGGCGAAAAACTTTGGGCATTACTGTGTTGCGTTGGGGATGGGAAATCTCAGAGGGGTTTGGTGTGGGTTGGTGATGGCGGTTGTCGCCAGGTGTTCAGAAATGTGCGTTTTTAAACACGGGGGATGTCCCCGCTTTAAAATAGTTTCCCCCCGCACAGTTAACGGTGGCAGCACCCACGTGTTACTTTTTTGCCCAGAAAATTTTTACGTTTGTTTTTAAAACGAAACTTTGGGTTTTGGGGCGGGAAGTTGGGGTGGTTTGCGGGGAAAGGGGTTTTGGAAGTTGGGGGTTTTTGCGGGGGGAAAAGGGGACGTGGTTTTGGATTTTGATGTTAAAATTTTTTCATTTTGGGACGACAAAAATTTTTATCTTTTCTTTCCTTTTAAGTTTTTTTTTTTCTTTTTGGATCCTTATATCTATAATTTTTTTTTTAATTTTTCATTTTTTTTTAAAAAATTTTTAAAACAAAAAATTTTAAAATTTTTTTTTTCTTTTTTAAATTTTGTTTTTTCCCCCTCCAACCTGTAAAACCTTTCTCCCTTTTTTTTTTTTTAGGGGGGCCCATTCTTTTATTTTGTTTTTCCCTGAAAATTTTAAACCCTTCCCACCACAATTTTAAAGGGAAATTTTGGCTTTTTTAGGCCTTTGTTTTATTTTTTAATAGTATTTTTTTGGCCATGGGAGGACCCTTTTTGTGAAACCCCCCTTTGGTAAAATTTTGTTTTGCTTTTTTTCCCCGGGGTTCCGCATTAAAAATTCTACTTTTTTTCCCCTTAGGAAAATTTTGTTCAATTCTTTTAAGGTTGCCACTTTTTTATATTTGAAAAAAGGGAGTCGTTTGGAAAAAGTTCCCTTTTTTAGAAACATAAATTCACCCTTTTTTTGGGGTGTTAAGGATGACCTGTATTTTTTGCCAAAAAGCTTCCCAAAAAAATTTTTAAATCCTTTGGGGCCCTTTAAAAATTTTCTCCCAAAAAAAAAATTTTCCTTTTTTTCCCCAAACAAATTTTTTCCCAAAACTTTTTTTAAAAAAACCCCTTTCACTTTGATTAATATTACCCTTTGAATAAACAAAAAAGAGGGGTTGGGGGTTGGGGGTTTTTGGGGTTTTTGTGTTGTGGGGTTGTTGAAGGGTTTGTTTGTGGGGCTGGGTGTTGTTTGTTTGTGTTTAAAAGGGGGTTTAACCTTTCCCCAATTCCTTAAATAAAAATTTTAGGGGAAAATTAAAAACAAAACTTTTGCAAAAAAAAGAAAATTTCCTTCCCTATTTTTGATTTCCTCCAAAACTACCCTTTAAATTTTAAACCACGGGGGCGTTTTAAATTTTTTGGGGGGAAATTAAAAAGATTCACCTTTTTCGTTAACAAAAAAGAATATTTTGTTTTTGGTTGGTGTGTTTTTTGTGGGTGTTTGGGGGGGGTTGGGGAAAAGTTGTGGGGTTTGTGGGGTTTTTTTTGATTTTTGTGGGGTTTTAAAGGTGTGTTTGAATTGGGGAAAAAAACCCCAATTCCCCAAAAACCCAACATGGCAAAATGGGGGAAAGGGGAAAGGGGCCGAGAAGGGAAAGGAGAACCCGGGGAGAGAAAGAAAGAAATCGGGGGGAAAACAGGAGGGCAAGGTGGGAGGAAAGGGAAAGAAAGAATTTTTTAAGGGGAATAAAAAACAAAACGAAAAAATTTTCTTTTTTTAACAGGAAATAAAACCAAGGCTTTTTTAACCAACCCCCCCCCATTAAGGGGAAAAATACGTGAGAAAAAATGTAAAAAAAAAAGAAAACCAAAAAGCGGTTTTGTTAATCATTTTTGGTTTGGGGGAAAAAAAAGTTTTAAATTTAAAAAACCAAAACAAAAAAAAAAAACAAAACAAAACAACACAAAAAAAATAAACAAAAAACAAAAAAATTTTGGGGGAAAAAAAGAAGAGGAAAAAGGAGAGAGGGGGGCGGTTGGAGGAGTGGGGGGGTAAAATGAAGGATAAAGAAAGGAGAAAAAAAAGGGGAAGGAAGCGAAAAAAAGGGAAAAGAAAAAGAGGCCCCAAGAAAAGAAAGAAAAATTTTTTTTCGGGGGGAAAACGATAAGAAAATTTTTGTTTTTTTTCATCCGCCCCCTCGCCCTTTAGGGCCCAAACAACAAAAAAGTAAATCAATTAATGGTAAAATTCAAAAAAAAACAAACCTTCTTAAATCTTTAAAACTTAAATTGAAAATAAAGATAAATTTTGAAAAAAAAAAAAAAAAAAGAAAAAACCAATAAACAAAAAACAAAAAAAAAAAAAAATTTTAATACAAAAAAAAAAAAAAATAAAAAAATAAATAAAATGAAGGGGAAGGGAAAGAGGGGGGGGGGAAGGGGGGGGGAAACATAGGGAAGTTTATTCCCGACAAAATTAAATGAGAAAAAGAAGGGGGAATTTGGGAAAAGGGTTTTCATTTTTTTGAAACAAAAAATACACGCCGGTTTTGAAAACCAAAATTAGAAAAGAGAGGAGAGAGAGGAGGAGGGAGAGAGGGGGAGAGGGGAGGAGAGAGGAGGACGAAAAGGAGGAGAGAAAAGAGAGAGGAGTGAGAGAGGGGGGCAAGGAAAAACAAGCATTCTTTTTTTCGAAAGGGATTGAAAATACGTCGAACGTTTTAAGCAAAGTGAGATGACATTGGGGGAGGGGGGGGGGGAAAAAAAAAAAAAGAGAAAAAGGAGAGAGAGAGAGAAGGAGGAGAGAAAAAGGAGGAGAGAGAGAGAGAGAGAGAGAGAGGATGGAAGGGAGGGGGGGGAACAGCAGGGAGTTTTAATGATTTGAAAGGAAACTGTACCAAAACGAAAATTAATTACCCTGTATAAAAATCGGGACAGAAAAATTTGAACATGACAAAATTTTGTAGGGGAATTGGGGAACATCCCCACAGGGAAAACCATGCCACAGAGGGGAGAGAGAGAGAGGAGAGGGGGGAAAGGGAGAGAGGGGGAGAGAGGGGAGAGAGAGAGGGGAGAAAAGAGGGGGACCCTGGAAGAGAGAGAGAGAGAAGGGGAGGGGGGAAGGAGAGAAAGAGAGGGGAGAGAGAGAGAAAAGGGGACAAAATATGATCTTTTTTCAAAAGATTTTACCCATATGCCACATATTTTCCCCCAACAACAAAAAATTTTGATCCCCCCAACACACACACACACCACACACACACACACACACACACACCAATTATATTTTATATATATAAAAAATTATATTATTTTTAATATATATTTTATATATATTATTTTTATTGTTAAAAATATATATATATTTTTTCAAGTACTTGTTACATGAAAAAAAAAGAGAAGAAAAAAAATGGGAAAAAGGGACAAATTGGTTAAGTACATAAAAATGGGTTTGTTTTTATGTTTTTGGGGTTTATTTGGGTATTACTTATGGTTTTTTATTTTATTTTATTTATTTTTTTTTTTAAAAATTTTTTTTTACCGCAGAAGATGGGAAAGGGTAAGTGTTTTTGAAAGTTGTGGTAAAATGGATTTGTTTGATGTTTTGGAAGGGGGTTTCCAAAAGAGGTTCCCGAGTACGTTAGACTTGTTTTAATAGGTAAATTTGGGGGGGGATTGGGATTTGGAGTTTGTGGGATTTTCTCGGGAGACTTTTGAAAAATCGTTTTTTTAAAAGGGTTGTTGGAGCATTCCCGGTAGAATCTTGTGCATCTTTACCCCTTTTGGTTGTTTTTGAGTCTCGGGCCCCCGGAAAATTTTTTGGAAAAAAAAAATGTAAAAGATGTTTAAAATTCGGACTTTCGAGGCTAGTTCTTTTCAGAAGGATTATTTTTTGGCGTCTTTTTATGTAGGTTTGAACAATGGTTTTAGTGTTTTTGCCCCTTGCAGAATCCCATATAGCGATGCAAATCAACATGAGATAAATTAGGAGCATGGAAAAAAGTTTTCGTGAATGAAGGTCAAGAAAGTTTTTAATTTTGGTGACCCTGTTAGACTTTCGGGGAAAAGGGCTTTTTGCATAGTAACTTTATGGGGGGTTTCCCAGCTGAGATATTGTCTTTATTAGCCAATACTTTATGATGAGTGACTTTTTCCCAAAAGTACATTAGGGGGGTGTTTTAGGAGGGAAAATAAATTGGGGAGTTTTGTCTTTTTTGCCTGGGTTGTAATGTACAGAGTTTTTTTTTTTGGGGGTAAAAGTGCATTGATTTAGTTGGGGCCCCTTTTACAAGGTCGTTTTTTACTCTCTTGCAAATTTTTTGAAAAAAGGGAAAGGATCTTTTTGGGCCCGGGTTTGTGATTTGGGGGTGTCATCTGAAAAGGGGTGCATGAGATCTAAATGTGGGGGTTGGGTATTAATGTGGGATTGAAAAGGTAGGGGGCCCAAAAATGGACCCTTTGGGAACGCCTATTTTTTAGAGTTGTTATAAAAGAGACAGCCTTTCCCCGATAAGACGCATTGTTGTCGTTTTGGATGTATGATTTTAAAAGGGATAAGGGCGGATTTTAAAAGGGCCGTTTTATCCCCGGGGTTTTGGAATAAGGGGGTTTTTTGGGGTCAATGACATCAAAATGTTTTTTTTTAAAATTTCAACGAATAAACCACAAAAATTGTTGTTATTAATATTATTAACCCAAATTTTCCCCAAATTTGTTTAATGCAGAATGGCAGGAATGTTTCTGTTAAAAACCAAAACTGTCGGGATGGAGCAATTTAATTGTTGTAAGTGATGAGGATGTGTTTTTTTTTAAAAATGCTTTTCTAGGGGTTTTGGAAAAGGATAGTTAAGTTTATATTGGTCTGTAGTTTGAAGGATAAATACTATCACCGTTTTTTTGAAGGGGTATAATTTTTGTTTTTTAAAACGCCTTGGGAAAAAATAATTTTTTTCTATCCCAAGATTTAAAGATATACTTTAAACGTTGTTTAAAACGGGGAGCCGGATTTTTCAGAATTTTGCCATCTAGCCTTTCTGGGTCCACGTGTTCCTGACTGTTTGAGAGATGTGGGTACTGTTTCCCCCTCGGGGCACAGTTATGAGGGGGGAATTTTGGTAGTTCAGCCCGTGTTTTTGTTTGTCGGGGAAAAAAATTGATGGATTTCTTTAATTCATTAGAGCTTGAATATCAGTAGTAAAAATTGATCTTGGGAATGGTAGAGAAGTGAGTTTTTAAGTTTTTTCAGCAAAAAAACCCTTTGAAAAACCAGTTATTTTTGAAAAAGAAACTGTTTTTGGGAAAGGCGGTTTTAGGTTCCCAAAACCCAGTTTTGGATTTTGTTTGGAAGTTAATACTCGCGATAGTTTTTTTAGTTTTTTCCCTGCGCTTCTGTGGGTTTTTTGCATTTCTTTTGTGATCTTGATTCTTCTTATAGCCTTTTTCTTTCAAAAGGTCCTAAGGGAGCTGCCCCCTGTAATCTTTCTGTTCCCCCGGGGTTTGGGAATTTTTGCTTTTTTTCTGATTGGGTTTTTAAAAAAAGGGGCATGTTGTTATAGACTTTTTGGGAAAAATTTTTTATCCCAAAAAACAAATTTGCTGAATTTTTGGGGCAGCAATAATTTTATATGTTTTAAGTTTGAGTTTCATTAAATCAAGCAAAAGTTTTTTTTGTTTAAAATTTTTAGAAACAAAAGTTTGGGGTTTGGTTTTGTGGCCTGGTTTTGGGATTTTACTCCATGTTTGGGCCATGTTTAAAACACCTGGGTAATTTTTCACTGAAGAGAAAACTGGTACACAAGCTTTTTAGTATGTTATTTTTATTTGAGATATAGATTTGGTCAAAAGATTTTTTCTTTTAAGGTTTGGGGGTTACTTGGTGGGGGGTTTTGATAATCTGATGTTTAAAAACAACACCTTTTCGTTTTTTTTTCCATTGGGTGTTTTTATTTTAAAAAATTAATTTAAGTCACCCGGGAAAACAATCTCTTTAAATTTAAGGAAAATGCGGCCTTCCCTTGTAACAAAAATTTTTTAGTCCCGCTGGGGCTCTTTCTGCTGGGTTCCCCAAAAGCCCCAAAACCCCTTTTAAAAAGGGGTCGTGAAATTTTTCAGTGTGATTTTTTATCCCCCTTTTTTACGTCATGCTGTTTAGGTGGGAAAATCTTTGAAGTTGAGGAATTTAATGACATACACAGAAGACCTTTTCTTTTTTGGGCTTTGTTGGGTCTTTTTTGAACGGGTTTATAACCTGGGACTGCACTTTTTTATCACTAATGTAGGTATTTAGTTTTTGATTTTGGGGGACCCCGAACATGGAATGGCTTTTTGGGGGTTCGATAAACAGGGGGCGAGATATCAGAGATCTTTTCTGAAGACTATTGATATTTAAAGGCAAATTTTTCAGTCCTTTTTCTTGATGGCCCTGAGGGTTTTTGGGTTTTTGGGGCATTTTTTTGTCCGGGGTGCACAAGTTTAAAAAGGGAAAAAAAAAAAAGAAAGGGGAAAAAAAGGGGGGCACGTATAAAAAAATTTTAAAAAAAATAATGAAAAAACACAACAACAACAACGACAAAAAAACAAAAAACAGCAACAATTTAAAAAAAACAACAAAAAAACAAGGGAAAAAAAAATCCAAAAAAACTGGTAGATTAGGTACCAAAAGCAGTGGTTCGGAAAAAGGGGACTGAGAATGCATTACAAATTTAAAGTGCTCAAACTAATTTTCTGTTTGGTTTTACAGGACGAATTTTCTGCAGGGGCTAAAAAACAAATTCCCGTATGTTGCAGCACAGAATCTCCCAAATCTTTTGTATTGAACACACATTTTATGGGGTGATAATAAAAATTAAATTGTCTTGATCCAAAAATCTGTTTGGCACAAAAGCGTTGCACTTATGGAACCCCCTCCCAAACAGTCAATCCACCGAAGCAGGTAAAAAAAAAGTTTTTTTTTTTTTTTTTTTTTTTAGAAAAACAAATGTAGTTGCTTTAAAGCAGGACATATGATTCTTTTGGGCCCCAAGTTCGTCCCTTTCTTTTAAACATGGGCGAAATGTCTTTTGTAACACGAGTGGTTTTTGATTTGTTTAAAAAAGTAGAACACAAAATTTTTTCAAACACAGCCCAGGTGGTTTTCCCGTCAACAATAGTTTCCGTGTGAAAAGATAGTTATTATTCCCAAGAACATAATGAAAACGCACAAGTAGTATCCGGGATTAATTCTCAGTCTGGCAAGGGAAAGGGTGAAAAATTTCCCCACACACACACACCACACACAACCCCCACAACCCCCACCCCGCACGCACGCACGCCCCCGCGCGCGCGTGGGGCCCCCCCACGCCCCCACAAAACACACACACCACACTCACACACACACACTTTTATCAAGGGGCTTGTACGTATAACAACGGTCTAGTTCCTCAAATTTTTGTGGTGTGTGTGTTGTGTTTTTTTTTTTTTTTTGGGGGGGGGGGGGGGGCTTTGGGGTGGGGGGAAGGGAAGGGCTTTACATTTTTCACCCCTGAAGAAAGGCCACGGTGCTGTAGCAGTGCACTGCTTCAGCAATGGCCTGTAGAGGATTAGGGGGGGGAGGGGGGCCCGTTGGGGGGGGAAAAGCGGCGCCCTTTTAATTTGGGAGTGGTTTTTGGGGCCTGTGTCTGCGCGTTTGGGGTTGTCACTTAAATACTGACAAGGCCCGGCCATCGGACTCTGAAAAAGCTGGGGTTTCAACAGGGGGGGTGGCCCGTGTTGTACTGCTTCGGCGCGACCGCTGAAGTTTGCGTGGGTGGTTGAGCAAGCGCTGGCCGGAACCCCTGGAGCTGTTTGGGGGGTTGGGGTTTTTGTGTGGCTTGCAGGAGGGCGGATTGTGCGTAGACGGGCACAAAAACAGTTTTTTGTGTTCCATGCTAGTTTTAGCAAACCCTTTTTGGGTGATTGGGGAGGGGGAAATTTTTTACATTTTCTTTTCCCGGGGGGACCACCTTTCCCCGGGAAGAAAGGAATCTTTGTTGTTTTTACAAATTCCCGCAGGGCAGTTCCCTGCATACTTTTCTGAAGTTTAGGTTGGTTGAAAAAAGGGTGGATTCATTTAAATTGGGGCTACCACTTTCGGGGGTGTGGACGAGAGAGAGAGAGTGGGGAGAGAGAGAGAGCCCCATTTTTAAATTTGTTTGAACTTAAAAAAAATTGACCCTAAAACATCGAAACAGATATATGGAAAATCACGGCCAAAAAAAAGCAAACCCATTTCCCTAGAGATAAATCAAAAAAAAAAAATGTAGAGAAAAAGCCCAAAAAAGAAGAAAAAAAAAGAAAAGGTTTGCAAAGACAAAAAAAAATAAAAATAAAAAAACGACAGTGAGTTTTAGAGAGAGGGCAGATACAGAGGGGGGGGGGAGACGCTTTAGAAACTTTTTTTTTAAAAAATTAAATTTACAATGGCCTACATTTCAGCCTTTTTGTCAGAGGGTGTACTTAATATTTGGGGGGGTTTGAAAAAGGGTAATGCAAAGGGAAAACCCAAATTTTTAAAAAAAATTTCTTTGTTTTTAAAGTTAAGACTCGAAACCATGTAGCAGAAAAGGGAAAAATTTCCCTTCTTTGTTATCATTCGAAATGTCTAAGTAATTTTCTTTTAAATTTAAAAAACATTTATACAGCGCCTCAAACAGGCACCCCAAAAGTTCACCCTAACAAATCATTTCCGTTGGCATTAAAATCTTGAACGTCCAAATTCACTTTTAAAATTTACAGTGAAGAGAACGAAAACATTTTCAATTTAGGTCATCAAGCCCCGCGTAAGGTACTTAAAAAAAAGTCAAACTTTTGTAGTTATTTCCAAACCTTTTTTCTCCTGAAAATTTTAAAAGTACCCCTTTTAAACGTTTCCCAGCAAGAAAAGGGGCAAATTATTCCCGTTATTGTCAGGGATTTAAAAAAAACTATATAAGTTACACTTTTAAGCAAAGCCGTTCTCCCTGATTTTTAATTTTTAAGCTGCTCTTTTCTCTCTATCTCTTGTTTTCATTTTTACAGGGTTTTGGTTTGCCATTATATAACAGATATAGATTGATAGATAGAGAGAGGAGAGGCAGACAGACAGACATTTCAGAGGCCAGACAGACAGACAAAGTGGACGAAAGGCTGCAGACAGACCGACAGGAACAGAAGGGGAAAAAGAGGAAAAAAGGGGGAAAAAAAGGGTAACTGGGTTTAAAAAAACATGTCCCCAAGTTAAAAGTGCAGAATTAAATTTTTAAAAACAGTTATGACCTTTTAAGGGCCATCTAGGCGTCCTTTTAGCCAGTTCAAAAAAAGGAGCAAAAATAAAAAAAAATGTTTAAAGGGGGGAGGAAAAGGACAATAGAAAGGGGGGAAAGGGAAAGGGGAAAAAAGAATCGCAAAAGGAAAGGGGGCCCAGGAAAAAATGAGAAAAGGCCCAAAGAGAGGAAAGGGAAAGAGAAAAGGAATATGTGGTATAAAAGGGGAAAGAAAAAACTACGGAAAATGGGACTAAGAAAACTGATCGGCAAACAAGCAGAGGAAGAGAAGGAAAAGCGTTTAGAAAAAAGGAAAAAAACTATCAAGAAAAAAAAGCAAACCCGAATTTTAAAAACGGGGGAAAAAGGGGAAAAAGGAAAAAAGGTGGAGGAAGATGGGAAAATAAGGGCGTTTCGGGGATGGGCCCCTAAGAAAAAATTTAAGGGGGTTTTAAAAACAAAAACGCAAAAACACGGGGAAAAAAGATAAAAGTGAAAGAAAAAAGCGAAAGGGCCCGGGGGATGATGAGATTTTTAAAGAAGAAAAAAGGGAGGAATAGGAAAAAGGGGGGGAAGGGTGGGGGGAAGAGGAAAGAAGAAAAAAAGGGGGGTTTGAGAAAAAAAAAGAAAGGGAAAAACATGAAATTTAAAAAAAAACAGAAAGAAAAGGGAAAAAAAAAGAGTAGGAAAAAAAAAGCAGAGAGAAAAAGGGCTTTGGGGAAAAGAAGGGAAGGGGGTTGGGGGGGAACAGGGATAGGGTAAGACAGGGGGGGGAAAGAACACAAAAACCCCAAAATAGATGAAGCACAAGGAAAAAAGAGACCCAAAAAAGAAAAAAAATTTTTTTTAAAAACCCAAAAAAAGTAGACGGGTGTGATGACCGACCGACCCCTACCAAAAACAAAAAACAGTTTCTGGTTTAAACCCGCCCCCAAACAGGGCTAACCCCAAAAAAGGAGAGGTTAAACAAGATGAAAATTTAGCAGTTCCAAAGGGTAGGGGGAAAATAGTTAAAAAAAAAAGCGCAGGCCCACGATCTTTGGGTGGTTCCAAGATTTAAAAAGAAAAGAAACCCCCATCAAACACCCACAGCCCCCTGTGGCACACACCAAAAAATAACCCATGAGGGTGAACAAAAGGAAAACCCCAAATCCGACTTACATTCCCGGGTTTCCTCCGCCCTTCATGACGAAGATGAAGCAGAGGTGATGATAAAAGGGTGATGCGTGAGACAACACGAGCCATAGCCGGGCCAAAAAAGGGATCCCCTAACACGAAACCCATATGGTGATTAATGATGATGTTTAGGAAAAACGATGGTGTTTAAAGGGCTAAGTAAATTTCAAATAAACCCCTAGTGATGAGGCAAAGCCCTAAGATGATGATAATAAAAAAAGTAATGATGTTTAAAGATGAGGGAAACCGCGTTTCCCCCCAAACAAACACCCCGGATTGTCGTAAGTATAATGATGATAATTGGGCCCGTTGCGATAAATTTTTGGAGGGCAGCCGAACCCCCCCATTTAGCACCCCCAGCAGCTGTGACAGACAAAGAATCCCAGGTGTTTGGGGTTTACAATGAGTTGTAGGGAACCCCCCGTCCCAAAAAAACCCCAATCTTACGCTATTGCTCCCGAAGTTTATCATACTGATTCAAAAAGGGTATGCGCGAATAAAATGCAGAACCCAATTTTCCAGGAAATTTTTGAGAATTATAAAGAAGACGAAGAAAATGAAAAAAACCCATTTTTAAAAAAAATCATTATCTTCGTTTTCAAATAGTGGTAGAAAAAAAAGTAGTTCAGTAGCCGAAAAAGTAGTTTTCAACAGAAGTAGCAGAAATTAAAAAGCAGCAGTGGGGTTTAAGGTTGTCGCAGCAATAGCAAAAACAAAAAGGGAAGTATGTTTGCACTTTTGCCCCATGTACCCCGTTTAACTCTTTCAGAATAAAAACACTAAGAATTGACGATGTTAAATCGTCCCATTTTTGTGTGGGGTGTGTGTGTGTGTGTGTGTTTTGTGGGGTTTTGTGTGCGTGTGCGTGTGTGTGTGTGTGGGGTGTGTTGGGGAGTGGCCACAGGGATGCATGCTTGTGGGTGTGTGTTTTGTGTGTGTGTGTGTGTGGGTTTTTTGGGTGTGTGTGTGTGTGTGTGTGTGTGGTTTTGTGTTTGTGGTGTGTGCGTGCGTTTTTGCATTTTGACGGGGGTGTGCTTGTTTTGTTTTGCGTGTGTTGTTTAAAAACTTCTATGGAAAAAGCATCCAAATTTTTAAATAAATCCGACTGTTTTTGTTCCCCTTTTTCTCATCTGGCTTAGGACACTTAATCTGGGTGGGGGGGGTGGCTTCGGGCCCCAGTTAATGCCTTTTGCAGGATCGTTTACTTTTCTCTAAACCCCTTTGTCAGCGACGCCCCAAATGTTGTACCCGGTGGGGCCCATAAGACAAGAGATATTCTTTTCCGCTGACTTTGAAGCTTGGATTTCAGGTTGTTCAGGATCGTAGGCTTTGCAAGGGAAATCTTTTAACTTAAATTCCCTTTTTACATGTATTTCATTTTTTCTCTTTGAATGCTTTTCCTTCTTGAAAAAGGCTGACAAGGCAAAAAGAAGGTTTCCTCTTTCCCGGGGGAGGGCAGTTTGTACTGTGAATACTTTTTCCCCCCCCCCAAGACTTTCATGTTCAGGAAAAACCACACTATCCCAACAGTTTAAAGCGGTCATGATAGACAGGGTGTAAAAGACCTGGTGGAACCGCGTCCCGGAAAAAAATTTACGGGCGCGGCCAAAAAAAGGATAACAATAGTAATGATCAAGGACAATGTTTAAAATAAGGAGGTTTAAAAAAATTTCCCCCGTTTTTTAAAAATTTTTAAAAATTTATTGTATATCATCCTTCCTCTTTTTCAGGGCCCCCTACACACATATAACCTTTGCACGTGTTTTTCCACCCCCTACCCCCATCTGGGGGCCCCCCCATAATTTTTTCATCGAAAACAAAACCCCTTCTGTTTCCCCCGCACCCGTGCCCCTTCACACTTCACCCTCCTTTTCCCGAAACTCACAGTATGACCCGGGGTGGGGGGGGATGATCCTCTGTGGTTAGGGGGTATTTTTTTTAGTGGTTGTAGTTTTTGCGCTGGTGGGGGTCAGGAAGGCCCTCCAGGGAGTTCCCTCATACGGGCACCCCAGCCCAACCAGTCAATCGTTTTTTTTACAATGCCCCCCCTACTGACGATTTCTTTAAATTAAAACCAAAATAATTTACCCTCCCTTTCTATTCGATTTTCCCGTATAATTTTCCCCTTTTTCCCGTCAATCGCCCCTCCCTTTTTTTAACAGGAAATTTCTTTTACTGCACACAGTCCAACCGTTACCTTTTCCCTTTTTTTACAGATGTTTTAGCACTGACCATGGTCCACCCCCAAAAAACCCCCAAATTACATTCCCAAAATTTCCTTTTTTTTTTTTTTTGTGGGCCCCCATACCCTTTTTTTGGAAACCTTAAACCAAAAAAATTTTTTGGGGGGTTCCTCAAGAACGGGGAAGGGGGGGCGGGGCCGTGTTGAAATTTTCGGCGCAAAACCGCGAAGTTAGCGCGGGTGGTTAGCAGCGCGGGCCGGGAAAAAGGAGCGATGGTTGGGCGTGTTGTGGCCCTTGCAGCAGGGCGGGGTCGTGCGTAGACGGGCACTAACCACAGTATTTGATGTTCCAAGCTAGTTTTAGCAAACCTTTGTGGCTGATGGCTAGGGGAGATTTGTACATGTCTTTCCTGGGGGCACCACTCCTCGCAAGAAAGGAATCTTTGTTGTCTACAAATACTGCAGACAGTTCCCTGCATACTGTCTGAAGCTTTAGGTTGGATGAACAATGGCTGGATTCATTAAATGTCTACCACATGCGGGGATGATGGACGAGAGAGAGAGAGTGAGAGAGAGAGAGAGAGCACATTTGCAAGTATGTTTTGAACTAAAGAAAATATGACCTAAACATCAGAAACAGATATATGGAAAAATCACGGCAACAAAAGCAATACGATTTCACCTAGAGATAAATCAAAAGAAAAAACATGTAGAGAAATGACAAAAATGACGAAAAAGAAAGAAAAGGTAGCAAAGACAAAACAAACAAACAATAAAAAAAACGACAGTGAGATTGAGAGAGAGACAGATACAGGGGGGAGAGAGACGCTTCAGAAACTTTTTTAAAAATTATTGACAATGGCCTACATACAGCCTTTATGTCAGAGGGTGTACATTAATATTTGCGGCGTCGAAAAGAGTAATGCAAAGAAACCAATTTTAACAGATTACTTTGATATTAATGTTAAGACTCGAAACCATGTAGCAGAAAAGGAAAATTGCGTACTTTGTCATCATTCGAAATTGTCTATGTAATATTTCTTAATTACAAAATCATTTATACAAGCGCCTCAAACAGGCACCACATGTTCACCGTAACAAATCATTTCCGCTTGACATTTAAGTCATGAACGTCCAGTTCACTATTACTCATGACAGTGAAGAGAACGAAAACATTTTCAATCAGGTCATCAAGCTGCGTAAGGTACTTAAAAAAAAGCTCAAACATTAGTAGTTATTACCCAACCTTTTTTCTCCTGACATGTAACGTACCTCTGTAACGTACCTAGCAAGAACAGACATTATCCTGTTATGTCAGAGGATAACAAACTATATAAGTTATCACTTTTTATAGCAATGCCGTTCTCCCTGATATAATTATAAGCTGCTCTCTCTCTCTATCTCTCTGATATCATTGTACAGTCTGGTAGCCATTATATATACAGATATAGATAGATAGATAGAGAGAGAGAGAGGCAGACAGACAGACATACAGAGGCAGACAGACAGACAAAGTGACGAAAGGCTGCAGACAGACCGACAGAGAACAGAAGAATAAGAGAGAAAAGGAGGAAAAGATGATAACTGGTTAAATGAACATGTCACACGTACAGTGCAGAATCTATTTGAATAACAGTTATGACCTATGAGGTCCATCTAGGCGTCCTTTTAGCCAGTTCAAAATAAGGAGCAAAAGTAAAAACATGTAAGGGAGGAGGAAAATGACAATAGAAGGAGGAAAGAAAGGGAAACAGAATACGCAAAGGAGGTGGCGAGAAAAAGTGAGAAGAGGCTAAAGAGAGGAAAGGAATGAGAAAAGGAATATGTGGTATAAAGAGAATGAAAATCTACGGAAGTGGCACTAAGAAAACTGATCGGCAATCAAGCAGAGGAAGAGAAGAGAATAGCGTTTAGAAAAGGAAAAGAAACTATCGAAGAAAAAAAAGCAACAGAATAAAAGCGGAAAAGGAAGAGAAAGGAAATGAGTGGAGGAAGAGAGGGACATAATGACGTTACGGGTATGGGCCGTAAGAAGAAATTTAAGGGTTAAAGACAAGAACGCAACCACACTGAATAAAGATAAAAGTGAAAGAAGAAAGCGAAAGGGCAGGAGATGATGAGATTAAAGAAGAAAATGGGAGAATAGGAACAGGGAGGGAAGGGTGGAAGAAGAGGAAAGAAGAAATAAGGAGGGTAGAGAAAGAAAGAAAGGGAAGACATGAAATGAAAGAACAGAAAGAAAAGGGAAAATAAAAGAGTAGGAAAGATGCAGAGAGAAGGACATGGAGAAGAGAAGGGAAGGGCTGGGAGAACAGGGATAGGGTAAGACAGGAGGGGAAAGAACACAACACAATAAATAGATGACGCACAAGAAACAAGAGACCCAACAAGAACAAAAATATTATCCAAGAAAGTAGACGGGTGCTGATGACCGACACGACCATACAAGAACAAAAGACAGTTGCTGTTAACCAGCCCCAAGCAGAGACTAACCAAAGAAGGAGAGGATAGCAACGATGAAGTCATAGCAGTTCCAGGGTAGGGTGAAGTAGTACATGCGCAGGCCCACGATCTTTAGGGTGGCTTCCAAGATAAAGAAGAAACAGAACCCCACATCCAGCACCCACAGCGCCTGTGGCACACACAACAATAACGATGATGATGAAAAACAGAACCCAACTCCAGCACTTACAATACCTGTTCCCCATCCGCACCTTCATGACGAAGATGAAGACAGAGGTGATGATAACGGTGATGACGTGAGACAACACGATGCCATAGGCCGGGGACCAACAGCATCCGTAACACGAACCTATATGGTGATAATGATGATGATGATGACAACGTGGTAAATAATGACAAAAGTAATTACAAATACCCATAGTGATGAGGCAACGCCATAAGATGATGATAAAAAAAAATGTAATGATTTTAATGATGAGGGAACCAGCAGTGCCCCACATCAAACACCCAGAGCATCTGTCGTAAGTATAATGATGATAATGACAGTTGCGATAATGTTTAGGAGACAGCAGAACCCAACATTCAGCACCCACAGCAGCTGTGACAGACATGAATCCCAGAGTTTTGGAGATGACAATGAGCTAGTGAACCCCACGTCCCAAACACCCCCAAACTTACGCTATAGGGCTCTGAAGATGATCATACTGATACAATGCCATGCTGACGAATAAAATGCAGAACCCAATATCCAGAATTTATGAGAATTATAATGAATGACGAAGACCATGCAGAACCGATTTTTAAAAAAAATCATTATCTTCGTTATTCAAAAGTAGTGGTAGAAGAAAAAGTAGTAACAGTAGCAGTAACAGTAGTATCAACAGAAGTAGCACATTAACAGCAGCATGGTGATAATGGTTAGTCGCAGCAATAGCAATAAAAAAGGATAAGTATGTCTTGCACTTTTGCCACATGCTACACACGTTTAACTCTTTCAGAATAAAAACACTAAGAATTGACTGCAGTAACCGCTATCTGTGTGTGTTGTGTGTGTGTGTGTGTTGTTGTGTGTGTGTGTGCGTGTGCGTGTGTGTGTGTGTGGGGTGTGTGAGAGTGTGCACACATGCATGCATGCTTGTGTGTGTGTGTGTGTGTGTGTGTGGTGTGTGTGTGTGTGTGTGGGGTTGTGTGTGTGTGTGTTGTTGTGTGTTTGTGCGTGTGTGCGTGCGTGCTTGCATTATGTACGTGTGTGCTTGTATGTGGTGCGTGTGTTGTAAAACACTCTATGAAACGATCCATTAGTAAATAAATCTCGACTGTATTGTTCCATTTTTTCTCTCTGGCCCTAGGACACTTAACTCGGGTGGGAAAATGGCTTCGGCCCTAGTTAATGCCTTCGACAGGACTCGTGACTTGATCTCTAAACCTTAGTCAGCGACGCCAACTGTTGTACCACGGTGGCCGATAAGACAAGAGATATTCTTATCCGCTCGACTTCTGAAGCTTGGATTTCAAGGGGTTTTTCAGGATCGTAGGGTCTTGCAAGGGAACATCTCTAACTTATTCCATATCACATGTTTTTTCATCTTTTACTCTTCAGAATGCTTTTCACTTCCTTGCAAAGGCTGACAAGAGCAAACAGAAGGCATACCTCAAACCAGGCGCAGGGCAGTTTGTACGTGAATACTCCACCCCCAAGACTAAACATGTTTAGGAACACCAACTCATCACCAACAGTTCAAAGCGGTCACTGATAGACAGGAGGGTGTAAAAGACCTGCGGAACCGCGTCTGGAAAAAAAATCACGGCGCGACCAATTAAGGATAACAATAATGATAATGATCAAGGACAATGTAAAAAAAGGAGTAAAATAATTCCTCGTTAAAATTTTCAAAAACTCTTATTGTATATCATCCTTCCACTTCTTTCAGACACCTACACACATATACACCTACGCACGTCATATACACACACCTACCGCCATCTGCTGCCCCTCATATTTCTCATCAGCATACAAAACCCCTTCTGTTCCCCTGCACCCGTGCCCCTTCACACTTCACCCCTCCTTCCAGAAACTCACAGTACTGACCCGGGGTGGGGTGATGATCCTCTGTGGCTTACGGGTGCTCATTTTTTTCAGTGTGTTGTAGTAGTTGCGCTGAGTGGGGGTCAGGAAGCCGTCCAGGTAGCTGCCCTCATACTGACACACAGCCCAACCAGTCAAATCGTTTCTTTTACAATGCACTCATACTGACGATTACTTACATTAATCCAACTAATCACATCCTCTCTCTATTCGATGTCAGTATAATAATCCTTATTCCAGTCAATCGCATCCCTTTTTCTTAACAGAGAAATATCTTTCACTGACACACAGTCCAACCAGTTACCTTTCCTTTCTTACAGATGTTCTAGCACTGACACATGGTCCGACCGATTACATCACTTTCTTCATTGTGCCGCCATATTGACAGTTCAACCAATATTTCACTTTGTTGTTGTTTTTTTTTGTGTGTGTGTGCGTTCTCATCATGACCGTCAAATCTTTTGTATGACCCATACTAATATACAAAACAATCAACCATTGTTTCACAGCTGCCTTCATATTAATACACAGTCCCAACAGATCACATGACCTCTTTCACAAATGTTCCCATACTGATACACTGTCCAACCAATCACATTGTTCAATGTTTTCATACTGACACAGCCCAGCCAATCACACCATCTCTTTTACTGTTTCCCTAATACTGATGGACAGCTTAGCCAATAGAATTATCTATATGGCTGCCATCACGCTGATGCTCAACCCAGCCAATCACACCATCTCCTTTACAGCTGCGCTCATGCTGACACAGAGTCAAACCTATCAATTCAATTTTTGGTGGCTGTCCTCATGCTCACTATAAAATATGCCACGTCATATTCAGCCAAACAAAGACAGGATTACTTCATTATCTCTGAGAGTCATATATCTCCTTGGGTCATATATTTGTACCAATTACATGTTTGCGTCATCAGTAACATGTTACCGCAAAAAAAAAGCTTTCATCACTCATATCAACTCTCATGGCCAACCAAGAGAGCTGCCCTCATTCTGCGTGCATGTTAACTAATTTTTTTTTGGTTTCAATCCTTACTTATTTCCTTCCCTTAAATGTACTGAATAAGCAATGAACTTACTCCTTCGTGTGTGTCTTTTTCTCTTGCATGCGATGAATGGACACTTTCTGTTTCCCACAGAGATGACATAGACTAATCATATACATTACACAACTGACCTACAGACAGGAAAAAAACATGCAAGAAACACGGAAGGTGCATCTTCTATGGATAAATCAATGTGCTGTTGAGGCTTTGTGTGCCTACCTGATTTGTGCGGGCGCATGCTTTGTGTTGTGAGCGCACTTACGCCGTTCATTTGTTTGATTTTATTCTGCATGAATAAGCCATGTCAAATGAAAACGTGGGATGTATGTGCATCAGTGACCAACCTTTTTCTTGAGCACGTTGAAGTTATCGATGATGACGCCGATGACCAGGTTGAGGGAGAAGAAGGAACCACAGATGATGAAGGCCACGAAGTAGAGATAGGTGTAGAGCGATGCCTCAAATCTGGGCTGTTTGTCTTCCTGCCGCAGACGACCGGTGACTTCACCTTTCTTATCTGTTATCATGAGAGTCCGGACTCTTTTAAAAGTTGGTTACCCTCCCCACCATCCTCATCCCCCATTTTGAATCTGGACTCTCATTTTGACTACCACATCACCTGACTGTGTATTTACGTGCCATAGCCGACCCCCGATGACAGATAAGAAACAGGCCTACTGCTGAGACAACCGCGCCCTTACGGCATTTCATTAGGAAAATGAAACAGACTCCAGCGTTACTGAAAACAAGGCAAAATACAAATGAACACAATGAATAAGGTAAAAATTAACGTAGATTTGATATAAGTACACATTACATGCAAGCGAATTTTCATTAATCACGTCTTCTTCAGGCGTTAACAGAGATCTGGAAAGTGCAATAAAAACCAGACAAGTGAAGTCTGACAAATTTGTCTTATTTACACACTGACACAGATTGAAATACAATGCAAGACAAATGTATGACGTTGACGCAGATTTAACTGCAATGCAAGACAAGTTATTTTTTCCGCAAATCCGTCTTCTTCAGACTTTTACGCAGATTTGATATGCAATATAAAACAAACAAGTGAATTTTCAACATATGTATCTTCTTTAGATCTTAGTACAAATTCAACACACAATACAAAACAGACAAGTGAATGTTCGGCAAATGTCCGAAGAAAAGTCACTTCTCCGTTTCGTACTTTGCATATTTCACTCCTTGTTTATCATATTCACTTTTGCCTTGACATTTCATTAGTCAGAAGAAATGCGTGGCGGTGCTTATTTCTCCCCAAACACCCTGGTAGAAGAAATCAAATATTTTACCTCAAACCCTGCAAGACACCAGTATGTATTATGGGATGTGTCATATGTCTTTCTCTCCCTCTGCATGTTCATGCACACGAACAGATGGCTGATGTAATGTTTGGTGTCCAAAGCGAAAAATTCAAGAAGATCGAAAGAGTAGCAGCTAATCACATTCTATTAATTGCTAAGATGTGCATTAGTATTGGTCGAAAAACGAAAGCGCTGCCTGCTTTACAAGTTATATTTGAGCAACATTTGCAATTGAGAAAGAAGTACATCTCGTTCTACTACAGTTATTGAAATATGTTAAATAATGCACAAGGGCCAGCATGATTAAGATGATGATGCTGCTATAAAAGGCATGATTGACAGATTATTGTAGAAAGCAATATCAATTTCATTCACACAAAAAACACTCACATCCACTTCCATGCACGCACATACGCGCACACACACACGCACACACACACACACACACACACACACACACACACACACACACACACACACACACTTATTATCTCGCTTCTTGGCTTTCCTCATGTCTCCCTTGTAGACCTTCTTTTCTCTATAAGGGTAGCATCTTTGGGGAATAGCCAATTTCCGTGATTAGAGGGACCCCGTCTATGTCCCCTGTATACGTTTGTCATCTTTCCCAGAGTCGTCCTAGCATTCCTTTTCGCCTTTTTTCTTCAAGAGCAATTGCCGGGAATGTTTATGAGTTCAGGAACGACAGCGATGGGTGTTGAAACTTACATTCTTTTATTATGATCTTAACTACATTCCTCATTCGTCAGTCTGTCCGTCTGTTTGTCGGTCTCTCACGACACCCCCCCCCCCCCCCTCTCCTCTCCTCTCTCTCTCTCTCTCTCTCTCTCTCTCTTCTCTCTCTCTCTCTCTCTCTCTCTCTCTCGAAAAACCGAAAGAAAAGATAATAGTTAAGTCTTTTGTTTTATTTATGTTGTTCTTTTGGTATGAACAGCACATTATCACACTCACAGTGAGAGTGCCAGTACACCACACATTAGAACATTAACAAACCCAGACACTTTGCATCAAACGCCAAAACATTAAGATGAGCAAGAATATGTCCATTCGTTAGAGGACATACAGTCTGTGCATTGTGTGTAAGATACTGGTTGAGAGAGAAAGGGGAAAAAAGAAAGAATAAAGGGAAAAGGAAAGAAGGAAAGAAAAAAAGTCAGTAGTGGAAATTGTTTTGTTTTTTTCGCTTTTTGTTTGTTGTTTGTTTCTTTTCTTTTTTTTTTTTAGCAGATGAAGCGCAAAAAATGAAGAGGTGGATTTCTGCCTTAGGGGAAGGGAAAAAAAGGAAAACAAAGTCACCGCCGTAGGTGCTCCACTGATCCGATAACTGATGCCACAAAAAAAAAAAAAAAAAAAAAAAAAAATTCAGACGCCAGAAGATCTGCATGTGATAAATTTTTACATCAGGAAAAAATAATCTGTTTCAACCCGTCACCGACGAGATCCTGTCACGGTTTAGGTTATGGTGGGTTACCAATCACGGGCGTGCGTAAAAGCAAACAATGAGATAATATTTCGTTTCCTATTCGTATTTCTGTCGGTGCCATTGTAAAGTTCATTTTACTAGAGAAATTTGTGAGAAAAATGTGGCATATTTATTCTAACTGATGATGGTACTGACAGTGACGGTCATGCTGATTGTTTATGCAGTTACTATTTCAACATCATAATGCAAATACTGATGACACAATGTAGTGACTCTTAACCACCATATAATCTTACCAATGCATATTATAAGATACGCACATTAAACACATACAGAGACTGCCACTCTCGCATCGGTCTCTACAGCCACAGGCGACGCTGTTCTCGGGTCGAGCAGAGAGCCCAGATAGCTAAATGTTAGGTCGGGTATACTCTATCCATGGTCAGCTACGACCGACGGAGGCCTACTACTACTACACACATACGTAAGTCAGCAAACACACACATGCGCAAGCACATACAGAAGCATGCACAAACATGAGGGTGAACTTAGCACAGTCCATGCAGTTCCATCATATACACATACTAAATAACTTTGCAGCTGTTTTCATCAACGCTATTTGTTAATTCATCAATTTATCACTGACGTGCATAACTGTTCTCCTACCGATTATCAGTTTATCAAATGTTGTACATATGTGCACTTCTAATTTGCACAAATCATGATACATCTGATTGCATGCAAATACCCAAACAGACAGATAGAAATGTATATCTAGCCATGACATTCTTGAATGTTTGTTTTCTACTTCAAAAAGGTGGAAAAAGAGGGATGGGGAGAAGGAAGTAGTTTATGATATGAAAGTATCTGAGATGTTATCGGATCACAATTACACATGACAACCACCAACCCCATATACTCTCTTTGTTCGCTCTGTTATCGTGCGGCATACTCATACATGTATGCATAGTCTCTCTCTCGATCACTCACTAACAATGATTTAATGAAGCTATATAATTTTCTATTGGATATGAAAATGTATAAAGTTTGTTTATATTCAACAGGAGGATTCTGCCTGGTATGAGACAAAACAACAGATAAAAGGCTATGTACTGTGATAAATTCTCTGTGTTGATGTCCATCAAAATGCGTGTAACTGTACAGGTCAAAAGCTTGGGACTTACAAAGT
Source organism: Conus ventricosus (assembly GCA_018398815.1). NCBI lineage: Eukaryota > Metazoa > Mollusca > Gastropoda > Neogastropoda > Conidae > Conus > Conus ventricosus. Next base: position 88,238,629 of record CM031603.1, read on the forward strand.
AACATTTTGTAACATTTTGTGAATTACGTGTTTACGTGGGTTATGTCTATGTTTAAAGATTGTTCGTTGTTTTACTTCCCCTCATTGAACAAAATTGCATATATGCTAGACCTTTTCTATGTTTTTCGTAAACAGTAGAATCCTTCATTCCATCACCGTTCACTTTTTTGAATACTTACTGCTGTGGAATCGACTGCATCTCTCATGATCTCCATCCAACCTTCGAAGGTAGCCTGAATATACAAAAAATTCACACTTACGAATACACCACATATACACACGCTCATGAACACATTAACGCCAAGTATCCACGGTTTTACCACAAAAGAATCAATTCTATTTAATAAGAACCAATGAACAACCATACAATAATCAATGCAAGTGAATATACAATAATCAATGCAAGTGAAGATATATAGGACTCAGGATCTAACAGCTCTCAGTTAAAACATATTCTCTGTTGTTGTGATTAAGTTGTTAGTGTTTTGAGTTATTTTTGACAAACATTTAAGATTTAGTGATCATTTCTATATATTGAGTGCAGTGTTTTCGACAGCGTGTTCGCTCTGATAGCCTTTTTCGTGGTCGTGCTGAGCCTTTGGCAACTTACTGACCGTCATTGTGCAGGCAACTGCTGTAAGGATCCGTTCACCTCTGTGTTGATGGACTACAGGAGTCCCACTGCACGTCTTAGAGTCATGTAACTGTTTCTGGGGTTTCTTTCTTCTTCGTGTTTTCACTGAAATATTATCTTTTTAGCCCCTAAGTGTTTTTTTCCTGTGTTTTAAGTAAAAAGAAAATAATGTGACATCTTTTCTAAACTGATGCAGTTTTCTACTATGACGTCAATTGTATTGATGTTATTTCAGCCATGCAGATGAAAGTACGGTCCGGTTCCTGAGGAAGCCTTTCGACAGGCGAAAGTTTGAATAATAAAAATTGAACTCCGTGGGTGGTGTTGACGACTTATTATTCATCACCATATATATATTATATATAATATATATATATAGAGAGAGAGAGAGAGAGAGAGAGAGAGAATGCTGAACAATTAAGTAGTGGGGGAAAACAAGTGCAGGTTAACAATTTTTCAGTCGTTATAGTAATGACTTGGCAAAGATTTGAACTTTTAAAAAAAATAAAAAAAAAAATTTTGAAGATGAAGAAAATGGGGGAATATATTATAGCTATGAGAAGCCCTTCACTAGCTGCCTGAGGGAACCATCATAATCTCTCTCGAAGGCACATTTGTTTATATTGCCTGCTCCTAGGCCTTTCGTCTGCTGGATCGGACTCATCAGGGAGACACAGCTGATTGTGTCTGTGCTCTTGGTGTCAAATAGAGACACACCACAGTCCATAATTCTGTGGTGTTGTCACCGCCAAGGGTTCAAAAAAAGAATCCAACAGCACCCCCAAAGCAGCCAGCGAAGGGTAGTAAAATGGAACAAAACAAAGGTGTGGAGAGGAAAAAAGTTGCTGAAAAACTAAAAGCATTATTCAAACAGTATAAAATGTAGGGGACAATCTTTGAGCCTATGTTTGAGGATCCATTCAAGGATGCAAGGGAGGTCAAAAGATATGGAACAGTCTGAGTGGTCAGCTCTGCTGTTCAATAACCCAAGCATTGTGAGTGGCTAAAAATTGTACAGAACAACCTTTACTTGGATCTCTTAAGAGATGCAATCTCCCACTGATTGACCAAACAATAGAATGCTGAACAATTAGTAGTGGGGGAAAACAAGTGCAGGTTAACAATTCTTCAGTCGTTATAGTAATGACTTGGCAAAGATTTGAACTTAAAAAAAAAAAAAAAATTGAAGATGAAGAAAATGGGGGAATATATTATAACTATGAGAAGTCCTTCACTAGCTGCTTGAAAGAACCATCATAATCTCTCTCGAAGGCACATTTGTTTATATTGCCTGCTCCTAGGCCTTTCGTCTGCTGGATCGGACTCATCAGGGAGACACAGTTGATTGTGTCTGTGCTCTTGGTGTCAAATAGAGACACACCACAGTCCATAATTCTGTGGTGTTGTCACCGCCAAGGGTTCAAAAAAAGAATCCAACAGCACCCCCAAAGCAGCCAGCGAAGGGTAGTAAAATGGAACAAAACAAAGGTGTGGAGAGGAAACAAGTTGCTGAAAAACTAAAAGCATTATTCAAACAGTATAAAATGTAGGGGACAATTTTGAGCCTATGCTTGAGGATCCATTCAAGGATGCAAGGGAGGTCAAAAGATATGGAACAGTCTGAGTGGTCATACATATACATATACATATATATATATATATATATATATATATATATATATATATATATTTAAATAAAATAGGGTTAAAGCACTCGGACGCAAAGGTGTCACCTTTTTAAACTGGTATTTATATATATATTATATAATATGTGTGTGTGTGTGTGTGTGTGGTGCGTGCGTGCGTGTGTCTGCGTGCGTGCGTGGTGTTGTGTGTGTGTGTGTTGTGGTGTGTGTGGTGTGTGTGTTGTTGTGTCGTGTATTTGTGTTTGGTGTGTGTGGGTGTGTGGTGTGTTGTGTGTGTGTGGAACTGTAATCTTTCTTCTTAGATTTCAATACACTTTTAAACTGAGAATTTCGATGATAGCCAATCAACATTCGCCAGTTGTGTTGTGTAAAGGTGGGTGTACCCTTTTCTCAACAAAACATTTTTTTTATTTAGTGAATTAATATTACATTTAATTTGATTCGCTTTGCTATGCTCTAAGACTGCGACGGTAGTGCAGCAGAATGTTGCTGCTGCGAGGAGTTGGAAAACACTGTCAAGATAGCCTAAACGAAAGACTTCGGACTTCAGAAGATGGAACGGCAAAGCAGACCCAGATGCACATGACGGGTGGGCATAGACTGAGACATTTTAAAACAGGAGAAAGAAACGAATGAAAGGGGACACCGGCATCAGCCACGCAATCATCCTGACAAACACACTCTTCCCATACAAAATGTTCTAGAGAACGAATTGGTGTGCACTCGGTGGCGAGACACACAGCTAAATAGACTTCATATTCGCTCCCATTACAGATTCAAATCCAGTATGAAGAACATCCAAAACAGATTATTCCCTGGTGCCGTCAATAGCAGCGATCATGAATTGACATTAAGCAAAATGTGAATCATAAGAAGCTACAGACCCAGAAGCAAAACAGATGACATATAAGATTCTATCCGAAAAAAAAGCTTAGTGAGTCCGAGTCTACAGCAGTCTTCGAGGCAAATGTACGTAGAGAGTTAGCTGCATTAAACTTGTTGAAGACTGATACAAACCATCAAAGAAGTTATTGAGGCAGCAGACGGATGTAGGGAAGGGAAAATCACGGACCACTGACCATATCTGTGGTATGTGGTACAAGAGAGTGTCTAAAAGTGCATAGAAAGTGGAACAATAAGGACTACCAAGTGAAGTGTTAAATGATATAGGCCAGGGAAAATGGGCAGCCATTCAATACGAATATTGAAACGAGATGAAGGTGCTCATGGCAAGGCACCCTTTGGTGCACTGAAGATTCTAACTTGAACGAAGTAACCTAAGGCTACAGCTGTACACGATATGCACAGCTCCCTCCTCATTGGTCAAAAAGAGCTGAACTGATTGGAAAGCCGCATGAATAATGCAAAGAAGTTTTCAACTGTAAAATCATCCAAATGGACAGTGTTATGGACAATAGCAGCAAATTTGGGGGCTTCGGTCTTCAAGAAAGGGTATCGGACAGCTGTCTGCACATAGCGGAGAAGCCACCAAAGCTCTGACAACTGTCAGAGATTAAGGGGAAAATAACAGTGGTTGAAAAAAAATGCATACGGACTTTAGTAATATCTTTTCCAAGTAAGGAAACCTGCGATGTAGTCAAATCTACAAGACCATCAATTCAGTCAGACTCATAGAAACAAGCAGAAGAAGGCAGGGTACAGGTTGCAAAGTGGGACAATAAAACAGATATTCAATGTAAGAATGTTGACAGTGAAGCAGGTGGAGAAATACCGTAAACAACCTTATCCAGACCAAACCTTCACTGTATAAAGATAGGTATGGACCAGCCGCCGTGGCGAAGTGGTTAGCGTCGCGGACTCCCGGCTGGGAGGTCATGGGTTCGAATCCCATCAGAGCCATGTGGGTTTTTCTGCCCCGACAGGCTCCTTCCCAGAGCTGAGTTTGCTGCGGACTCAGTTGGGAAGACTGGGACCACACAGTCGAGTTTCATCCACTTAATGGATGCGTCTCTGAGAGTGTTGCTCAAATTTCCTGACCAACACTGCAGGTGCCTGTATCTCTCGGGCCTGGTTGACACCGGGATATATTATGAAAGGAAGCGTAGAGTACAGCCCTGTCATGTAGTCTCAGACCGAAATGGAAATCCGTAGCATCATCTTAATCATCCTCATTCTCATCGATCAGCATAAAAAAAAGTCTCAAATTCTGTGGCCCTTCATGCCCTGCTCTCATGGTGACCTCAATTTCGATGTCCTCTCAGCGTCTGTGCCCTTGGTTTGGTTCCGTCGGGGTCACCGGTTTCGGCGAGTCCATGGGGGCTGTCGTTGGACGGACGTGGTGGCGCCCTCCGGAGGGAGAGCTCACACACGCCGGCTCCACGACTAAGCAATTATTGTCGTCAGTAGGGGGCTTAGTAGGTGGTGTCCTGCGTATGTTAGATCAGAACAGGCGCCACTGAACACCACCGAAGTGACTCGGCAGCAGTGCAGTGTCTCCTCCGGTGGGTTGCCTCTTGACGACTTGACATTGACTGCTCCCTGTGGATTGCCGATGCCGGGGCTGCGGCGGGGCCGACCGGGCTGTGGCTGTGGACGGGGTGTCGGAATGAGCGGCGTGGGTGCACTGCCTCTGAGGTGGCGCAGAGGTTGGGACAGCAAAAACAAAAAAACAAAACAAAAAAGATAGGTACCAGCGCTGCTTCTCTGAACAAACTTGGAGGAGACTTACCCCCCAAAAAACATGGGAGCGTGCAAATGCTATCTCCTCGCTCCCATTCTGTTCAACATCAGTCTACAGAACCTACTGCAGAAAACGCGTCTGAACCTCACAACCTCCCTGTCCAATGGAAGGCCGCCTCTGTGCGACCTGCGTTCGGCTGATGACATTATCCTTTTACAAGGCAAAATCCTAGGACTGGAGCTAGCAACATTAACATACAGCGTGAAAGACAGCTCACTGAAACACAAAATCTCGAGAGCGTTTGAAGACAGTAAACAGTATCACACTGAACACAGACATCGATTAAAGTGAACCAAGTCAAGTACCTTAGGTCCATTCCGAGCAAGGACCAAACGAAAGGACTCAACGAAACCGATCAACATGAGGCTGGCCTGGATTATGTCTGACATGACCAGCTCCGCATCATCAGCTTTACTCTCTTCTTAGTGAAGACAAACATATGCAAATCTATGCATGGTGATACTGGTTCTTCTTTGTGGACGTCTGAGGTGGACAGTGACAGCAAATCTCCAATGAAAAATCCAGGTTTTCGAGAATAACTGCTATAGTCAAATTCGATGCGTCCCATTTAAAGAGCATTACACATGGCTGTCATGCGACAAGTCAGCACACACGCCAGCAGGCAAACTTCTCTCCCTATAGTCATCAAATGCCGTATGTTTATCCGGCATGGACATGTATATCGCTATGACTCCTTGTCCATGACTGGGTACCGTTGACATTCCAGATGCAGACTGAAGAAGTGCATAACAGCACTATTATTACCTACTTTACAGGACAAGAACTAAATGACAAATGCCGGGAGACAGTATGCTTATGCTGCTCTGCTGCTGCTACTGCTCGTTGTGTGTGTGTGTGTGTGTGTGTGTGTGTGTGTGTGTGTGTGTGTGTGTGTGTGTGTGTGGTGTGTGTGTGTGTGTGTGGTGGTGGAGCGTGTGTGTGCGCGTGTGTGTTTGTACGAGTGACGAAATAGTGTGAAAATTAACAAATACAAAATTTGATGCTAAGTTATACTTGCTTTGACCTCATATGTTTTGTGGTCATCCTTTTTAAATTGCTTTTTATGTTATTACAACAAAGACATCATCGTGAATATTATCTCACTTGAGAATATATATCCGACTGTAAATGAACCGACAAAGAAACCGGCCCATCAGTCTCATCAACTTACAATTTAACATGTCCATCTTTCGCCTTCCATCCACCCACAAATTTACAGAATTCAACAAATGAGCATTCATAAACTGAACAATAACAGCAAAACGACTCCCTCCTTCACCCAAAGTGCATAAAATCAATGACAAAAAAAAAGCATAATGTGAACAAATGTACGTTACGGGTAAATAAGAGAGAAACAGACAGGCATATGAGGTTAAAGACAGCTGTCTACACATTTCTGTAAATGGCTCACATTTCCTTTACCTTGATTTTATCATCAGAATATCCGACGAATCAGATTCAGAACTGTTTGGACATTCTGAAGTTCCTGCGCTTATATCAGTATTTCATTGGAACCGTGATCATAATCGTTGACTGAAAATCATTTAGAATGGTTACCCTAGCATGGTCATCATGTGCTGAAATGCAGTGGAAGTTATCAGCAAAACGACAGAACTAGAACTCTTCTTGCATGAATACAGTATTAGTAAGAAACTCAGTGGTAAGAGGAAAACTTCTTTACGACTAGAGGGTACCAGGTCTTGAGGAATGATCATGTAGGAAGAAATGATGGATAGGAGTCATGATCCCAATTAGAGGCGTACTCTGTGCGTGTGTGGTGTGGTGTGTGTGTGTGGGTGTGTGTATGTGTGTGTGGTGTGTGTGTGTGTGTGTGCGTGTGCGTGTGTGTGTGTGTGTGTGCGTGGTAACTTTCTCGGTACCTTTGGTTAGTTTCAGTGGCAAAGGACACTGGTATAGTTCTTGGTAATTTTTATGCCTCCTCATTGGACCGTGCCACCTCTTTTCATTATTCAGAAGGAAAAAACACACAGAAATGCTCGACTACCCTTTATATTAACAAAAATGTGAAAATTGTCACATGTAACATCATATCAGACTGAGGTCAGTTACTCACGACTTGGAAGAGAGCCAGAAAGGCATAGGGCACGTTGTCAAAGTTGATGTAGGAATTGTACCACACAAACTCCTCGGGTGTTTCATACATTCCTCCCTAAACACACACACACACACACACACACACACACACACACACACACACACACACACACACACACACACAACATTAACAGCAGCCACGGAGATTAGCCATGGTTATATTATAGGTCCGTAAAATAGTTGGGCTCAATGTGCTATTCATACTCGTTCCAGAAGCAAGTCTCACCCCTCATTCTCATTCTACAACTGACTACTATACTGCTGATAGTAGTCCCAAGCTACTTCTGTATCTGATGTTTGTTTGGTCAGAGTGGATCACGACGCTGATAACAATAAATGACTACGGTGATGGTGGCCACAGTGAAGTTTTATCTATACAATTAATTCTCCCGTTCAACATGGAACTCGTATCCTTTGTGACAACACTGAAAGCTGATTAAGTACTGTCTCTCTCCCCGAAATTAAAAAAAGCTGGCTAGTAATCACAAAACAACACACATGTACACACAGAAAATAACATACACAAAGTCATAATATGACAGGTGCAAAGCGAGACGACTGCAGGCGGAAATCTAAACAAATCTTAAATAAATGTTAGCGAACCGCCCAGAGAACGTGGACAAACGAGTCACAAGACAAAACACAACGCGTTTCGACCTTTTAGATCTTCCTCGGGTGAGACATAAACGAATAAAACAACGAAAATTCACTTAGCTTTGATCGCTTCAGATCGCTTAGGGTTCAGCGCAAGGAAGAAGGCCTTCACCCGAGGAAGATCTAAAAGGTCGAAACGCATTGTGTTTTGTCTTGTGACTCGTTTGTCCACGTTCTCTGGGCGGTTCGCTAACATTTATTTAAGATTTGTCATAATATGACAGTTAAACTACTGACAGCCTTAAGGCAATTAATTCTAAGCTGTGCCGAGAACGTGAGCCACTACACTTTAGTTTTCGGTCCCCGAAGAAAAAAGGGCAAAAACCTATAATCAAAAACATTTAAATAATCCCACGTGTTATTTTAAAAGGGCCATATTGACAGACATACACTGTACTGTAGAACCCAGCTGTCCTCTCTGGACAGCAAACATAGTCTGACTTATTTGTCGCCGGTTCACAGCAGAAAACCTAGCATTGTAATTTTAAAACTGGAGCAAGTAAACCAAAAAAGGTGTACAGACAGTCTATAACACAGATGAATGAATCACAAAGGCAGACAGCGGTAAAGGAAGAGAGACAGCAGTCAAAGAGAGTGACAGTGAAGGCGAAATTATCATCCCCAGGTAGGGATGTAATTTATAGGCATGCTAAAAACAATTCCCCGGCCTCCCCACGGAAAACACACACACACACACACACACACACACAACACACACACACACACACACACACACACACACACACACACACACACACACACACACACAAACACACACATATATCCGTATCTCTCTATCTATATCCGTGTATGTTGTATATATAAAGCCGACTTAAATTCCATTCACTCAAACATTTTGGTCAATCTAATCGCTACCAGAGGTTGTCGACGAAACATTGCTGAAACTTTAAAACTTTTAGAATTTGGTAAGTGCTAATGATGGTTTAATAAGAATGAATCGTCATTCTCCCTCAAGTCGTGCTGTATTTGCCTAACGAAAAGTAAAGAAAGATCACACAAAATCAACGACAGTATGCATGGATAATAGAGACACCTTAATGGAAAAAAAAGTAGACAATCTGGTGATGTTAGTAGAATTAATAGCTTTCTTTATATATGATTCGAAAATGGCATCTGTATCGGGGACAATACATCCGACACGCTCTCAGTAGCAAGTGAAGGTGTCGGAATTCCGTTTCCGACACAAGTCGATTGAATTTCAACTTCTATAGAAACCTAGACGTATGTAAAATTACGTCTACAAACCTATGCTAGCACATGCATACACATAAACCTATTTACAATCAATTAGTGTTTCTGTCACAGGACATACAAGCTGGCAGACAGACTTTCAAACGGATGAGAACAGTGAGGAGAGAGGTGAATCACACAATACCGTCGAAGCAACAGGAACAACGACTGACTTGTCTTTTATCCAAGGGACCCTTGTCTTGCTGGCTTTACTAATGCACTTGAAGAACTTGCCTCTGAAGAACTGGACGCCCATGACACAGAAGATCAGCCAGAATAGGCAGCTCACCATGAACACGTTCAGGATGGCCGGGATGGCGCGCATGAGGGAGTTCACCACAATCTTGTCACAGTAGACCAAGCAGTCAGGACTGGTCAGTATTTAGGCTTTTTTTTAACGTACATTTGTTCTTTGCTAACCAAAATAAACTTATGGCAGATGAGTCTGTTTTAGCTATTAAGCATAGTTATATTCATGTTTGAAGCCAAATGAAGAAACTGTAGTATTATGGTTTCACTCAGAAAGAAACAAGTACAGTCATTGTCTACCCAACGAGATAGGTCTTTTTTTAACATTAAAGCATGGTTATATTCCTGCTTGAAGCCAAATGAAGGAATTGTAGTATTATGGCTTCATTCAGAAAGAAACAAGTACACTCATTGTCTTGACAACGAGATAAGTCTTTTTAACAATCAATTATGGTTATATTCATGCCGGAAGCCAAATAAAGAATATGTGGTATTATGGTTTTATACACAATATGAAGAAATGTTGACTGCTGTACCTTTTCCGTATAACTTGAAAATATAAAGGTAAAGAAAAAAGGTACCTTTTAGAGAAGTCTTCAACGTTTCGTGCTGTAAGCACTTGGTCACGAAGTGAAGTGTTGAGGTTGTAGGGGAAGCTGGCAGGTTTCTTGTGACCACAGTTCAGCCAAAAAGGTAGGGGAGGGGGTGGGGAAAAGGTGAACTGTATTGATATGGTCAACAAAAGGGGTGGGGCAAAGAGGGGGGGGGGAGGTGGGAGGGAGAGGATCATCTAGGTGGTGGTTTTCAGAGAAAGGGGAGGGGGTGGTGGTAAGGAAAACATGGTATAGAACATGGGGGGGGGGGGGGGCAGGAGGGGGAGGAAGGGGGGTTGCAGCTTGAGAGAAACAAGTTTATTCACTGACATTGAGTCCATAAGGACTCAAAGTGCCAAGGCGTTGTATTAGCTGGCTTTCCATGAATTTGCGGTACTGGCCCTCTTTTTGTCCATTGCGCCAAAGCGCTGCCACTCTGATGTGCGACAGGTTATGGTGTTCAGAAGTAAAGTGGTTTGCCACTGGTGTATCTTTTCCTGTCAGAATGTTGTCCCTGTGTTCTTTGAAGCGATCATTGAGTGATCTGTATGTTTCTCCTACATACATCATGGCACACAAGGTACAGGTCAGGACATAGACAACATTTTGAGTTTGGCATGTGAAATGGGATTTCACCTGAAACTTATGATCTGATGGCCTTGGATAGTTGTTGCAGGGTTAATAAAAGTACAGGTTTTACATTTAGGTTTCTTGCAAGGGAAATTGCCAGCTTGAGCAGAAGGGTACGTAGAATGGAAGGCAGCATGCACAAGATGGTCACCAAGGCTTTTGTCCCTCTTGAAAGCCACAAGTGGAGGTTGGTTGAATGTATCTTTCAGTGTTGGATCGTTCCTAAGGATCGAGAAGTTGTGACACAGAATGTTTTTCACGGGTATGTTGTGTGGGTGATAGGTCAAAGTCAGTATGCATCGGTCCGTCTCTGCAACATCCGCTTCTTTGCTTTTGAGAGCTTGGCATCTCGGAATTGACTTGGCTCGTTCCAGGGCTGATTGTATCAAGGCTAAAGGGTAGCCTCTGGCAGTGAAAAAAGTAGCCATGGTTGTTGCCTCTTTCACAAAAGCCCTGTCTGAGCTACAGAGTCTGCGCAGCCTCAGGAACTGGGAAAAAGGGATGCTGTCTTTCGATGCAGGTGGGTGGCTGGATGAGAAGAGAAGGTACGAATGAGAATCTGTTGGTTTTATAATGTACTGTAGTATGGAGGGATCGTGAGTCTTTCTGGATGTTGACAAGTATGTCGAGAAAAGCAAGGGACGAGTCAGAAATTTCATAGGTAAGCTTGAGGGATGGATGGAAGTGGTTCGCAAACTGAATGAAGTCAAGAAGTTCTTGCTTAGGGAGCGTGAATATGCCAAAGCAATCATCGATGAATCTTCTAAAGACTTCTGGTAGGTGTCCAGGAAATTGGGAGAAGATCTGGGATTCAACGTAGCCCATGAACAGGCAAGCATAGGATGGACCCATTCGTGTCCCCATTGCAACTCCCTTTGTCTGTTGATAAAATTCATCACCGAACTCAAAAGTGTTGAGGGTCAAGACAAGCTCTGTCAAGCGTAAAATAGTAGTTGTGTCAACTTTCAAGGAACTCTGGGTCATGAAGTGTTTCACAGCAGACAGCCCATCTTGATGCGGGATGTTAGTGTATAGTGAAGTAACATCCATAGTAAACAGAAAACGGTATTCAGTGTCTTGTGGGAAGACGTATTTGTTCAGGATCTGTAGAGCGTGATTGGTATCTTTCACATATGTTGGCAAGGATTGGACAAGAGGCTGAAACAACTGGTCAAGGAACTGGGAGACTTGAGCTGTAGGGCAGGAGCAGGCTGAGACAATAGGTCTGCCTGGGTTATCAGGTTTATGAATCTTTGGCAGTAGATAGAATTTAGATGTACGGGGTTCTTTAATGATAGCTCTTGTGGCTTCCGTGGGTAGAATGTCTTTGGAGACTAGTTCTTTGATAGTTTTCCTCACTAGTGCGTTGTCTTGCTTAACTGTAAAGGTTTTAATGGGAATGTAGTTTGTTGGTCACAGAGTTGACGTCTGGCTTCTTTTCATAGAGGTCTTTATGCCAAACCACCACAGCTCCTCCCTTGCCTGCTCGTTTTATAATAATGTCTGTTCTCTGTTTCAGTTCAATTAATGCTTGTTGTTCAGCCTGAGTAAGATTGGATCTTTTCATAGGAGATGGGTTCAGCTGGTTGATTTCTTGTTTGCTTTTTTTCTATGTAGTAGTCCAGAGCAGGAAACTGTCCATCTTTAGGAGTCCAGTCACTCTGTTGACGAGGAAAAAAGCTTCCCTAGGTCATCTGGGTCAGTTTGGGTGGTGGATAGAGAGCAGTTATCGAAGTAGGCAGCAAGGCGAAGACGGCGAAAAAAGCGCTGACAGTCGTACAGCGTGTCGGTTCTATGAGTATGGGGTTGTAGTGGGACAAATTTCAGACCCTTAGATAGTAAATGTCGTTGGGCATCAGTAAGGGGTAGGCTGTCAGGGATTGTGACAACAAGGTTTTCTTCCACTGGTAGTTGGTTTTCCTTTAAGAAAGTAAAAGGTTGTTTCTTGGGTGAAAGTTTCTCAAGCTTGGAAGATTTCGTTGTTTGAAGGGAGGTATGCAACTGACGGTTGGCGATCTGTGTAGTTTGAATAATCAGTAGGGAAGTGGGCTTGCTACACAGGTTATCAAGCTGATACCTCAGATGGCATTTAAGGCGATCCAGTTGTTGAAGTGATATGCTATAGTCATGCACTAAAGAAGTCATCAGCCTGAAACTGGTTGAGCGAAGGATGCACGTAATTCTTTGCTGGTGAGGAGTGGATTGGGGTGAAGAATGGAAGTTTAACCGGAGGCCTTTAGGAATCAGTTTCCGTCGCAAACAAGTTCTCAAGAACAACACATGGTTGGTGTATCTGGTCTTAGTTAAGGTGCACTTCAAGTACGAAACGGCAAGGGAATGGGGAATAGTGGGAAGGGTTCTAAAGGTGGATAGAACTTGTTTGCGACGGAAACTGATTCCTAAAGGCCTCCGGTTAAACTTCCATTCTTCACCCCAATCCACTCCTCGCCAGCAAAGAATTACGTGCATCCTTCGCTCAACCAGTTTCAGGCTGATGACTTCTTTAGTGCATGACTATAGCATATCACTTCAACAACTGGATCGCCTTAAATGCCATCTGAGGTATCAGCTTGATAACCTGTGTAGCAAGCCCACTTCCCTACTGATTATTCAAACTACACAGATCGCCAACCGTCAGTTGCATACCTCCCTTCAAACAACAAAATCTTCCAAGCTTGAGAAACTTTCACCCAAGAAACAACCTTTTACTTTCTTAAAGGAAAACCAACTACCAGTGGAAGAAAACCTTGTTGTCACAATCCCTGACAGCCTACCCCTTACTGATGCCCAACGACATTTACTATCTAAGGGTCTGAAATTTGTCCCACTACAACCCCATACTCATAGAACCGACACGCTGTACGACTGTCAGCGCTTTTTTCGCCGTCTTCGCCTTGCTGCCTACTTCGATAACTGCTCTCTATCCACCACCCAAACTGACCCAGATGACCTAGGGAAGCTTTTTCCTCGTCAACAGAGTGACTGGACTCCTAAAGATGGACAGTTTCCTGCTCTGGACTACTACATAGAAAAAAGCAAACAAGAAATCAACCAGCTGAACCCATCTCCTATGAAAAGATCCAATCTTACTCAGGCTGAACAACAAGCATTAATTGAACTGAAACAGAGAACAGACATTATTATAAAACGAGCAGACAAGGGAGGAGCTGTGGTGGTTTGGCATAAAGACCTCTATGAAAAGGAAGCCAGACGTCAACTCTGTGACCCAACAAACTACATTCCCATTAAAACCTTTACAGTTAAGCAAGACAACGCACTAGTGAGGAAAACTATCAAAGAACTAGTCTCCAAAGACATTCTACCCACGGAAGCCACAAGAGCTATCATTAAAGAACCCCGTACATCTAAATTCTATCTACTGCCAAAGATTCATAAACCTGATAACCCAGGCAGACCTATTGTCTCAGCCTGCTCCTGCCCTACAGCTCAAGTCTCCCAGTTCCTTGACCAGTTGTTTCAGCCTCTTGTCCAATCCTTGCCAACATATGTGAAAGATACCAATCACGCTCTACAGATCCTGAACAAATACGTCTTCCCACAAGACACTGAATACCGTTTTCTGTTTACTATGGATGTTACTTCACTATACACTAACATCCCGCATCAAGATGGGCTGTCTGCTGTGAAACACTTCATGACCCAGAGTTCCTTGAAAGTTGACACAACTACTATTTTACGCTTGACAGAGCTTGTCTTGACCCTCAACACTTTTGAGTTCGGTGATGAATTTTATCAACAGACAAAGGGAGTTGCAATGGGGACACGAATGGGTCCATCCTATGCTTGCCTGTTCATGGGCTACGTTGAATCCCAGATCTTCTCCCAATTTCCTGGACACCTACCAGAAGTCTTTAGAAGATTCATCGATGATTGCTTGGCATATTCACGCTCCCTAAGCAAGAACTTCTTGACTTCATTCAGTTTGCGAACCACTTCCATCCATCCCTCAAGCTTACCTATGAAATTTCTGACGCGTCTCTTGCTTTTCTCGACATACTTGTCAACATCCAGAAAGACTCACGATCCCTCCATACTACAGTACATTATAAACCAACAGATTCTCATTCGTACCTTCTCTTCTCATCCAGCCACCCACCTGCATCGAAAGACAGCATTCCTTTTTCCCAGTTCCTGAGGCTGCGCAGACTCTGTAGCTCAGACAGGGCTTTTGTGAAAGAGGCAACAACCATGGCTACTTTTTCACTGCCAGAGGCTACCCTTTAGCCTTGATACAATCAGCCTGGAACGAGCCAAGTCAATTCCGAGATGCCAAGCTCTCAAAAGCAAAGAAGCGGATGTTGCAGAGACGGACCGATGCATACTGACTTTGACCTATCACCCACACAACATACCGTGAAAAACATCTGTGTCACAACTTCTCGATCCTTAGGAACGATCCAACACTGAAAGATACATTCAACCAACCTCCACTTGTGGCTTTCAAGAGGGACAAAAGCCTTGGTGACCATCTTGTGCATGCTGCCTTCCATTCTACGTACCCTTCTGCTCAAGCTGGCAATTTCCCTTGCAAGAAACCTAAATGTAAAACCTGTACTTTTATTAACCCTGCAACAACTATCCAAGGCCCATCAGATCATAAGTTTCAGGTGAAATCCCATTTCACATGCCAAACTCAAAATGTTGTCTATGTCCTGACCTGTACCTTGTGTGCCATGATGTATGTAGGAGAAACATACAGATCACTCAATGATCGCTTCAAAGAACACAGGGACAACATTCTGACAGGAAAAGATACACCAGTGGCAAACCACTTTACTTCTGAACACCATAACCTGTCGCACATCAGAGTGGCAGTGCTTTGGCGCAATGGACAAAAAGAGGGCCAGTACCGCAAATTCATGGAAAGCCAGCTAATACAACGCCTTGGCACTTTGAGTCCTTACGGACTCAATGTCAGGGAATAAACTTGTTTCTCTCAAGCTGCAACCCCCCCTCCCCCCCCCCTTCTGCTCCCCCCCCCCCCCCCCCATGTTCTATACCATGTTTTCCTTACCACCACCCCCTCCCCTTTCTCTGAAAACCACCACCCAGATGATCCTCTCCCTCCCACCTTCCCCCTCCCCCCTCTTTGCCCCACCCCTTTTGTTGACCATATCAATACAGTTCACCTTTTCCCCACCCCCTCCCCTACCTTTTTGGCTGAACTGTGGTCACAAGAAACCTGCCAGCTTCCCCTACAAACTCAACACTTCACTTCGTGACCAAGTGCTTACAGCACGAAACGTTGAAGACTTCTCCAAAAGGTACCTTTTTTCTTTACCTTTATATTTTCAAGTTATTATGGTTTCACACTACAAAAATAAGTACGCTCATAGTCTAGCCAACGAGACAAAGTGCACACAATATTCTTTTTCATGCAAAACATACAAGCACGCCAAAGTTCGACCAATGAACATGCCTTTTCCAGACATGGCATTTGCAAGAAAAATATACACCCAAGAAAGTCCGTTTATCAGGCACTTCAAGTTTGCAAGAACAGGTCTTAATACTAACTTGTTTCATTCGTCGAGTTCGGCAAGTCAATGGGAAAATCACTTGCCCGAGTGGGTTTTGCATTTGCCCGGAACAGTTTACTTTCACAAGTGACTCTCTCTCTCCTCCCTCTCTCTCTCTCTCACACACACACACACACACACACACACACACACACACACACACACACACACACACATACACGCAAAGCGCGCACATGCAGCAAAAGACTGACATCCCGGGTAAAAATTATTAGCGAAATCTCAATACAACCGAGCCTAGTGGATCGCAAGATAAGTTTACTAGTCGAATAGATGCTCAAAAAAGCAGCAAATGGTGTATTGCTCTTTTCTCCCTCCACACAGCTCGACCTGTCGCGAATAAGACTGGAAACGGTCGTCTCCTCTAAACAGCGATCGCACCTGCATTGGAGTCAAGACATGGGGAAAAGAAAGTATGCGCTGGTCTTAAAAATCGTAACTTGCCAGTTGGGAGAGTTCAAATGACCTTCACTTTTGACTTGGCGATGTACTTGCCGCGGGCAGTCTGGCAATGGCTAATGTCAAGCCCTGAAAAACAGTTCAAGGGAAACAGGTCAAAGCCCGTGCAAAATTGGAGATTTCGAACGATATAAAAAGTGGTAGTGTTTTTGCCTTGATTTTTTTTTTTTTTTTTTTTTGGGGGGGGGGTCCTAAGTAAGACATACACTGTGTCCAGCTCTTGCATCCACACTGGACGGATGCTACTACTGACCAACCACTACTGTGAATGGTTGAACAGGACCGCAGTGACCAACCCTTTGCCCCCCTCCCTACCCCCCTTCCCATATCCTGATGTGCCTCACCTTCATGCCCTGGATACGACTGACCACGCGGAGGGGTCGGAAGGCCCTCAGTGCTCGAAATGCGCTGAGGTCGCTACGGTGGATCGTCGGCGCACCTCTGCCTGTCACTATGTTAGTGCTCTTTAAGGCCATCACAGACACCTGCAAAGATCGACAGCAATGCTCTGTATGTGTGTGTGTGTGTGTGTGTGTGTGTGTGTGTGTGTGTGTGTGTGGGCTGTATTAGGAGCTGATCTTTTTTCATTCTTGTAGGCTAAACTCAACCATGCTTCCCTCCCTCCCACTCCTGCTTCACACACACACACACACACACACACACACACACACACACACACACCACCCTCTTTTTCTCTTCATTACCGTTTATATACATAGCTTTTTACTTCTGTCGCAGTTCCACAGACTGCCCTGGTTATGGTCATCATAAGTGAGAGAGATCATGTTGCTTAAAGTCCAGCCGACCGCAAAGGGCCATATCACCTCGTTGAAGTCGACTCTCAAAATTGATTCACACACACCACACACACACACACACACACACACACACACACACACACACACACACACAACACACATCATTACAACAGATTTTCTTTGAAAAAAAAAAGAAAAAAGACAAAAGAAACAAACAGAAGAAGAAAGAAAGAAAGAAAAAGAAAAACGCTGGAATGTCGTCTTCCGTGATATCTTAGATCAGACGAAAACTCAAAAATGAGATCATCATGTGGCCATCCGCTACAATGGTTTTGACTGGACACACTGGGAAAGAGTCTCCATACCTCCTACAGACCATCATGACTGTTCAACCATCCCACTGATGCTGCCAGCGCGATAGTAGATCAGCTTTCATTCTACAGTACTGACAGAGAGACTCAGCTTCAAAGACAGATGGACAGCTGGTCGACAGAAGCGGAGAAGAACAGCTATACAGAGGATACAATTTGAAACATTTTCACCTCACGTTTTATCATGATGCAAAACTGCGGCAAAGAGATACATTGCCACACACACACGCACGCACACACACACACACAAACACACACGCACACACACACATTAAATGAATGTAGTTGCAGGATTCTTTTCGTTCAAATATAAAATATCGCTTGCGGTGTTTTTAATCATGTTGCCCCGTGTGGCTTTTTGTAAACACGCGATTTCATACATATCTTTTGAAATACTGTATCGTCAGAAGACGCCTTTATATGAAGGGAAACAAATGCAGTTCTGACAAGAGAAAATAACTGCCGCTAAAACGTTTTTTATATTATCTGTTGAGAAATTTAAGCAGAAGAAAATCACGTAGAAACATAAAAAAATGAATACATGAAAAAAAGAAAAAGAAAAGATTATTGGGATATCGAATAAATAAATGATCCTTTCTATTCAATATAATGTCATAAAATGAAAAGATGCTGATGCCATCTGCCACGGCACAAAATACCAACCTTCGATGGATTTGAAATAACCGACATTAGCAAGTATAAAAGAGAAAATATGAGGTGCAGCAGATGATTTCCGTATACTTTAGTTTTGTTTGTATAACTTTGCTCAGTAAATATTTTTGTCTGCTTTTCTTTTCTGTTTTTTTTTTCCTTGCAATTTCTATCACATGCCGTTCAGTCATTTCCCCCTAACACAGTCTCATCTAAACTTGCTCTGCGATATCCAAGCGCAGTCAATCAACACGAAACAATCAACATCAGGTTTGTATGTGACCATCACCAAAGCAGACCCCAGGGGCGTATCGTTGTGCCGCCGTCCCGCTGTGCCGCCGTCCCGCTGTGCCGCCGCAGGGACCATCTCATTACTCCCCGGCTCGTTACTCCCCCGCTCGTTACTGCGCGTCTAACCCTAACCCTATCCCTATCCCTATACCCTAACCCTAAACCCTATTGCGTCTAACCCACCTAACCCTACAACCCTAACCCTATCCCTACCCTAACCCTAACCCTATCCCTATCCCTAACCCTAACCCTATCCCTAACCCTAACCCTAACCCTAACCCTAACCCTAACCCTATCCCTAACCTAACCCTATGATTTGGTTTGCATTTGCACGAGCCCGCCTCTAAAGCGGCATAGCGGTCGGCGGCACAGCGGACGGCGGCACAGCGGGTACCTCCCGACCCCAGACCCTTATTCTTCCTTTTAACAACAGTTATTTCTTTGGTGTCCAGTGGTACAAAAGCAGCAGCGCTTGCAGTGTTGAGTAGAAAGATAGGGCAACACATAAACACATTGGCGAGTGGATGACCGTAACGATTCTAATGCGACTGAGGCTGATCTAAAAATTAAAATTTTTTTTTACAGACCTCTACCAATGTAAAACACCAAGACGGACTAATGGTAACTAAAACCAATTAGATACTGAAATGTGTTTGCTTAAGCTAGAACTGAAAATTGCTAGGAAATTGTAACAAGTATACTGACTTCCATGAAAAACGCGAAAATTTGAAAGGCTATTTTTCGGGTGAAAAGGGGTGAATAACAATATTGAACCATTGTGGCAAGTTGTTTGGGTCCAAGACTCACGTGCAGTGAAAAAATTGGGTGAGCAACACATCATTCCCGGCATTGGAGGGTCAACAAAAATGGCAAACTGGTTGCTGCATGTGAGGCACGTGCACACCATGCAGAGCAAAGTTAACCAGCGACAAGTACGCAGGCATGCAGCCTTTATAAAGCCGCGCTACAAGGTTCAGGTAACGACTTGCCGTCTGAGCGCTACAGAGATGCCAAGACTACGAGCAGAGGAACGCAATCGTGCCCTAGGCCATCTGGAGGCTGGTGTGGATGCCAGGCAGGTCGCCAACATCTTTAACGTCCACATCTCAACCATCGATCGTCTGCAGCACCGCATGCGAGTCACTGGTACCACTGATGATCGTCCCCGGCCAGGCCGTCCTTGGGTCACCACACAAAGAGAGGATCGCCATCTTGTTCGAACCCATCTGCGGGACAGGCGGCAAACAGCCGCTAACACTGCTCGACAGGTGCCTGGGAATCTCCAGCAACGAATCAGCCTCAACACTATGCGGCGGCATCTTCAGGAGAATGGGCTGGCATGTAGGCGTCCTCACAGAGGTCCGGTACTGACACCAAGACACTGGCAGGACAGGCTGCAGTGGGCACAAGCCTGAATCAACTGGCGCAGGCAGCAGTGGGGACGCATACTGTTCTCAGATGAGAGCCGTTTTTGTATTGACATGGCTGACGGTCGTGTCAGAATATGGCGTCGACCTGGTGAACGCTATGCTGACTCCTGTGTGGTAGAGCGGAACTCCTGGGGAGGCCCGAACGTTATGATATGGAGTCCAATTGGCATTAACCACGCCATAGGACCAGTCATCTTTCAGAACATTGGTCCTGGTCGCGGACAGGGTGTCAATGCACAGCGCTACATCAACCAGGTGCTCAGACCCCATGTCGATCCTTTTTTTGCGCAACACCCAAACTGGACATTCCAGCAGGACAATGCAAGACCCACACCGCCAGGGCCACCCAGCAATTTTTTCAGCATAACAACGTCAATGTGCTGCCCTGGCCAGCCCTCAGTCATGATTTAAACCCAATAGAACATTTTTGGGATGAACTTGGCAGACGGTTGGACCTCCTGCGTCCACGACCAGCAACAGCGGCTCAACTTCACCAGGCCATCGTCCATGTGTGGGCTGGTGTGCCAAGGGGACGCATCAACCACCTGGTCCACTCAATGAGCCGCAGGTGTCAAGCAGTTGTCAACGCAAATGTTGGCCACACACAGTATTAGGACTTCAAGCTGGTTTGTCACGTGACCTTGGATTTTCCACACAAAAGACATATTGCTGGTGACATTTTCACACATTACCGGTGTAATGAATCAAATCACGTTGAATTCTCGCTTCCACTCTGTACAATTGTGACCATTAAAATTCACCCCAACCTTCAGCTTGTTTTGTTTTCACGTTTTTTTTTATGGAAGTCAGTATATATTCGACAAAACTAATGCCTGTTTGAGGCGAGGAATGTTATAATCAATTCAAATCACTCCATAAGCACAGGCACAATGCCGCTGTGGGTCTGCTGTCTTGGCCATGATCCATTGTGTATAAAACATTGATCGGATTGTCATCGTCGAGTCGAGGCACGTCTAGATCGACCTTTTTTCTCTTTGCACTTAAAGGGTATCTCACCCATTTTTACAAATCTATTTTGACCAAATACACGGTTTTGGTATGTGGTCGTATTGCGAAACCCAGCCCCGAATCAGCCGCCTGTGCTCTCATCTTGCAGTGAGAGCAGCATTTCCTGCGGATTGGGAAAGCGAGAGGCTGAAACAGGAACGAGAGCCTCGATTTCGATAATAGGGGGGTTTCCCGATTGATGACGTAGAAAAGCCAAATCGCTCTTCGTGTTCGGCTGAAGTGAGATATGCGTGCTGTGTCTGGTTGCGGAATTTCATCAGGAAATAAGCAAAGAGTACGCGTTCATGCTTTTCCAGGTGCTTCCAGCAAGTTTAGGCGATTGTGGATAATTTTGTCACCACAACAAGGAATGATTTTGTTCTTCGGGACAGTTATCATAGCATTTGCGGTCGTCACTTCAAAGAGCACAGTTTCCAAGACCAACACACCTGGAAAGTAAAGGTGGAAGCTGGAATTCGGGTCCGAAGACAGCTGAAAGAGGATGCTGTGCCAACTATTATAACAGAAAGATGTATTAAAGCACTCTCTGTTCATTCGCCAGCTGCAAGTGCAAGCCTCAAACGCAACATTGACACGGATTCTGTCAGGAGCAAGAGAGCCAAACTCAGAGGCGTAAAGAAGGTAAGGTTTGTGGAATGGGTGGTTGATTTTTTGGGGGTTTCATTTCATTCTCAGTGTATGGTTGGTTGTAAAGATAGTTGTTGGTTTTTGTTGAGTGTTGGCATCAAACTGAAACATACATTGTTACTGTCATAGTGGCAGTCAGGCAGTCATACTGCCTGCTGCCACTGAAACTGTTGCATGTTTGTGATTGATTTTTTTGCCCTGCTGTTACTGTTTCCTACAAAACTGAAGTTCGATTCTTATTAACAAGAAAGTGTCCATGTCCACAAATAACAACTTGTTGGACTCCAGTGAATAATAGTTTGTTTTTTTATTTTTCAGGACACTGCTGAACATCAGGCACCCCTGCAAGTTCAAGTTTCCGCCCAACAACCATTATGCTTTAGTAAGTGAATTATTTATCAGTATTTGGATACAGGATGGTGATTTAGTGTGCATTTTAAGATATATGCAGGTGTGGTATGTCTGTATGCTATACACTGCCCTGGTAAGAGAATAATGAGCTTAGATCTGCTGCTTACATCTACATGAGTTTTTACAATATCAGCCAGAATCTTTGACTGCAATATATTGTAAAAGACCCCTCAGATTCTAATTGTCATTGTGGAACTTCAGAATTTAAGTGGAGAGAGTGAGATAGATTGAAAATGAGGAATGTAAAAAAAAGTGTGTGTGTGTGTGAGGGGGGGGGGGGGGGGGGGGGGGCTGAAAGTGAACAATTATTGAAAAGATTTTTACAGCAGGGAAGAGAATTAGTGTGATGATGCAGTAGCTGACAAACTCCTGTTCAAAGGAAAAGGCATTATCTGATAGATCTAAACAACTGAAAGAAAATGTGGTTTATCACATAATCATTTTAAAGTTATTTACATACCACGGTAATATGTGTGTGTGTGTGTGTGTGTGTGTGTGTGTGTGTGTAAACAGATGTATGTGTGTGCATGTTTATATCATGTACTATCTGTGTCGTGCGTATGTGTGTACCTGTACATAATATGGTCAACCTGTAAAATGTCGAACTGCCTGGAAAGAAACACAAGCGTCTGATGGTGAGGGAGGTGGTACTGTACAAGGAGCTGTAGGTTCAAACTGGTACGGCTGAACTCCATACACTTATGTGAAAATTTCACGTTCGATGTCCTCTTCGTTGGAACTTGACTCGTAGCTGGGAGTATCTGCCATTATTGCGGAAAATAGTTGAGTTTTTTACGTCCTCATAGCGAAAGCTTTTCGGGACATGTCTTTCATTCACGGTAGCCTTGGCATTTATACGTCACTTGCGGAATCCCCGACTCTCGTCTCTTCCCGTACTGTGCTCGGCAATCTCCGTGGCGAGTCACGATTTGGCTACTTGCACGGCCCGAAACATGGATAGAAGCGAGTTCTAGAGAAAAGTAAACACGTACATCGAAACACGCTCGATCATACTTTTGAACAACCCAAACATGCTATTTAGGGGTGAGGACCCCTTTAACATTCTTGTCTGAAAAAAAAGGTATTCAAACCACAGCAGAGGCAGATCCTATTGTCAGCGTTAGACCGTGGCTTTT
>CM031603.1:88261919-88266919 GCA_018398815.1 Conus ventricosus
TGTTGTTGGTGTGCGTTTTTGTAGTGTGTCTGGTGCGTGTGCGTGTGTGATGTGTGCAATGTATGTATTGTATGTATGTATGTATTGTGTGTGTGTGTGGTGTGTCTGTGTTGTGTGTGTGTGTGTGTGTATGTATGAATTGTTGTGTGTGCGTGTGGTGTTGTAGTTGCTTGTGTTTTGTGTCGTGTTGTGTGTGGGGTGTGTGTTTTGTTGGGCGCGAGCGCGCGCGCGTGCCGTGTTCGCCTATGCGGATGCATTCGCGTGGACGTTCGTGAGCAGATTGGTCTTGCGTGCATAACTTTGAGAACCAAGACGGAGAAGAGTGAAGCAGTTAGAAGAAGAAGAAGGAGAAGAAGAAGAAGAAGAGTGACGAAGATTTATGTATGCAGTTAACTCCTGAATATCCAAGACGCTCAAGGCATGAGTACAAATTGGGTTTGGGAAAAAAAAACAGACGGGGCGGGCGTAGCGGGTCAAAATACAAACTATCTATCCGTACATTTAACTTTCTATATTTTACTGCGCGCGCGCACACACACACACACACACACACACACACACACACACACACACACACACACACACACGCACGCACTCACCCGCACACACACACACACACCCCAACACATACACTCAAACATAGGTCAAAGTAGGTCACGTATGGCTTCGTGTGCGCGCCTGCCACGTGCTTTTGACAGATGGCCTGTCACTCAACCCTTGGTCCCCACCCTTCATTTGTCCCCTCCCCACGCCTCGTTTTGACGCGGCTCCTCGTGTATACTTGGTGGCAAATATTGTATTGATCTCAGACAGGGGCACTAGGGAGACAGGGGTAAGGGTGGGGGGGGGAGGAAAGGGGAGGGAGGCGGGTAGACATGGTAAGGAAGGGACGGAGTGAGTGGGTGGCTGGGGGAGGGGGGTTTGTGTGATGGAGGATGTTGGTGGTCAAAACAAAGGCTGAATGGTGGGGTGTGTGTGTGTGTGTGTGTGTAGTGATAAATAGATAGAAAATAGTAAGAGGAAAGTAGGCAATGGAAGGGAAAAATGGAGCAACGTTAAACGAACGATTTGAAATTTCTCTCTAAACATTGACTTGAGAACCGGACAGCAGGCTGGCTACCCGATGAATCACTATGCGCGGCAGCTAAAAGACATACTTGACGGAAGAAAACCATCGAACGAACGTAAAAGAAACGTGAAACTGTAGGCCCTCCAGTTACTGTATTGGCAAAGAATTATTTTCACGGGCGACCAATGGACTTCCGCCAGGCATAGCGTCACGTGATTCCACTTCCTTCATTTAAGACGCCAGTTCATTGTAGTTCATTTCAGTGGTTATTTTAACGTCTGTTCATCGTCGATTATAAAAGAGGATATCAAAAGGCAACAGAATTCATAGAGAATGTCAGACCTACTGTCTCTGGTCATTTTATTCTCACTTCTCTCTTTCACATTTTAAGATGCCACAGAACTCGAAAATGACAGCTGTAAGACGTGCTGCACCAGTTCAGAATGCGCAAACGCCGGGGACTGAAGCTCTTGTTAAATTGTGCCGCACTGAAAGATGATTATCAAGCTGAGA
The DNA here is from genome assembly GCA_018398815.1 of Conus ventricosus. Taxonomy (NCBI): domain Eukaryota; kingdom Metazoa; phylum Mollusca; class Gastropoda; order Neogastropoda; family Conidae; genus Conus; species Conus ventricosus. The sequence goes on from CM031603.1 coordinate 88,263,502, forward strand.
ACGTTATCACTTAACTGACAAGTGTTCATGCTGCGTCAGATGTGAGACACTGACCGCTGCTGTTACTATGGTCTCTGCTGGTAGGTGCAGCTACTCTGCAGCTGCCACAACCACCACCACAACTACTGATATCGCTACGGCTGCTGCTGATAGACTGCGATGATTATTCTTACTGACGCTGCTGCTGCTTTTTTTGTTGTTGTCTTCTTTCCCTTCTCCTCGGTTCTGCTGCTGCTATTATCCCACTTTTGTTGCCGCCGCTGCTGGTAGCTTACTGACTGCCATGTAAAGCTACTGCTGACAGGATGGGAGAAAAAAAAAGGGAGGGGTGAGGATTCCTGTATCTGTTATCTGTGTGTTCGTGTTGCCCCACATTTATTTTTATTTTTCCATTTCTTTAAATGAGGTAAAGCCACCATCCTCCTATTTTCCCCACCTTTTTTCTTTTTTTTCTTTTTTTTAAAAGTAACTCATGCTCTCCATGCAATGTCTGCGTGTCATTTACACATGGACACTCGCTAGGTGATTGTAATGTCTTATTGTTTGATACAAAGCGCCTGGGTTTATTCATACACTAATGCATGGTGTGCCGACACTTTCTTTCTGGTATGTTTACATGAAACGCACAATTACACTCCCCTCCACACTCACCTGCCTACCCACTCCGCTGAAAAAACAAACAAAACAAAACCACGTACACAAACATTCCAGCTTCTCCCTTTCTTTTTTTTTTTCAACGTATCTTCCGTCACTGAGAAGAAGAAAACAAAACCTAGAAATGTACCAATATTCTCCCCGCCCCTTGAATTTCCGGTGAAAGGGAGGGTGTAAGTATGACTCGCCCATCCCGTAGGACGCGTGGCGCCGGGAAGCACTGTTTTGTCGTGCATGTGTTGACGTCACGTGTCAAAACAACGTCAAACGCTGTGACATTGACGTCAGATCCTGTCAACAAGCGCCGCACAGGCACAGGACAACATCGTTTATAAAATTCATCTATTTAAAAAAAAAAAAAAAATAAAGCCATGCGACTTCCGAGTGGACGTGGTCTTATTCCAGTATTTTGGGAGTGCCCCCCCCCTTTTCCCCCCCCCCCCCCCCTTCGCCCCCTCACCAACCCCCCTCCCCTCCCACCCCCCCCCCCTCCCGGATCGACTGCTGTCCCTTGTTGGCAAAGATATCCTTATCGCAAAAATGTCATCGTCGGTAGACATTTGTTGGCAGCATCGATACCTTTGTCTCAATAGTCAAAATCTACGCTGATTGTGGCAGCATCATATCCTTTGTCACAATAATAAATTACGCTGCATTGTTGGAGCATCGATATCCTTTGTCAGCAGTGTGTCATTGTTGGTATGCTTTTTGGGAAACATCGATACCTTTTGTAACAAAAAATTCATCAGTTGGTACTTTTAATTGAATTTTTTAAAGTATCGTTTATATCATTCTTCCTTGGGGATAAATTTTGCTCAGACATAGGAACCCCTCTCGCTCTGTGGTTGTTAGATTAAGGAATTTCGCAGAGCCTCTCCCCTCTTCCTCTCCCTCTCTCCCCCTCTTTCTTTCCCCCTCTCTTTTCCCCCCCCCTGGTTTTTTCCATTTACCAGATCTTTTTTTACTTAAATGTGTGCTAGTATATATTTCATGTTTCATCAAAAATTAAATTCGTTAAAAACGAATAAACTTTTTATTATCAACAATAATAAAAAAATTGTAACAATGATAAAGATGATGAGATATGTAAGAAAAAATCTTGAATTAATTTTTGAAAACCCCAAAAAAAACGGGACAAACGAGCACAAGACAAAACACGACGCGTTCGACCTTTGGTTTTTCTTCAGGCAAGATGCAAACAAATAGGACAAAGAAAATAACGGCAATCACTTTATCTTCAAAATTCAGCGCAAGGGAGGCGTTGAATGAAAACGACTTAGATTTTTTTTTGATTTCCGCCTGCAGTTTGTCTCACTTTACAACAGATGTGATTTTGAAATAAATTTAATACACAAAAAAATTTTCTATGACCCCCTGACAAATATTTAAAAAATATGGCCCGGGATTGTGACATTTTAAAATTTTAAAAAAGGAATACCCAAAACCGACAACAAAAACAATAAGGACAATGATAATAGTTTAATTATGTAACAGGAAAAAAGAAGAAGAAGAAAAAAAAAAAGGAAAAAAAGAGAAAAAGGGGGGAAAAAGAAAAACAATACGAAATTTGAGAGAAATGCGCGCGCCCCGCCCCGGTTTATAGGTGATAGATTTAAAATAACAATAATGAAACCCAGGGAAAAAGAAAAAAAAGAAAAAGGGCAAAAAAACACACGCCAATATTTGTGGCAAATGAAAATGAAAATATTTTCTCTCATGGTATTTTTTTTCCCCCTGGGGGCCCCCCCAAAGTCAGAAATGATGAATAGGAAGTCAGGGGGGGGTGGGGGGGGTGAAGATGGGTGGGGGTTAAGTTAAGAGGGGGGAAACCCCGGTATGTGGACGTGTGGGCAAAGAGGAGTGGAGTGGGGGAGAGAGGGGAAACAAGGTAGGAAGGGGGGAAAAAAAGGGGGCGGGGAGGAAAGAAGGGGGGGGGGGGGGGAAATCGTTCGCGTCACAACTGGGTGGGTGCAACAAGGGGTTTTATTTTGTTTTTTTTTGTTTTGTTTTTTTTGTTTTTTTTTTTTTTTTGTTTTCTCAGAAGATGCACTGAAAGTGAAATATTGTCCTAAAAAGTAAAAATATAAAAAATCTTTTTTTTTTTAAAAAGGGTTTTCGAAAGTTACGTTTTGTTTTCAGCTCATATCCAGCAAGGTAAAATGTGTATAGTATAAATAGTAGTGTAGTAGTAGTAGTTCCATTTTCGCTTTTCACAAAAATATGTATATTTGAGAAGAGAGATGGGGGGGGGGGGGGAGCAGAGAGAGGAGAAAGCGAGAGAGAGAGGGGGGGGGGGGGGGAGGAAAGAGAGAGGGAGAGAGAGAAAAGAGAGAGGGAGAAGAGAGAGAGAAATGAAATGAAATGAAAATGGTTTTATTCATATTTATGGGCCATAGCCCCGATATGAACGGGAGTGTGACATATTCAAACAATGCAAAACAAGAAAATGCACTAAATGGCACCATAATCAACCATCAAAAAGCAAACCATGCTAAGAACACAGTACTCTCTAATCTTAAAGGCGTGATAAAGAAAAAAGACTACAAACTTTTTACAATATTTTCATTGGCTGAAGCCATCAGCATACACAAGCGGACGAGTCAAGGCTGCTTATAATATTTTTCAGGAATAAACTTTTCTCTAATATTCTGATTAGCCGGACATACTAAAACAAAATGTACTTCGTCTTCTTTTGAATCTTCTGCACAGTGGACATTCTAAATCATGTTCAGTGTGAGCCTTGTGTCTTAGGTAATGAACTCAT
>CM031603.1:88269419-88276919 GCA_018398815.1 Conus ventricosus
TGTAGTCATTCAGTTCTTTGGGGGAAGGCTTCTTGGCGGCTGGAACAATAATCGAGGTCTTCCAGATGGTGGGGATGGTTCCCTCGTCTACAGATCTTTGGAACAGGCGTGAGTACACAGGCGCCAGGGAATCACTGCAGGCTTTGATGGTCTTGCTGCTGATGTAGTCAGGACCAGCTGCAGTGTGGGTCCTGACTTTCCTGAAACAGCATCGGACTTCCTCTTCCCTAATTTGTACTGGTTGTGAAGGACGAGTCAGGGCTTCCTCCATGGCTTGCTTCTGCTGCTCTTTTAGGTCGTGCTTGTCAAATCGCATGTAGAACTCGTTCAGTTCTTCTGCAAGCTTAAATTCCTCATCAACTTGCAGCAGTGGCCTCTTTGCTTTGTATCCAGTGATCGTTTCGATGCCTTTCCAGTATTGTTTGGAGTCACAGGATCTGAAGTTATTCTCCAGTTTGGTCTTGAATTGCCTTTTGTCTTCCCGGATCTGCTTGTCGATCTTGTGTTGGACCGCCTTTGTCATGGAGTCATCGTGCTCTTGGAGGGCTTTCCACTTTTGGTTCAGCAGTGTTTTGAGCTGTTTTGAGACCCACGGTTTGTCATTGCCGTATATTTTGACCTGTTTGCTGTCGACGATCATGTCTACACAGAAATTGATGTAGTCAGAGATCACCACAGCTGCTGAGTCAAGGAGTCGTCATTCAGGAAGACATCCCAGTCTGTACACTCAAAACAACCGTTCAGCTCCTCAGCCGTTTCTTTTGTCCATTTCTTCACTGTCTTGACAACAGGCTTTACCCTCTTGTACTTTTGCCTGTATACAGGCACCAGCTGGATCATGTTGTGGATCGACCTTCCCAGCTTCGGCAGCTGTCGGGAGCGGTAGGCAGACGGAATGTTGCCATAGCACACGTCCAGGGTGCTTTCGGCACAGGTGCAAACACGTGACGTACTGCTTGAAGTGAGGCAGAGACTTGGTCAGGTGGCATTTGTTGAGATCACCCATCACAAAGGAGGGTGCATCAGGGGAGGCTGAAGACAGTCTCTGGACCACAGCAGTGATCATTTCACGAGCAGTCTCAACATGTGCCCTGGGATGGACGTACACTACTGTGACGAAGATCTGGTTGAACTCTCTAGGCAGATAGAAAGGGCGGACGGCAACACTGATCAGTTCTATGTCTTCAGTGCACACAGATTCCTTGACTGTCACATTGGTGCACCACTTTGTGTTCACACACACGCAAACCCCGCCCCCTTTACATTTCCCAGTGATTTCACTAGAACGATCCAGTCTATGGTAAGAGAAACCGGGAATGTCTGGGTCCCCGTGATCTTCCTTCAGCCACGTCTCTGACAGACAGATCAAGTTTGCTTCTCTGTATTCATGGCGATACGTTATGCATGCAGCAAGTTCTGTCTCTTTGTTTCTGACTGATTGTGCATTTCCAAACACGATAGTTGGAAGGGGAAGTTTGAAACAACGCCTCCTGGCTCTTTTAACCACCCCTCCCCTATTTCCTCTTTTGCGTATCTTCAAAACTCAGGAGATCTTTTCAAATCAAGTGTACCCCCATACACTGTCTGTCCAGCGCTCTGCCTACTGAGTAGAAATTCACGACTGTAAACATACATGAAGCTTTTTTCAAAATGGCTACTTTCACTACACTCTCTCTCTTCCTCGCTGTACTTACTTTACACATTCATGCTGACAGCCTGTCTCACCTACAAACAATCCGTTTTCACCAAATTCTTCGTACTATCTTTAACTAACACACTGCACCTTCCCTGGCTTCAAAAGAAACACTAACACTGTAATAATTGACAAACATCACGAGCGCCACAAACGTGCTGCTGGTCGCACACTCAGTTGCGCCATACATACGTTTTGTTGAGTATTATAATAAGTTCTAAACGCATATATTTTTAGTCGATAAAATTGTTTTTGTGAAACGACATTTCTGTGTTAATACATATCACGAATTTGCAGAGTGTGGATGCTTTGGACATAATCAGTACTGAAAAGTTGACTTATTTTATGTTTTTAACATAAGAACTAGGTTCCTTAAACTGTTTCTAAAACAGTCCTCAGCTACTTTATCTTAGCATTTGATGACCCTTGTTAAGTGAAGGATGTCTTTCAAGTTGTTGGAAACACATTTCAGTTCTAGCGCCTTCTTTCGCACATCTGTCAGCGAGTTCATAACCCAAGATTCCACAGTGTGAAGGAATCCAAAAGAAAGTTAAGTCGTTCCTTTATATATCAAGATATAAATTACATGACAAAAATTTCCTTTGAAAGAAAATTATCTGAATTTGACTTCCAAACTTAATAGGTTGTAACACGGACATTGAATCTACGCAGAACAACACTTGAAAATTGACTCTGAGAGTGTGTGTGTGTGTGTGTGTGTGTGTGTGTGTGTGTGTGTGTGTGTGTGTGTGTGTGTGTGTGTGTGTGTGTGTGCGTGCGTGTGTGTGCGTGCGGTGCGTGCGTGCGTGCGTGCGTTGGCGTGTGTGTGATCACGCACGCGCGCACGTCCGTCGTAAGAATTTGTCTGTCATCTGCAGTTTGTACAAATGAGTGCGCGTGTGCGCTTTTTAATGGAAAGGAAGACCTTTCCGGAGGCGGTCTACACAAGCCATTTGTGCTTCCCCCCTCCCCCCCCCCCTCCCCCCCCCCCCCCCCCCCCCCCCCCCCCCCCCCCCCCCCCCCCCCCCCCCCCCCCCCCCCCCCCCCCCCACCCCATTCCTCTCCACCATCATCATCACCACCACCCCTTCCCGTCATACCACCCGGCTGACTCTCTCTCACTTTGTCTGTCTGTCTGTCTGTCTCTCTCTCTCTTTGTCTCTTTCCGTCACACACACACACACACACACACACACACTCTCTCTCTCTCTCTCTCTCTCTGTCTCTCTCTCTCTCTCTGTCTCTTCCCTCACACACACACACACACACTCTCTCTTCTCTCTCTCTCTCTCTCTCTCTCTCTCTCTCTCTCTCTTATTTCCTTTTTTCTTCAACCTTCACGCTCTCTGCTCACCTTTCATCGATACTGTAGTAGCAGATTACTTTAGTCGATCACGACACGGATCATCGGTCCCTTCTGCAGCTACCAACCAACAAGCACATTCTTGAAGGCGAGGGGAAGGAGGAGGGGATTAGGATGAGGGTGTGGGGGCGTGCAGGGGGCTGGAGGTCGGGGTGGGGTGGGGGGGTGGGGTCGGGACAGGGACAATATACTCATCAAACACGGGCCACCTATCATAGAGGTGTTCTCTCCCCCTGCCCCTCCCCCTTCATTCTTTCACCCATCCATCCCAACTCCTTGCCCCCCTCCCGTCCTCTCCTCCCCATCCCCAGCTCCTCCCCCCCTCCCCCACCCCGACATAACAGCGGCGGCGACAGCCTGTCTCAGAAACTTGAGCGTAGACACTGAAAGGGTTAAGTAGAGTGTGTCCTGCGTCTTTGACAGGTATGGATTCACAGTATGTGACCAATACCTAACGTACTTTTTTTTTCCTTTTTTTTTTCTCTTTATTTTGAGTGGGTTTAGCTGGGGAGGGACTGGGGAGCAACTAAACGAGAATCAAAGCGGAAACATTTTTAGAGTTTCTGTGTTTGCTTTTCTTTTTTTTTCTGTAAAGAAACTATGAATTGAGTAACTATGAACCATATAGATTGTCGTCAGTTCATGCAAGAGGACTGAAGAGCAGACTTACACTGATGGTAAGAGGGGGGGAAAAAACCCTTTCTTTTGAGAATTCATTCAAGTACCTGACTGTCCTACTACATCAAGTCAAGTCAAGTCAAGTCAAGTCAAGTATACTTTATTATCTCAAAAAGAGAAATTATTATCAGGTGCAACACCATTTATTACAAACATATTACATAAAAACATATCACAGAACACGAAAAGACAGGATTTCATTAAGAGGCCTACGAACAATAAAAACACATTTAAATCACCATGAATAAGATATTTACATACTTTTAAACAGGGTCTTTAAGAGCCTTTTAAAAGCAGGATCCCAGCATTACAAATGTTACAAATCAAATGCATTTTAAGACCCCCCTCCCCCCCCCCCCCCCCCCCCCCCCCAACACACAACTACATATGCAAAAATACATGCATGATACATGCGCGAATCTGCAACAGAACATACACATACATGTGCGCGCATGCACATACAACCACACACACACATCTGCACACAAGAAAGCACACACACACACACACACAGATGTACATATGCACACTTACACACACATATACATACATAATTATACTGTTCAACTGCTCACAGTAAGAGAAATGTACAGAATCTACACAATTAAGAATTCAACAGATGGACTGACTGCGGAAGGAAAGATGTTTGAGCTCGTGTTTTAAACTTGAAGGTTCTAAATCTGCGTCCTGAAGGCAAAAGATCATAGTGTTGAGCTAAAACATGGCTGTCATCATTCGCAATCTGCCGTCCCTTTCTCTTCACTCGCTCCTCATACAGATCTTGCAAACTTCTTGTTCTTTCACCCACAACTTTACTGCAAACATTCACAATATCACTCAGCTTATGCTTATTCCTTACATTCAAACTTCCATACCAACACATGAAAGATCCAGTGAGAACCGATTCAATGCAGCACCGATAGTAAGTTTTAAGAACATTTGTGGAAACACCAATATTTCTCAATTTTTGCAAACAGAAGACTCTGGACTGACATTTTTTAAAGGCTGATTGAACGTTACCATCAAAAGAAAGCTTGTTATCCAAAAACTGTACCCAGGTAGCGGTATTCATTCACCCGTTCGACAGTTTGGTCACCAATAACAAGCTGGGGTATTGCAGTGGGGGTTTTACGAAAATCAATAAGCATTTCTTTTGTTTTGACAACATTAAGGTCTAAATAATTTCTATTACACCAGATGCAAACCTTTCAACTTCACTAAAATAATAGAATCTGAGTTGGATAGATCTTCGATAGCAGAATCATCAGAATACTTTATGACAGGTGTTGTTTCAGTGCCAGTGCAGTCGTTTGTGTACAGAGTAAAGAGGACCGGAGATAGCACTGTGCTTGTGGGGCACCAATACAAGTAGAACGTTCTGAGGAAGTTGCAGAAAGGAAGCGGACAGACTGGGTTCTGTTGAGGAGAAAATGACAATCCAAAGAGTAAGTTTGGGTGTCTACGTTCAGGTCTAGCAGTTTCAGGGCCAGCAGATGGGGCTGGATGGTATTGAAGGCAGAAGAAAAGTCAATGAACAGGATGCGAACAAAAGAGTCAGTGGTGTTCAAATGAGCAAAGGCGTTATGAAGTAGCGTTAGTATGGCATCGTCTGTGCCCCTCTGGGGTTTGTAAGCGAACTAAAAGGGATCAAGTTGCTGCTTAGTGAAGAACAAAAGGCGGTGAAGGACTAGTTTCTCAAAGCATTTCATTACAATGGGTGTTAAGGCAACAGGACGGTAATCGTTCAGTGCAACAGGATTTTTCTTCTTGGGGACAGGGATTATAGTAGAATTCTTCCAAATAGCGGTACAGTACGTCACGCAAAGACCAGTTGAAAATAGAACAGAACACGCACACAATTCAGAAGCACACACCTTCAACACTCGTCCACATACATTGTCAGGCCCAACAGCTTTCCTCACATTCAATCTCACAAATAAACGTTTTACAACTTGTTCACTAATTCGAAATTCTTGATCTGGAGCATTACTAATTCTGTTTGCAACTGTGAAATCACTTCATTTATCTCATCCCCTACATCATTTCTCTCAAACGACAGTAAAAGTCATTTAACTTAGAAGAAAATCGTTTTGCTCTTGTAAGGACATCTGGGAAACTGTCGTCCTTTTCTTTGCCTGCCCTGTCAAAGTTACTAAGTCCATCCCATGCTCTGCTATCCTACCCGTCTGAAACTGTTGCTCTACTTTATCTTTATACTCCCTTTGCCCCCTCCTAAGTTCCTCCCTAAGTCTAGATTGTACCTCTTTCCTTTGTTTCTTATCCCCTGACTGAAAGGCCATTTTCTTTTCATTCAAAATAGTTTTGATTGACTTAGAGATCCATGGCTTATTGTTTGGAAAGACCTTGATGGTTTTTGTAGGGATTATCATGTCTTCACAGAAACACACATATGAAGAAACAACATCGGCAGCTTCATGGACACTTTCACATGAATCAGTTAACACACTCCAATCGTACACTCAAAACAGCCTTTCAACTGTCCACACTATCATTAGTCCACACTTTCACACTCTTTTTCACAATGGGATCAGTTTGAATTCTGGGTTTGTAAGCAGGGATCAGATGTACAGTGTTGTGGTCAGAATTACCAAGAGGGGGAAGACAGACAGAACGAAAAGCATTTGAAACGTTTCCATAGCATCGGTCAATTGTTTTGTTTTGCCTTGTGCTGCATGAAACATACTGTTTAAAAGAAGGGAGGGCTTTACGAAGATCACACTGATTAAAGTCACCAAGAATAAAACATGGAGCGTCAGCAGATAAAAGTTGAAGTTCTCGCATAACAGCAGCGATCTCTTTTCCCGCACGTGAGTCTGTGTACCTACATGTGTGTGTGTGTGTGTGTGTGTGTGTGTGTGTGTGTGTGTGTGTGTGTGTGTGTGTGTGTGTGTGTGTGTGTCTGTGTGTGTGTGTGTGTGTGTGTGTGTGTGTGTGTGTGTGTGTGTGTGTTGTTCTTCAGTTTAACGTCCTTCCTCTAGAAGTGATTCAGACAATATTATAGTGTAGGTGAGCTTGATGTAAAGAATGAAAGAGATGCATTTTTTTTAGGGAGTGTAAGTTTTAAAGTAGTACGTAAGACATGTAATCATAACCCTCCACCCACCCTATTCATCAGAACGTTTAACTTAAACTAAAATTTTAACTGTAACAATCACAAATGCTAAGATAAATATTAAGTGAACAGCCTAATAAACATTTAGAATAGATTCAAGAGTAGCAAAATTGTTTAATATACTAGATAGTGATAAAGGAGTCGATCCATCAACAAAACCCTCAATACCTGATTTATTAAACAGCTCTTTTGTTTTAGGACAATGAATCAGTAAATGATGGACACTTATAGAATCCCCACACATACATTTAATATCTTTGCAATATTTTGTTTTAAACGAGTTTAAACGAAGCCTATGGATTAGACTTTCAATCTCCTGGATGAGGAAATAAATCTTGTGTGTGTGTGTGTGTGTGTGTGTGGTGTGTGTGTGTGTGTGTGTGTGTGTGTGTGTGTGTGTGTGCTTGCGTGCGCAATAAGAGAGAGAGAGAGAGACAGACAGACAGAAAGGCAGACAGACAGAAAAAGAGAGAGAGAGAGAGAGAGAGAGAGAGAGAGGAGAGAGAGAAAGACAGACAGACAGACAGACAGACAGACAGACAGACAGACAGACAGACAGAAACTGTGCGTACCCAAACTGGATACGTGACCAATATCCAGATTGGATCCTCAATGAAGGCCTCCTTACGAGTA